>OX328127.1:37308475-37481758 GCA_946811695.1 Gonocerus acuteangulatus | reverse complement strand
ACTATTCCTAGAGCAGGTTGTGGCTGATGGGTCAGTTATGACCTGACGGTCCTCCAAGCAGTAACTATCCACTAAAACTATTTTGTATCTCATAGATACCACGCGGCCATATTTGTACTTTTAGAAAAGAGGGCACATAGGTGTCATAAATACCACAAAATAAAAACAACAACAAAATAAACGTACTTATGATATCAAGTATGAATAAGGATGCAGCGATTGATGAAGAAACCGGGCTAAAAAAGATAGCACTGTAGCCGAGAGAACCAAAACTATAAAGCGATGCCGAATGTTTTGGGCAAACAAGACTACAAGGCTCACCCAGTATAAATGCAAGGGGTATGGCCAATATTTATGTCTCTATCATTGCACATTATATTATATTATATACATATTATTGTCCGTGTGGATGTAAAGTGGATGATGATACAAAAGACGTTTTTTGAAGTTATATATTACTACAAAATATTATTAATATTTCCTACCTACTTGTTATTTGTATATTTCAACTATATAAGTTTGTATATAATAAATAAATAACACATAATACAATGCAAGGTGAGGAATAACCCTTTAAAATTCAACATATACATTTATTATATAATAAAAGTATTTGTTGAACTTTGAAGGGTTATTTTTCACCTTGCATTGTATTATTAATTAACACCCTTCCCCTTATCATCAACATATTTAAATAAATAACTTTTCTTGGTAAATTTACTAAGTTTAGCGCGGTTCCTCCCTCCCCCATAGGGATATTAATTAATTAATTATAAGGTTGATACAATGAAACAATCCGGAAGTGCCGACTAGAAAATTTCGCGTTTCAGAACCCCTAGAGACCGAAAATAATGGTGGTTCAAATATATATATATATATATATATATATATATATATATATTATTTTCCACGTATTTCTGACCTTTATTTACGTCTAATTATTTATTCTTTATATATGGCCAAGGTCAAAAGAATAGTACTCCAATTCACTTTGTACTATTTATTGTTCCTTGGCCATATATAAAGAATATATATATATATATATATATATATATATATATATATATATATATATATATATATATATATTTGTCTTTTCGCTCTGTAGCTCCTAGACGAATGGTCCGATTTTGATGAAATTTGGTACAAAAATCTTTCGTCTAATTTGAAAGGTCAAGTTCGTTAACCAGCAAAATCCGCCTACTGGAAGATGGCGTTTAGGGCGAAATTCGCGCAAAAAAAAATCGTAACGCTTACGTTTTTGAGTTCATAAGCTTGTAAGTACTCGTTTTATATGCTTCCTGGGCTAGGAAAACGAATGAAACCATTTTCATAACGGATAGCTTTAACCGTTCACGAGAAAATTGGAAAAATAATTTTTGAATACCGTTTTTGGTTTGGGTACTTAGAATCATTGGATTCAGTTGAAACATTTTTTGCATGTTCTACTTTCATTAAAACTAATATGTTGAAATTTGTGTTACGTTTGAAGTTAAGGAAGGGTTAGAATAAAATATTTTATTAACAGACATAAAAAGTTTTGGTAACTTTGTATACTTTCCTTCATATCTCGAAAAAGGTTGAGAATCTTGGTAAACGGAAGAATACTATTAGAAAGCTTACTAAATGCTCTACAAAAAAGGCTCTAATGAAAGTTTTGATTAGGCGATGTCAATAGGAGAAATAAGAGCTTAAATCTTTAAAGTAATTGTTTTCGCTTATTCGAACTGTTCTTTTTGTCTGTTTTTTATTCCTTGTTATTTTTTAATTGCTTATAGTTGGATAATGTATTTGAAAATAAAACAGGTTAAGAAAAATAAGAAAAACAATTGAATGTTAGAGATATGGATTTCCAAGATATAGCTTTTCAACTGCCTAGCGTCCTTCCTAGGGAGGGTTGTTTGTCTTTGATTTTGGTACTTAGAATTATGGGATACAGTTGAAACATTTTCTGCATGTTTGAATTTCATCAACACTAATATGTTGACATTTTTGTTACGTTTTGAGTAAAGGAAGGGTTAGAATAAAATATTTTATTAACAGACATAAAAAGATTTGGTAACTTTGTATACTTTCGCTAGTATCTCGAAAACCGTTGACAATCTTGTGAAGCGGAAGATTACCATTCGAAAGCTTACTAAATGCTCTACAAAAAAGGTTCTGAAGAAAGTTTTAATTAGGCGATGTCAATCGGAGAAATAAGTGCTTAAAACTTTAAATTAATTGATTTCGTTTATTCGAATGGTTCTTTTTGTCTGTTTTATTCCTTGTTATTTTTTAATTGCTTATAGTTGGATAATGTATTTGACAATAAAACTGGTTAAGTAAAATAACAAAAACAATTTATTGTTAGAAATATAGATTTCCAGGATTCCAAGACCTTGTAACTAGCGGGACAGTTTGTAGTGTTATCCGACCCTTCCAGGTAAGATTGTAAATCATGACCTTTCAAGTAAGATTGTAAATCATGACCTTTCAAGACTTTACTACACACAAGAATGGCGTTAGTGACCTTAAGGGTTGACACGCCATTATAATAATTAATTAAAAAAAAAAAAAGACTGGTGGAACCAAAATAATAACTGCTTCTATTTTAATCTTTCCAAATTAGACTAGGGATATGAACGGAACCGCGCTAAGATGATGCAGTTCCTGCGAGACAGACTTTTTTATATATTAATCTCCTGTTAAGAGTTTTTGTTCATTCTTAATACAATAGATAAAGTTATTTACAGTAAATAAGACTGAAACTCTGACGTATCTCTCAGATACAAGGCGACCACCAATGGTAGTTTCAATGGCGCGACTATTGGAGTGTTAATAAACAAAAAATTGCAAGAATTATAAAACTAAGTCAAACAAACAAACGCAATATACAAATTTAAGGCAAACTAATAAAACTATAAATATAATAGTAAAATTAGTTCTACAAGTCGCACTAGTATTTCTAAAGTGACACAACTCAAAATAAAACTCAACTGAAAATGTGTCACTCTTGCCTATGTAGAGGGCATAGCATTAAGACAGGATAAGTGCCCCACGTCTTTCGCGGTCATAACTGAAAATACCGATTTTTGAGTTAGGTCACTTTAGAAATACTAATGCAAATGTTAATTTGTAAAATCAATTATGCAGTTCTTGATTTTTTTTTTCTTTTACGGCACATCGACATCTGGGCTTGTGTTCGGACAGTTGCTTTGAAAATTAAAGAATATTTGTCGTATTAAATGTTTACTTCCCTAAAAAGAAGAAAACAACAATAAAAATAAATCCCAATTTTTTTGGTAAATAATCCTTTTTTTTTTTTTTTTTTTTTTACAGATTAAACACTCTTGAAACGGAACAAGTCGTGGCTTTGATAATTAATTCAATAAAATATAATAAAGAAGAAGTCACAACGAATCCGATTTACTGTTTTACTGCCACAATGTGTAGGTAAGATGTAGAACGTTTTATTTGATTTTGTGTTGGTGTTTTTACAAACCAAGCAAATTTGAAATTTGCTGCGAAAAAAGTTGGCGGGAGTCTGGAAACGGTCTAATTTATTCAAATAGGCATCGAATATCAATAATATAATGTTGGTCCCAATTTCGCTAGAGCAATAATATGCGGATAACCTAGACATTTTCGAGCTTTTAACGGGTTTTCCTGTGAAAAACATTTAATCGAAATGTTACAACAACAATCGATTTAGATCAATTAATTCTGCATTGGTGTTGTAGAAATAAATTAAATCGGTTCACTATCCACGCGGACGATACCGCGGGCACAGCTAGTAATTAATAAGACTAAAAGACCAGTATGTCTTATTTGAAAATCATATTCTACTGTACTGACCGAATCACCATAATTGCGGATGCTCATAAATAAATAAATTAAGTGATTACCATATAATAAAAACCTCCTAGACAGGAACTTGGGAATATTGGAGGACATTACTGAAATACTAACAACAGCCATCAAATTGACTACCGTACTGGGTATTACACAAAATATAAAATAAATCTAATAACCCATTTATTTTGAAAATTATGTAAATGTATAGTTAATTAATTTAATATATCATTGTTTTTTTTATTTAGTATTATTTTTTTGGGGGGGGGGGTACTATTTATTCTTCCGCATATTTTATTTTTTACTTATATCTATTTATTTATTATTTTTAACTTTTAATATAATTTGGATCTTATTTTATTGGCTAAGGACATTTCATCGAACAAGACTTATCGAAGAAAGAGTGATTCAATGCGATTCACCACTCAGCGAAGTGCTGCATCCTAAAAAAAAAACATAATAATTATAATATTATTATTATTATTATGTTATTAGGTAATTGGGAATGTAACTTTTGGTGTTGTTAGCTCTTAAATCAGTTGCATGTAAAGCTTTGTCTACTTTTCAAGCCACTGTCCAAGAACATGCAGTTTTAAGAAATAAAACCTTCCAAACGAAAGAAACCGACACATTATAAATTTGAGCTTTGATTTTCTTGAATGAGATCACCCTAAAAAACCTTTTACAAAACCTTTATTGTAGGGAATGTAGTAACCTACTTACTACTATTTCCCTACCGTTTGCGAATTATTTAAAAAAAAAAAAAAAAAAAAGAAAAAAAAAAGGGATGTCCTGTATATGTTACAATTGAAATATCTTTTAAACCGTTTGATATATCGCAAAATCGCCAAGGACCTAAGTTGGACCTCTTATCGAGATCTTTCAAATGCGTTATTAGAGAGGAAACGTGCAAAGGGACTAGATATCCTCCCAAACATGTCAAATTAATGAGTATGAAAATCGGAGCAAAATAGGAACGAAAACTTATTTTATCCATTGACGAAGTAATATATTGAAAAGAGGTCTTATTTGATACTTTATTTAAGGCATTAAAGTCTATTCTAAAGGGGTTAGAGACAATTTGCAACAAGCCGGATCGTCCACAATCCAAGAGCAAAGTCTCGAATTTAAAAACGAGATTTTGCATATTCGATAGTTTCACATGGCAAGGACGATATGTCGGCGTGCTTTCATATTTGAATGCCTTTTTAGTAGCTGTATATGATTGGCTTCGTTGAGACCAGTTCTTGATTTATGTTGGAATTTAAATAAACAAAACTTTGATATATTTTTTTGTTTTTGTACAGATTCCTACCACTGGAAGTAATATTGTGCATAATTGAACTAATGAACATTGAAGCTACGATTCCCAACACGGAGGAGTACAATGAATTGAAAATAACTGAGACCATCAAGAAAAGCAATGGAACTATTGTGGGAAAGAATGACCGAAGTTCTAACGATTTTTCGTAAATACGGGTCAATGGTTTGTCCAATTATGAATTTTAAATTCTCAACCGAAATTGAATGTGAGAGTCATTAGTAGAAACGGAAATTCTTTATTTGTATTTATTTATGCAAATTTCTTGGGAAAAGAGTTTTAATTAATGTTTGCCATGTATTTTATTATAATTATTAACTATGTAATTATTATCTTAACGCGGTTGTTATTTAATTTAAAATAACTTGTTTATTTTGTCTATCCAGAAGCATTAAAATCAGAGACGTGATTTTCGGTGTAATTATATTTAATTTTAATATATATTTTGTATTTTCAGAGTTATTATAATAAATCATAAACTAGTATTATAATTAATAATTCTTTGAATTAACATTGTAATTATTTGATACAAATAACTAAGTACAATATTCCTGTATTGTTATTAAAATATCATGATATCATTAATATTAAGTTCCAACTTTATGTCGACAGTTAAATATTTATATATTATGTTAGCTTTGATGAATATAAAACTTATGTTAACATGTTTGACTAAATCCGTCCGTTTTGGGGTAATAGAAATGAAAATTCCAGTTTTTCCCTCTTTTCGCAGAAGCTATTAACTTTTTTTTTAAATATATTTTTTTATATTCCATGCCATCCTAGCTTAAAAAAAGGCATTAAACAAGCCATTAATGCAAAAATGTATGGTTTTCAATATGTTTCGTGCGATATTTACTGAGAAAACATTTGGTGGATTTCGCTGGTAATGTCACCACAATTGGACCTATTTCAGACTGCTAGAAAGCCAAAATATATATACATAGATTGTTGGTATTAATGCCATGGGCGTATATAAAGGGGGGGGGGCTGAGGTGTGGAAGATGCGTGCTCGAAATCTCAGCGGATTGGCCTTCTTCAGCAAGGAGACATGGACGTATATAAGGGGGGGCTGAGGGGCTGCAGCCCCCCCCCCCGAAATTATGATTTGATGGTAAAAATGTGTCATAAAACCTTAAAAATAAATTCAATGAGATCACTTAGTTCATAAAAAATATTTTAATTTATGTGTAATAGCGTTTTAGTTGCCTAAAACTATTCCAAGTTCTAAATTGTAAGTATTCCATACCCCGGAAATTGTCCCAGCTCCCCGTCCCGAAATTATATCCTATACAGGGTGTCCTGCATTGAGATGTCATAACTTTAGGGGTTTATTCTACTCCTCATTTTTAGTTCTGGGACGCAGAAATGAGCGTCCTATCTCAACGTGTTGCCGACCTATTCAAACTTTCGTCTATTTTTAAAACTAGTGGTTTTTTTTGTTGTTTTTTTTTTTTTAAGAAAAACTGTGTTTTCGGGATTTCTGATCAAGAAAATATTGAATAATTAAATAAAACACTATTATCAAACATTCTCGTCTATATAATATTTTAATAACGGTATTTTCTTATTGGAAAATTAATGTAGATTCTAAAAATGTTATTTACGATACATTGATCAGAAATCCTGAAAACACAGTTTTTCTTTAAAAAAAACAACAGTAGTTTTGAAAATAGACAAAAGTTTGAATAGCTCTGCTACATGTTGAGATAGGACGCTCATTTCTGCGTCCCTGAACTACAAATAAGATGCAGAATAAACCCCTAAAGTTATGACATCTCAATTCGGGACCCCCTTTATGTACCTATGCGGTTGGATGTTCTGTCTGGAATGGCAGCTCCCTGCTTTAAGTCATCTTTGCCAATAGGCATTAGTAGGGGGGAAAAATGTTAAGATGGTATTAAACAGCACGTTGCTCGTTTTTTTAGAAGAATCCCAAGTCTTTCTGAGAGAAGGGCATCCTCGATCTACTAAGTCTAATAAAAGGTTGCATAAATCACTCAACATTTAAGTTTGTAGGTTAAAAGTTATTTATAATTTGATCAACATCCCGCACGGTAATTTATTCAAGGTATGCGATATTAATCTTTTCTCATAATGTAGTGAATAATAAAAAAGGAAATCCATTAATAATACCGGCATAATGTATAAGCAATTATTCGTCTAATCAGCAAGATGCATCAACAACGCTCATATCTTCGGCATCCGTCGACCGGACAACACGTGAGTAAACAGCTAACTCTATTAACAGCACTCGAAATCTGTAGTTCTTAAGGCACGGGATAAGACAACCCCAAAAGCACTAGCAGGATCTGCGTCATCTTGGCGTGTTTCCTTTTTATTTAAACTCTAAGCGCAAATTACTCGCTTCACCTCCTTGACTTAACCTTATTATAAGGGAAATCCCTATAACCAACAGCCATTAATTCCAAAATGCTTCTCACTTACATATTGTATTTCACAGCAAAAATGTATATTAAGAAAATCGACAATTTCAAAACGGCGACAAAGAAAGAGAAAAAAAAAACGAAACCGACACACTGAATTTTATGGACTGAATTTTCAAAGCATTCAAATGTTGTCATACCTGTTGATGAAGACCGTCGTCACTGGCATCGGTGCGAGTGAGAATTACGCCGGGCCTCTCTAAGACTACGGGCTCCTGACGAATTGTCGTCCAGGCCCCCCTTCATCTAGACGTCTAGACGTGGCCCTACCTGCGGAAGGTTCTTGGTCATGTAGGCTGCAATTATATATTATTTTAAGAGCTCCTGAAGAGGTGTCACAATGACGCGTGTCATAGCAGAGCACGATGGAGGAGTAGTGTGGAAAGTGAGTGTTTTTGTTTGAATTTGACCTTCTGCCATATATAAATATATCAGAAAAATAGGATCATCATCTTATAATAAATTAATAGGCTTGTAGGTAAACTTATAATAGTTGTGTAATGTTGGGAAACGAATGATACCAGTTTTAAGGCGTTCTCAGTAACCGTTTTCGAGAATAGTGGAGAGAAATAATTTTCGTTTCGAGTAAACAGTAAAGATCGATTTAGTTACAAATTGATTCAGATGTATTACATTCGTCCAAACTAAAATTTGGGTTACGTTTGGAGGTTAAGAAGAATTAGAAAAGCATTCATGCTAAACAGATAATTTTTGAAATTGAATTTGTTTAATCAAAAATGTGTCGTTCGAATTCTACTTGTGAAGTTTTGTCATATTATAATTCTATCATATTTTCTTTAACTTTTAATAATAATTATGTAACGAAGTTTTATTTATAAATATTTGTTTGTGAACTCCATTGAAAGCTCCTCCTGTGACACTTTCATGAACTGATATTTTCATTAAGTGATATTTCGTTATTTCTGTGTCCGCCATTATTGATTATTTTTCGACTTACGCTGATACATACAACTATCAAAATTGAAATTATACTTGCACTGTACTAAAACCTTACTGAAAGACATAAGACACATCATTACTTAAATACACGAGATGAACTAAAAAACTCACATTATGCAAATTTTTATATCTCTTTTTTTCAATTCATTTCTTTAATGGTTATTAAATAAAAAAAAAAAAAATCAGTCCCGTAACAGGCCACGAGGGCCCTGAGGGGCAGATACTATAGAGGTATCTGATTCATGACCATACGGCACACTAGGGAGATATTGTGGTCAGTACTATGCTCCGGCCGCCTGATTTTCCCCTTGGCTGCTTCGACTCCTAGAGGCATTAGCACCAACCAAGGTACCATTATTAATTAATTAATTAATTAAAGGCTGGGTTGGCCTAGGGACGGTCAGGGAGGCCGAATTCAACCCATGAACGAAGACACTAGAAGAAAAAATCTTTAGTGCTTGCTCGGAATTTGAACTCAGGCCTCCAGCTTATTAGTCCAGCGCTCTACCACTGAGCTAACCTCGCCCCCTTAATGGTTATTATAATCTGTATATGTATACATCTGGTAATATGATGCAATATGAAGGTTCCCTGCTCAAGGTCTTCCAACTCCAACCTCGATTAACGCCAGAAGGACGCTCAGATGACGTTGAAAGGTGCCTACCCAAGCTCCCTTCTGCTCCGACCAGTGGCTGGAGTAGAAGAGAGATTGGTGAGCCACAGACATTGACGCACTTGATGGAAGAGAAAGCCATTGCTAATATTTCACTTGGTCATTGGAGCAGATCTCTGGGCCACTGTCTTTTGAGTCGCGGTAGTGAAGAATGAGGATGCGCTTACATCTGATACTTCACGCAGGAAATATATCTCAGGTGTCGGATATAATAATTATCATAATTATCTATCCGACACCTGAGATATATTTCCTGCGAGAAGTGGCAGATGTAAACGCTCCCTTATTGCTCCTGATAGAAATATATAACTCAGACATAAATTGTTTGCAGTTTACATTAGTCATAATTTCTGGCTGACATAAATATCCTGCAATAACTATCAGGATTAAACGCACCCTTAGGAGTCTCGATAAAGATTTCGATGAGTGGATACCTCGGTGTAGAAGCATTGGTATCTGCATAATAAAATATCTTCAACGAATGGAAAATTGAGGTCTTTATGGAGAATGAAGTTGAAAAGACCTTTGACAAATGTTCGTAGGTATTTGGATTTATATTCTTGGTATATTTTCGCAGTTCAGCACGAGAGTTCAGATGCGTACCTGAAGTTTATATCTAACGTATTTTTTTGTTGTTTGTTTGTAGGAGGCATTAAAAAAATCACTGTTGGCGCTTGGATATACAGACTTCATTGCAGCTCTTAAAGATGAATATTTCAAGGGGTTTTGAAAAGCACGGCCTACCAGTTGGCAAGAGGGACCTGAGAGAACCCAAGAAGAATCTCGAGTCTACCACGTTCAAGGATCCATTGGGCCTAGTCATATCTATCGTGAAATTAATCTATACCATATTCTTGGAGACCATAAGGGGCATCTACAGAATCTTTACTGCAAAGCCCAAATCTCTTAAAGGAAAAGTTTGTTTTGTGAGTATTTTGACCTTATAATAGTGTAAAATCTCTGGCAAATTGCTATCAAGTAACTTTTCCTAAAAATAAGTCCCAAGACCTACACAACTTACTGACATATGCTACCCCACACGACGATACACTGCTCAAAGATTTCAAAAGCAAACATTTATACACCAAAGTATATAAATGTAAAAATGTAAACACCTGATTCAAGTTTGACCACCCCTATTCCGAATTCTTATTTTTTATTTAATTATTATTTTAGTATTACTATTAATTTTTTTCCATTATCTTCTTATCCGAGTTTTACGTAGTTAATTTATTCATTATTGTTATTTATTTTAGTTTTTTCATCATTTGATGATAAAACTATATATTTTCCCCTAAACTCAATAATACATTTATAATTTATTTATTTATCATTTTTAACGAAACAAAGAGATGAGCAAAGAGATGAGCAAAGAGATGAGCAATGAGATGAGCAATGAGATGAGCAATGAGATGAGCAATGAGATTGTCGCCAATGTTGCGGAACTCAATAATTATCTTTATTTAGAATTTTAAAAAATGTAAAATAAATAGTTGTTTCTTGAAGCTCGTGAGGAAAGAAGCTGCACAGTAGCAGTGCCCACATGGCAGTTTGATTATAATCTGGACGGAGGCCTGGACTGGAACTGGTTTCTAGTCAGGCTGTGGTCAGCGAACGGTTTTTTTGGGGGGGATTAGATGAGATGATAGAAATTAGAATGGCCGTTTAATTTAGAATGAAATGTTTGATAGACAGTTTGCGATAAGGGTTAGATAAATGGAATATTCGGATCAATTTGGAGACAAAGAATGGCTCGTCAGTTATTTTACGGGACTTTTTTTACTTTAACGATTGAATTGTGTAGGAATTAAGGGCCTTTGAGGTTCATCGGAGTTGTATGCCAAAGTCCATATTGGTATTGTTATGTAAATGAGTTGTTTTTGTTTTTAGTGGACATTCTGATCATTGTTCAAGAAAATGTAGTAAAAGTCTGTTCCATCGGTTGTGTTCTTGTCTCTTCTGGGACTTTGCGGTTTCCAAGTTAATCGTTAGTTGAGTATAATTAATATAATTTTGAAAAAATTAATTAGCATTGAGTAATATTTTTAGTACGGAATATCTATAGGTACCCACCCTTCTCTAGTCTGAATAGAGCTCAAGCCAATTGTTTTTGAGAATGAAAAACCACCCTAGAGGGATTCGTAACCAATGAAGGCCTGCCGAGGCGTTATTACAACCCATTAATCTATCATTTTAGTAATCAAATGGTTTTTTGTTCTATTTAATTTTACTAGAATTCACTAAATTATAGGTGTAGGTTTATATCAGTAATACAAGTCTTAAAATAATTGAAAACATTCATATCATAAAAAGCACCGGTACATACAGTCTTGGGTTCAATTCCCTTCGGGAGTGAAGAACTTTTTTTTTTCTTTTTTTTTTTTTTTTTGTAGAAAAGAGTATCCCGTAGAAAGCCCGGTGTAAAAATGAGTGCTACGTATAAACTGACATTTAAATTCTTGAGAGTGTATGGATGGACTGGTGCCTACACTCAGGTCATGTCAATCATGTAAAGCTTTAATAAATAAATTTACTTCGTTTAATCTGATTGTATTGACCTCCCGCCTGATATATAACTGATAACGTTTTATTTTGGATGTCAATTAAATAATAATTAATTGTCTCTTCATTGAGCGGAATGAGTTATGGTTTTTGAAGCAATGGCCACGCCTTAGTTGTGTAAAATGTTGAAATATCACTTTATAGAAGTGGGTGCTGCTACAATTATTCAGAAATGAATCGTGTGATAGGTACAGAAAAGTGGCTTCATTCCTCATGGAATCATGAAATATCAAAACACCGCCTATATTTTTTACATCATCGCTATTTTTTTACTAACATCCTTCCATTAAGCACCAGGAAATATTATGTCTTTCATACTGGATGAAGTCGCTAAGTAAATATAGTTTCCATGAACGATGAGAAAAATAATTGTATTGTTTCTATGGGTAATGTCATTTTTTATTCTATTTTGAGAAAATAATGGAAGCCTAATATGATATACAATTTGCATTCTAAATCCGAATATATATATATATATATATATATATATATATATATATATATATATATATATTCATATAATATAATAATTTTCATTGTTGACGTAGGTAACAGGTAGCGGCCGGGGACTGGGTAGAGAGATATGCAAAGCTTTGGCTAGGGAAGGAGCAATCATAGCTTGTGCAGATATAAATGAAGAAAATAACAAAAAGACTTTAGAAATCCTCACAGAATTGGGGGCAAAAGCGAAAGCATACAAACTGAATGTAGCCAACAAGTAAGTGGCCTAAAGTTACTAACATGGAAGTTGTCTTAAATTTACTTCTATTTATTTATTTAAATTTTAACGTCCATTATTATTAATTCGGTCTTATAGGACGGGTTATCTACATGTCACAATCCTTTCCTAGCCAGGATAGGGCTGATGCCTTTTCTTTTTTTAAAAAAAAAGCCACCACCCCTAGTGGAAATCGAACCCACGACCCTTGGCACGGAGTGTTAAGTGCTCACGTCTTAACCCTCACGGCCACCATATTTCTATGGTCACGTCTTAACCCTCACGGCTCCATATTTCTATTTAAATTTTATAAAAGAAGTATCGCTAAATTCAACCATTTTTTTGATATTTTGAAAAAAAAAAAAAAAAGTAATAATTTTTTGCGCTTTATTGATAACCCGTAGAAGAATCTCACATTCATAAACTAATTTAAATGTTGAAAAATTAAAAAACTTAGGGGTTATTTCATGTCAAAACGACCAGTGCTATGTGCCGTCATGTCTCAGATATTTTTGAAAATTTTTTCATGAATAGAGATGTATGAAATAATCTCAAATTAATTTTTTCAGATTTTTTTATCAAAAATTGAACCTGGGGGAATTTTTTGAAATTCTTGTTTTTTGCATGATTTTAGTTACTGCCTTTTTCATAACAGTTTTGAAAACCATTTGTGTTTTACTTTTTTTTCAACAAATCCGTCTGTTCTTGGTATCAAATTAAAGCTAATGCTTTTCTCTATCAAAATAAGCTATAATAGTGATACTATAGGCAATAGTGTAATGCCAGTAATCGCGCAAACCTATTTTTTATACTTTTTAATTAGGTAGGTTCAGTAAGTCATACCTCAGAAATCACAATTTCCACATGCATCATAATTTTTTTCTAGAATGATCAAACAATGTACTAGTTATTTCAAAAAATAAACATTGTGTTTTCGGCGGTTATGAAAATTTTTATATGTATACAAAACAAAATAAGTAGTAAATAATAAGTAATAAAATAATGGTATAATTGAAATCATAATAAAAATTTATAAAATAATAAGTAGGGTCTAACCTAAAGAAAACAAAGATTCAAAAATATAGACAAATTGCTCTAAAATTATTTTGAGATCAAAAATTTTGTCTTTGATTTTAATTGTGCGTTACTTGTACGTAATACTGCTATATTTCGTTGTATGTATTCGTGGTCTTCAAGTATGTCAGTATGGTATCAATATATGGGCTCCTATCTGTCAGCTCGCAAAGGTCATTTTATCTGATAAAAGCTGCATTTAAATCCTCAAATATTACTAAATTGTTTCTTATTTCACGCACCTTGTATTCTTGAGGAATTAATTCTACTACCAAAAGCAAGTAATGAAATAAAAGCCAATAAAAAAACAAAATATACGGAAGCAGATCCCATAACACTTCTAACCGTTGGTTAATGGTATCGCCTTTAAAATGGTTTCATATGGTTACCAGCGTCATAATATCTAAGAAATGTTTATCTGGAAGCCTATGTACGCTAAACCGTATGCATTACGATTTTTTTCGCGTGAATTTTACCATATTACAGAATCACGGTGGGTGCATTTTTCTAACTAACTAAGTTGACTTTTTGATTTAGAAAAATTATTTACAAATTCACCAAACATATTAACGAAAATTGTACGTTTTAGGGACTGCTAAAGCGTGAACAGACAAATATAAAGCATTACAAAGATGTGAACCTCCGTTATTTTCTAAATAGCTCTAAAACCTGTACTTATACAGTAGGCACATCCCGATTGCATCAACTGGTTGAAGACATAAGCGCATTTAACTATTGAAAAGGGAGAGGGGAAACGTGCTTACAGAGAGGAATAATTTTTTTTTTTATTTAATGTACAATTTTTATTATTCTGTCTATCATAGTATATCAAATATATCATTATATCAAATATATAAAGGAAAAATGTGTTCTCTCCTATTTAGGCTGTAAATAGCATCAAAAATGGCTATAAAAATGCATTATTTAATACCAATTAAACCTATATAATTTAGATAAATTCCCTTCATGTAATATTTAATTATACTTAAATTGCTTCTAGATCACAAGTTGAAGAGCTGGCAAACAGAGTGGAATCTGACCTGGGGAGAGTGTATTTGTTGGTGAACAACGCCGCGATAGTCATGCCCCATCCTGAGCCAGATGAGGACTACGTGAGAGCCACGTTCGGCGTCAACGTCTTAGGAGCTATTTGGGCAAGTTTTTCACTAACATACATGAGTGAATATTGTTACAACTTAACTACTTCAAGTGCCCATTTAATGATCTTAAGTCGTGAATCCAACCAAGTAACGAAGACACTAGAAGACAAAATCTTTAGAGTGTGCTCGGGATTAGACTCAAAGCCTCCAGCATATATATATATATATATATATATATATATATATATATTACCATCAATTACGAGTTACTTGAATGTACAGGGTGTCAGAAAAATAATGGTTATCCTTGGCCAGATGATTCTCCAACGCGAGATCGGAAAAAATAACCCCCATATTGACCCCCGCAAAATTGACCTCGAAGTGTTTTTCAAGATCAAATTTTTTTATTGCATATTTCGAATCTAAAAATCATGAGGAAGAAATAAGTCAACGGCGCTATAGGTCGAAAATAATTTCTTATGGTCAAAATGACCATTAACAACGCATACGTGGTCCATTTCATTCTAAGTTACAATTAGTGGCCGCTTTTGTTACATTTTTTTAACATGTTCTACTAGCATTGCCTAAAATAACTCGTTTGAATTTTTTTAAATATGTTCTAGTATAAATTATATATAAGTATATTGAAAAGCTCACATTTAACAATTATCTAGAACGCCTTCATGAGGTTCCAATTTTCTGGATTTTTTTTTTTTTTTTTTTTTTTTTCAATTTGAAGGAGGTTTCTTCTTTCCCTGGACTTGTTTTTATTTTGTTAGGACATATCAACAGGTAGTAGACCAGAAATAAAAATCACCATGATTAGCAACCCCCTTCATCATATAAACGTACATATATATATATATATATATATATGATGAAGCGGGTCTCCAATCATGGTGATTTTCAAATATCATTCATTCTAATTCTACTAAATTTAATGAGTTTATAAATCTGTCTAATATCTTATATTTTACAGACAATTGGAGCATTCCTGCATAAAATGAAGGATTGGAATGATGGGCATATTGTGAATGTCAGTTCTATGGGTGCAGTGACTATAGGTCCAGTATTGGGGACGTATTTTGCAACCAAAGCTGCACTTTCATGTAACCAAACTATTACAATACTTTTTCATTGTTCTTAATAAAGATTTAGTACCATAAATTAAACGAAGCAAATTGAGAGGGATATATTAACACATATTTTATTAAATATTTCCACATCAATGTATATATATATATATATATATATATATATATATATATATTATATATATGGCGCAGGTCAAAAGAATAGTTTTTTCTATGTACTACTTTATTGTAGGTACGCCCTACATGTTTCGTGGCCTTTATGCCACCTCCTCAGGGGCCATTAAATCCCAATGTGTAGAAAGCTCGCCACCCATATTACGACTCAGTCGTACAGAAGTAGTACATAGAAAATGGAGTACTATTCTTTTGACCAGCGCCATATATATAAAAAATAAATAAATATACGTAATTAAAGGTCAGAAATACGTGGAATAGAATATATATATATAAGATATGAGAAGGTTGGTATAGAAGACGTTTTTAAAAAGAGATAAGATACACTGGGGAATGTAATCACGACTCGAAGTCTAGATAACAACTGGCTTTATTAATCCTGCTGGGCCTTATATAGGCCCAGCTTGTTTATTTACAATGCTCAGGTATCCTCCTCCCTAACATATATATATATCTTTTTAGTGTATATCTATATGTATATATACATATCGGTCAAACGATGTATATTTTCTTTTTTTATTTATTTTGGATTAGCTTTCATTCTTAACAGTAATTTTGGTGTGAATGTGCATTTTGAATCAAGAAAACATTGTAAAAATAATGTTGTTTACTATAAACATCAATGTAAACCTGATTTCTACATTACAGCATATTCTATGTCCCTTGAATACCAGCTTATCCTGGAAGGATGCAACAACATCCATGTAACTACTGTACATCCTTGGATTATGAACACCTCAGAAGATTATGTTGATTCGGCTAGCTGCAGGTAAGAACATTTCATTTATTATATTTTCCCATTTTTATTTTTGTTTTATCCACTTTAAAAACCCTGGAACTATGAAATGAGTTAACCCAACTTAATAAAGAAAGGAGCATATCATTATAATAGAAAAGGTTGTTTTCATAGTTCATTTTTCTATTTCCATTGATTAAACAACAACACACACACAAAAAAAGGCCCAGAGAGCAGAACATATTTACTATTTGTTTCTGGGATCATTGAATCGGAATCCAGGTCAAAAAACCCAGCAGCTCTTGCCTTAAGCCTAACCAAAACACAGTTAATATGTTCTCTGAGGCAAAGAAACCTGTGGGTTCTTATAACAAAATTGACCAAAAGTCATCAGAGGTAATTCTGTCACTGATGGAATCCTTAAAAACAAAATCATCAACCCTAAAAAGAAGGCAATGTTTGATTTGACCAATGTGCTAATTAAATTAATATAAATAAACGTCGTAAAACAAATTAATTTATTACAATTATTATTTTTTTATGGATGAGAAAGTTTAAGTACCTAAGTAATCATTTAATATACTAGTTCTCATTTGCATATTTTGGGACAACAGGTTCCAATAATTTAAAGGAAATGATGTTTTTATACGTTGTTAAGTGAAAGAAATGAAAAATTTCGTTTTGAGCCTTATGCCCCAAATTCAGGAACATAAATATGCTTTAGGTCCACCTAAGTAATGCACTGCTTAACATAGTCTTCTTTTTCGTACATGACTACTGCTCATGCGGGCACTTTTTTGTAACGTTTTTTTGTCAGTTTAGTCATCGCTAAAACATATTTATGCTAATACAATTTATTTCAGATAGCAGATCAATAGAATATATATATATATACAGGGTTTCTCCAAAAAAAAAAAAACGAACAAACTTCGGGGTTCGATGCAGGATGAAAAAAAAAAGAAAGTAAGAAGTCCCTTTGGCATGTATCTCGTTTGTGCTTCGTTTTCGAGAAAAAAACCTATATAGGCCTTATGAATGACGATTTCTATATAGAAATCGTTAAAACGTTATGTATTATCTCCACCCGCTTCCTTTAATCCATCCACTCCCTCACCCAAATATAGGAACGAGTATGCCCTTGATTTAGTGTGGAATAATGAAACAAGAGGTCCCCAATTTTAACCTCTCGCCTCAATGCTGGGTGATAAACCGCCTTTAACGCATTCCTCGGTGATAAACCGTCGTTGTTCTTGGAAGAAGTCCTTTTGGCACAGAAATTGGGAAGTTGGTTCCATGTGGACGGTTGTCCAGCCCACTACGGGAGGGCTGGCCGAAATTCGTAAGGACACAACTGTCCGGGGCGTTGGACAGGACGTGGTGGCCGGCTTGATCTCCAGACCTCATTTCCTTGGGTATCTTCGCATGAAGACTCATTAATGAAACATTTAGGTGCCCATTGGCTCAAGGAAGCACCTCATCCCGCCGTCAGAGGCCCATCAGATGGGCCTGGGAACAGGTTACAGCAGAGCAATGCACATATGCCATCCAGTCATGTGCGATGTGATGCCTGTATAGCTCCAAGGGGCCAAACCTTTGAACAGTATTTAAATTGAGTATTAGGAATTATCAAAAGAAGAAATTTTTATTTCATCATTGCAGTCCAGTGTTAAATTTCAGATGTTTTAAGAATTGGAAATTCATTTTTATTAAGAATTGAAGGGTTATTATGCTCTGTCTTTTAGCGCTGTCCTCCGAAGGGAAGTAGCTATTTTAAATTAAGTTGAACTTGCAGCTTTACATGACGTCAGTTAATTTTTCGACCAAGATGATTTTTTTTTGGGGGGAGGTTAAGGGGGGTAGAAGATAAAATATATACTTTTAATAATTTTTATATAGGCATTATGAAAGAACCCCCCTTTTCACAATTGTGTTTTAGTTTTTGGCGTTTTTCTCAGAAACGAAGGAAAAAACGAGATACATGCCACAGGATTTTTTTTTCACCCTGAATCGATTCCTGATTTGGGGGGCACCCTACATATAAATATAAGACATTTTTAGTAAATAGTATATTAATTTATGTTTTTATCTTTCCAGAATAAACGCTGCAGAAGCAGAGGATGTGGCAACGCTCGTAATAAATGCCATCAAGTACAATAAATCAGGCGTTTCCACTAATCCATTCTATTATTTTTTGTTAACATTCATTAGGTATTAGTTAACATTTTTAGAATTATTAATTAGATATATTTATATTTAAATTTTACCGTCGACTTACACATGACAACGATATTTCAGGAAATTTAAGAATAAACATTGTTAAAGAAAAAAGAGAATAGAATTTCCAACCTGAAATTACAAGAAGGTTGCAGCTAGTTTGTTGCATTATTTCAGCTCTAACATCATGCATTTATCATGCATACCATGCATTTATTTTACTTCGATGATATAAGTGCAGTAGATAAAGGCAAAAATTTCACTCCTAGGAGTGAAATTTTGCTAAAAGGGTGTTTAATAAAAGCACCCAAAAGAGTAGTCCCAGTACTTAACCTTAAGTAAATCGCTTTATCTTTGTCTAAGCCAATGTTTTCTATTGGTAAGTCCTAAGGAAGATTATCATTCCTGCAGATGATAAGAAAATGTACATTTGTTCTAAGGCTCCAAAACTCTAGACCTTTCTCTTGCTATTTTTCTTTTTATTCTCTCTTTCTGTGCTCCATCAATGTTGTTATTTTTGATATTTTTGCATTTATCCTTTTCCATATCTCAACAATTATTTGATAATTTATTATTGTATTTTCAGGTTCCTGCCAAAAGCGATAGTTTTGTGCCTCTTAGAGGTATTTAACTTGGAAGCAACTATTCCTGAGCCCAAGGAATTTCGGGATTTGTCAATCACCGACATAATAAAGGAAACAAACAGTACTCTTGGAGATGCGAATGGCGATTCGATGATAATAAGAAAAAATGACTGAATATAATTTATTTAAATTTTTGTAATGGTCCTGGGTAATTTTAGAAAATATTTTATAGATTTTAAGAGATATTTGTTAATTCTATATTTATATTTTTGTAATTTCAGTACATTTTAAGGTATTAAACTTTCTAGTGACCTAATTTCGTTTAAATTATTAACTTATTTTATTTACATTGATTGCTCAAGTGACTAAAATTGTTTAGTTGCTTTTGGGCAGCAACTTGTACATTGGGGCCCAAATTTTTTATATGCCTCTAACGGGAAAACATTTTCATAATTAATCATTAAATGACCCTTTGTTCAAATTTATAGAATTATGGAGTAAGGCGGAAGGTCAATAAAACTACGCCACACACTTTCATTCATTTTGATAGATTGCAGCAAAACTTCGTTTAGTTCTTGCTTAACTACTGACGATGATGTGTTGTAATAATAAAAAAATTATATTTATTTAGTATCGGCTTGTAGTACGTGTTTCAATTATTTATCCACCCGTATCGGCCTAATTCTCGTTTAATTGAAACGGAATTAGGTAAAATCGTGCCAAACTAATGAGAAAAATACCTTATAAGAAATACCACGATTTCTCAAGCGTTTCGGAGGTTATTAAGAATATATACGAAAAAACCTAAAACTACTCATGTCTGTCATAAACTTTTTTTTTTTAAATACTTGTTTAACTTCAAATGTAACCAACATTTAAATATTTTAATTAGGATGTATTTCAACCATGTTGAAATTATTTCAACTGAATCGCCAAAGGCCATAGCCACGTTGAATGCACCGGTTCCCGTTGATCACCGAAGGTAAGCAACGTCGGGTGTGACCAGTGCCTGTATGGGTGACCGACCACGAACTGTTGGCATTATAGAAGAGGGTGGCAACCTGTAGATAGCCCGGCGTTAATAGCCCTAATGTTGATACGCCGTTAAACACACACACACACACACACACACACACACACACACACACACACACACACACACACACACACAAACACACACAAAAAATCAACTGAATCCAACAATTCTATTTACCCAACCCGAATATTAGTCAGAAAAACTAGTTTTATCTACTTTTCTAGAAACAGATGACAGATATCGTCTTGAAAATGGTTTGTGTCGTTTCCCAGTGCTAGAGAATCTATACGTGTACCTGAAAGCCTACAAATGAACAGCGGTAATCGCATCGATTTTGTTGCGAATTTTGCTCCAAAAACTATGTTCCAGTGATCGGATTCTGCTGGTTAACGATCTTCACCTTTTAAATTAGGCGAAAGGTTTTTGAATCGCATTTACAGAAAACGCGCCATTTTTGAGCCTGTGAGAGAGGCAACAGACAAATAGTATCTATAATATTTTTTTTATATCTAATAGGTAGTATTGATGATTCATGAGTGCAACCTCGATTCATTCAAAACCTGCCTTATCTTGTTGTTGTAGCCTAAGAGGTCATAAATAATTCTCCTGTCTAATTCATATCCTTTATTACCCTGACCGGTTTCGAGCTATTCTGCTCCTACTCAAAGGGTATTTCCTACAAATTAATTATCAGATGTCTAATAAATTGTTCAATTAATACATATTAACTATATAAATTTATTACTTATATTCGATGCACTTATCACCGACATTCACATACATTGTAAATACGTATTAGTTTAATTTCTTAGAAATCTAATAAATAATTTAAATACACAAGAGAAAATAAATTCAGGGAGATCAAGGATAAAGTTCGTGAATGACCTCCAACAGCAATTGTAACAGACGAGAAGAAGTACTCCTCTCCCGCCTGAGGATAGGCCATTCCCAGCTGACACAGTCATACCTTATCACAGGACAGGACAGTACTGCAATACAATAGTTACTGTCAAACACATACTAACACTAACTTACCAAAATACATTAAGCAATACTCCAGACGATCAGTTTTGATAAAAATCTAACAAACCTAAAATATAAAAAAAAAAATGTTGGCACTTAATCCTCTGCCCAGAATAACTTAATTTCCTCTCGGGCATTTCATGCTTACTTTTTTGGCTATTTACTGCTTTTAGCTACTTACATTGAACAAATTACATATGGTACCAAACAAATCTTCACATTCGATATTTACATTTATATAGACGATATGGGTACGACCTTCAGTCAGCAGATTTCATTCGTCGCGTGCCCTGAAACTAATATTAACTGATTATTTGCTATAGTAAGTCGAATATAGTACCGTCAGGGTGCTGATAATGTCAGGAATCCTAGTTTTTAGTGGCTCGTCCCAATCAGATGGCTCCGATCTTCTGGCTGGAGTATTCAGGTCTTATTCCAGGCTCCCGTTGCTAACAGGATCCACTAAGGGCAAGGACAGACTCATTTTTGTTTTAATGATCTAAGCTACAAACAAGCAAATAATTGAATAAACGTGATAACGTTGGGCAAATAATACTGCATATTAAAAGAACAATTTTACTGAATGGCTAACAATGTTGCCCATCAACTATATTCAGGAATATAATGCTAATAGCCTGATTATAGAGTTGTTTGTTATGAAATTTTGATCATTTGTTACCCCCACTTCACTAATTACGACATTAGTGAAGTAAATATATTTCCTAAACAGTTCTTCTTCCAGACGCCAGCTTTCCACAAGTAAGTATCTATACATTATCATATTTCTTTCTGACATTAACATAGATTTGGGTTCAACCTGAGATTTAAGTTGTGACTTTTTTCTTCCTCAATATTTTAACTGTATTTATGCAGATTTCAAATGTATTTTATCGGTTATGTTTTTGTTTTAAGTTATTAATATTGCTTCTGCATGAATCTCTGCACGCTATAGATCAGAACAACCTCCACGGACAGCAGAGGATTCCTAAAAATTTCAAATATCGAATTAAATTAATAGTGGACAAACTCGACTTAAATATACCTGACGTATTTGCATTTCCACCAGAGGTTATGCCATTATGGAAAACCAAGCAAATAATCCTTGACTTGGAATCCTTGGAACATGTTCAAAAGTACACAGACTACACTAAAACCTATACAGATGCATCAAAAATTGATTCCCAAATAGGATGTGCCTTTTTGAGGGACAACTTCTGCAAAAGATATAACATGCATGAAGCAAACAGTATATTTACGGGAGAACCTTTCGCGATTTGGCAGGCCATTGAAGACATTAGGTTTCAAGAACTTAACAAGCACCTTATCATCACGGACTCACTCAGCGTGATGAGGGCACTACCAAAACTCAAGAACCGCCATCCTATAATATCTGAAATTAGGGAAAATCTTGCAAAACAAAATAAAGATATTGCTATTTTATGGGTTCCTTCCCACATGGGCATTGAACTTAACGAGAAAGCAGATATTGAAGCCAATAATGCAAGAAAAGAAGAAAGTGATAGCATAAAAGTAGCAGAGGTGTGCGGACAAGATTTAATAGTATTTATTAAAAAACAAATATTAACAATGTGGACTAAGGAATGGTTAGAAACAGATACAAAACTAAGAAACATTAAAAGAACTCTAAATACTTGGAAAACCCCTGAAAGGCTGAACAGGAGGGAGGAAGTAGTTTTGGCAAGAATGAGAATTGGCCACACTAAATTAACCCACAGTTATCTTCTGAAAGGACTGTACCCTCCCACCTGTAAACATTGCAATGTTATACTAACCGTTGAACACTTCTTAACAGAATGTACAGTATACACACTGGCGAGAAAAGTGAACAACATTGAAGGCAACCTTGCTGAAATCTTACAGGATGACGAAAGGGCTGTACAAAAGGTATTCAAATATGCCAAAGATATAGGCCTCTATCAAGAAATATAGAAACATAGAACTGCCAATGACTCATACGGGTAGAGGCAGTATAATTAAATAAATAAATAATATTGCTTGAAAAAGTAAGTGACACAATTATTAAAGTACCCAGGCTGGAATACTTGATTTTCTGCTTAATGTCTCGATAGTAAAAAGAAATTGAAATCCAATCTCGGCCAACCAATTTCTATTTCAACCAAGGCAAATTTTCAGCTGCTTCCAAGAGAATCCTCCTCGAAACATTACATAGAGCCTTTCCGTACTTGCACCTGGTATTATTTGAAAAGCCTAGAGTAGAGCTGGGCGATCTGAACCGATCTTTTAAAAAAATTGATCTATCTAGAATCAGGTTAAAATTTCAATATAACAATAACATTATACAACGAATCAATACCTTCCGTTTCTTCAACTTGAGGGAAGAAGGTTTTGTCATAAAAATAAAGTTTCAAACTGTGCTGTTAATTTGTATAACCATTTTAGCGCGGTTACTCCCTATCTCCATAGGGAGAACCCGCTTATGAGGTTGACCTCACGACGCAATCCGCGATTGCCGACTAGAAACTTTCACGTTTCAGGCCCTATAGATCACGAAAATATAGGTGGCTCAAATTTGTGTATATATATATATATATATATATATATATATATATATATATATATATATATATATATATATGAATATATTTATATATATGCTTGTCTGTTAACGCTCTAGCAAGCTCAAAAATGGCCCGATTTTGATGAAATTTGGTACAAAAATCTGTCTTCTAATTTGAAAGTTCAAGTCTGTTAACCAGCAGAATTCGCCCACGGGAAGATAGTGTTTGGGGCGAAATTCGCGCAAAAAAATATTAACGCTTACGTTTTTGAGTTTATATGCTTGCAGGTACTTGTTTTATAAGTTTCTTAACATAGGAAAACGAATGAAACAATTTTAAAGGCGATATCTGTAACCCTTTTTGAGAAAAGTGGAATCAATGTTTTTGTAAGTCATTATTTTTTTGTGGGTACTTAGAATCGCGGGATTCAATTGAAATATTTTTTACATATTGGAAATTAATCCCAACTAAGATTTTTAAATTTTGGTTATATTTGGAGTTAAGGAAGTATGCGAAAAAAATATTTTATTAATAGACATGATACGTTTTCGGATCTTCATACATTTTTCGTAAATATCTCGATAACGGTTGGGAAATCGTAGTAAGTGGAAGGTGACCATTCGAATGCTTACTAAATTCTCTACAAGAAAGGTTCTGAAGCAATATTCAATGGGGCAACGTCAATCAGAGATATAAGCGCTTAAAACTTAAAAAGTGTTTGTTTTCTTGTGTTGGAAGGGTTTTTCTATTTGTTTATCTCACTTTTTATTTGGTTGTTTTTTGTTTTAAATTGCATTTATCAGTAAAATTAGTATTGTAGTAAAATAAGCTAAGAAACGGTAAAAGATATAGGTAATACGTTTGGAATAGCTGTAGAAATCAAGATGGCTGTGGCTAACCATGATGGAGTATACATAGGTTTGTTTTGAATTCTCCTATCTATATAACCTTCCTCCTGCTACAACTGAAGTTATCATTATTTCTTATTTTATAGAAAGATTTAACCCACGAGAGAATGAACTTTTATTTGCCATGAAGCACATATTTACAGTTGATTATTACAATGAAACGAATTTGCTAGTAAAACAAGGAACTTAAAATGACTACGAATTTTCGGTTGTTTGGGCTAGAGCCTGCTCAGCAGTATTCGTAGAGTGAGTACGTTTTTAGTACATAATTGTATTGACTTATTCAGCCTTCCTCAAGAATGAGGATTAAGAATTATCCGCTTCTGTGTAAGTTTGCTACTGTCAGCTTCCTGTTATTTGTGATGCCTAGTCTACTCCACTTCTTCGAGATATACGAAACCGCGCTAAGATGACGCAGTTCCTGCGAGTCGGACTTTTTTTATGAAAAACTAGCCGAATACCCGTGCTTCGTCACGGCAGATAAGTAGTTATTTTATTGCGTTAAATAATGTATCAGCAAAATTAACGCTACTGCATAATTTTTAATAGTTTATTACAGTATAGTCCCCGTCATACTATATGTTATACATCAATATATACGTAATCAAAGTATAATGTTTCTTGACACTGTCCAATGTCAAGAAGCAGATAATCTAGAGATAACCCATTATCTATAGGTTACCAACATGAGCGTATATTAAGGGGGGCTGAGGGGTCTGTAGCCCGCCCCCCCCCCGAAATGATTTCGTATATACGCCCATGATTACCAGTAACAGCAGCGTAAGCAATACAGGTTAAATTTTGTTGGCAATAATAAATGTACGTTACAATTTAAAAATTTATGATTCTCACATGGAAACACCCATTATATTTGCGAGCATGCACCAAGAGGTGTTCTGACTGGGGATGCTGATGGGTGAGGAGGCTGTGCAATGGTTCGGGATGTTATTACCTGGGATGCACCCTCACCAGGTATAGAGAAAACTCTATGGGGGACAAGCTGTAATGAATCGCTGCTAAAATGGTGATTTTGTCCCTCATAGCGTAAATTCAATGAGGGACAGTTTATTTCTGGATATTTTAAATTAAAGGCCAACCCAGCCTTTAATTAATTTAATAATGGGTACCTTGGGTGCTAATGACTCTAGGAGTCGAAGCAGCCAAGGGGAAAATCAGGTGGCCGGAGCATAGTACTGACCACACTATCTCCCTAGTGTGCCGTATGGTCATGAATCAGATACCTATATAGTATCTGCACCTCAGGGCCCTCGTGGCTTTTTACGGGACTGATTTTTGATTATTTCTGGATAGTTGAAATTAACCTCAATTAAAAATAATACCATTAAATAGATACAGTACGGTAACAGCTGTTCTTTTATGATCCTAGCAACCTTGCTTGAGGTTACAGATATATTTTTTCGTATTATCAAGTATTCAAATCGACTTATTTAGGTCGATTCGTAGTAGTGATGGGCGATTCTCCAAAGTGAATCGATTCTAATCGAAATAAAATACGAATTTCGTAGGTGATTGTAAGTAATCGTCAAATCGATCGTAGATCTATCTTCTGAGCCTAGAAGATCGATTTGAATCGATCTGAACTCACGAACTTTTGTAGATCGATCTTTTCATTTCATTCCGAATCGATTCAAAAGATCGATATATATTCGAGAGTTTCCCATCACTAGCCTGGAGTAGAAACGGTTAATATTTTTTTTTTTCGATACAAAATAAACTAACTAACTAATACTCCAAAGAGTCGTCTCCTTATATTATCGGCTTATTCTTAAGGGAATCTCTATTGCAAAAATGTTTCTCATTTACTTGCCTTTTTATACCGAAAATTATATTTTGCTGTTAAATACAATATAAAAAAAAAAAAAAAAAAAAAAAAAAAACAGGCAAGTAGACATCTAGAAAAAGTAGACAAAATCTGTTTAAACGGAACGAAACATCTACCGAAAAAATCAAAAGCGCCGTTTGCGTAGCAAATTTAGCCCATCCTCTTTTTAAAGCTATAATATAAGTAAGTTTTAGAATGGAACATGCTTTAGCTTAGAACTAACCATGGGCGTATAAATAAATAAATATAGCCTTTATTGCATGAAGAGGAACAATACTATAAAAAAGGGCGGCAACCTATAGATAGCCCGGCGCTAATGGCCAAGATGTAGATGCGCCGTAAAAAAAAAAAAAAAAAAAAAAAAATAAAAAAAAAAAAAATACTATAAAAATAAAAAAATAAAATATTTCATAGATGAACCAAAATAACAGTAATAAAAATTTGAATTCGTTTCCTCTCAAATTACTATTTACAAGTACATGTTTCTCATGCAGGCCTCCCCTTGACGGGGTTAATGGTCTAACTTCCCTGGAGACCAACCCAACTAGGAAGTGGAGTTCCCTGTTTCTTTCAACAATGTTTTCCATTTGTCTTTATCTCTTGCAACTTTCATCCATTTCGGACCAGCTACGGATTTGAGGACATCACTCCAACGCCTACATGGTCTTCCTTGTCTCCTTAGGATTAGCGGAATCCATTCCGTAGCCTTGAGGGTCCACCTGCTATCCTGCAATCTGGCAAGATGCCCAGCCCATTTCCACTTAATTTTCCTTATATTCAGGCCTATATCTGTCACTCCAGATTCTTGCCGCATAAATGAACCACTAACTTTATCCCGTCTCCTGTAGTTATGCTTCGTAAGACGGAGTTTTGCCACACTACGCTTGGATTCTTGCTTCTTGATCAGTGCCCAGGTTTGCCATCCGTAGCTCACAGAAGGGATATAGCTCACACATATAAAAAGAAAATATAAGGCGTAGATAGAAAATAATTTCGGGGGGGGGGGGCTGGCAAAATGTCTGGGGGTCTGGTACCATTTCCAAAGTATGGAATACTAACAATTTACAACTTTTTATAGTTTTAGATACTGACAGAAGGTAGCCCACACATCAATGCACTACTCAAACATTTAAAAAACTCTTTATTATACTAAACAATTTAATTTATTAAATTTTGTCTTGTTTGATTATTTTATTTATTTTTTGTTTGTTTGTTTTTACTTCTCTTAATTCTTCTTTCTTTTTCAAGTTTATTTCTTCATATGTTTTTATATACATATATACTTTTTTTTCACATTTAAAGTTGACGACTGACGTTTAAAGAGTTTTTCGCCTCTGTTGCAGAACTCTATAAATTAAATAAATAAATATAGTTTTAGGCAACTAAAACGCTATTACAATATAAAAAAAATATTTTTTATGAACTAAGTGATCTTATTTAATATATTTTTAAGGGTTTGATGACACGTTTTTACCATTAAATCAAAATTTCGGGGGGGGGGCTGGAGCCCCCTCAGCCCCCCCGCCTTATATACACTCTTGGAACTAACTACCCGAAATGGGCGGAATGCAACGATAATGTGACCCCAAGGTAGCGCAAAACCAGTAGCAGTGACAATGTTAAATTATTTCAGCTTCGACCGAAGGAGTTTCTGCTGACGTGAGCTATTCGAGCTTATAGATGTTATTCCAGTTGAAGAGAGATTGGTCAGCTGTAGGTGGGTAAGTCAGCTGATGAGTAGTGTTTCAGCTGATTTCAGATATTTATTTTAGCGTAAATACGTTCGGAGTTATTACCGAAAGAAGTACTGACAAAAATAAATTTTTTGGAACGTGTTATATTTACAACAAAAAAAAATGTTCCTCGAATTTGAGGCATTCCGAAGATGTTTCCCCAATCATTAGTGCGCCCACTCTCAACATCCTAAAATAGATAAGCCCTGGGCTAGTAGTCGGACCGTTTTTGTTGTTATTGTCCTAATGGCTAAGTTTTCAATGCCACGCTTGAGAGTAGATTATTTTTGCATTAGTAGTTGGCGGCCATTATTACGGAAGTTTACGTTTGCCCAGAAAATAATGATACACGAGGCTAAAACCTTAGGTTCAAGGATAACTCGTTTGAACGCTTGACAGATGTTGATCCTGCGCCTAAACAATGCGCGTCGAATTACATATATTTAATTTAAGTTTTTAATTTAGATAATATTAATTAAATGATGAAATCATTAATTCTTATTGACATTATCATCTTTCTTCTGGTTAATGACTTCCATTCATGACTGTTTCTTAATAATGCCAAAACCTTCCTGGGACCTTCAATTGTTCCTAAGGAATATTGCTAATGAGTTTTTTTTTTAAGCTTTTACTGCGTTTTCTCCAGCCCTCCGTTACGCAAGCCCTAAGTGCCGACTTGAAAATTTCCAGATTCAGAACCCATAGATGACGAAAATAACGGCGGATCAAATGAATATATATATATATATATATATATATATATATATATATATATATATATTTGTCCGTTTCTCTCTTACTGGACAATAATGAACCGATTTTACTGATATTTGGTAGAAGAATACTTTTTGTGATATCAAAATCCATCTAGCAGAACACGGGTTATGGCAAATTCGTGAAAAAAATATCGTAACGCTTACGTTTTTGCTACCAGGTACACGTATTTCTGAATAATCGGAATTGCAAAACCTAATAAGATGTTTTCAAGAACTTATATGTGAACGTTGTCGATGAAAATTATGAAAAAAAAAAAAAACAAACTAGATTCGTAAAGTGATTTTCGGATATATTCCTCCTATATGACATTAGGGAGAAGGGAAAAAGGAAAAGCAGTAAGATGAGGTAGATCCAGTGAATCGCACGTTTTTACAGACATTCCGTCAATAATCCGATGGGAGCATTGGCGTATATAAGGGAGGGGTTGTGGTAGCCCCCCCCCCCGAAAGTTTGATTTCATCTGTAAAAATGTGACCTAAAACCCTAAAAAATGAATTAAATAAGTTATCGAGGTTTCGTATCAAATGAAAAAGGCCAATCATAAACAATATTTCGGCTTATGCCATCATCAGGAAATCTTTAATATCACAGCTTAAAAAAAAAAATATCACAATTGTGCTCGTCATTCATTATTATTAACAGGTAAATATGACTGTCCCTAGACTTTAACTCACATGATATGATGTTTCCAAATTACATCTTGGAAACAAACAGTTTTATAAACATTTATTATTGACAACGAATTTTAACCTGTACTGGTTCAACTGCTGTTACTGATAACCTATAGATAACGGGTTATCTCTATGTTATCTATTTCTTGACAATGTTGCGGAGCGCCCAACGTCAAGAAACATTATACTTTGATTACTTATCAATTGATGACTACCCGTGCTATAATAATCTGCCCAAAATTATGTAGGAGCGTTAATTTTGATGAGACATTATTCAACGCAATAAAATAACTACTTACATATGCCGTGACGAAGCAGGGGTATTTAGCTAGTACATTATAAGGCATTTTACCGTGGTAGTATTACACTACGTTTGATTTGTTCATATTCAATTGTGTATTACTCCTTCTATTATTATATTTTTTACACTCATTTTGATCCTTTCTTTATCTATTTAAATTCATTTTTTTCTTTATTTGCAAAATTTTAATTGGAATAAATAATTTATTAAGTAAAGAAATCTGTTAATCAAATAAAAGTGATATGCTATTGCATGGGACTCGCATAAAAAAATATGTTCCCCCGTTGCAGGGTTTTATATACATATATATAGGAATTATTTATATTTCTGATGTTTTCCATCTACTCCAGCGTTCCGTCGTCGGGTCGACTCTAAAATACGTCCTCACGAAGAGTCTCTAGCACTATTTCGACGTAGAAATCCTCTTGTATAAATACGTTCATATATTGAAGATAAACATTGTCTAAGGCATTACCATTAATGCAAAGGTACCCATCTAATAATAATTATAAAAGTTGGTAACACCTTGAAGGATGTTCCTCCATCCCCTCCCATTCCATAGCCAAAAGCCAGTCGAGGCCAAAGATTTGCCGGGAGTGCTACCATCATTTATAGGTAACCTCTATTCTCTATGTTTTTGATATTGCCTGATTATTTTTGGCGATTTATGACCTTTTTGCATTTGGTTATTTCTCTAATATTTTGTACAAAAAATAAATAATTATAAGGCACATTCGTGAACGGTTATTGTTAAGTTTTGGTATCATGTTAATACACTTTTGTATATCTTATATTTTTAACCTTGTTGAACCGTTTTATTAATTGATAATGGATGCCAACCAAAATATTCATAACATTTTTGGTGGTCTATCGTTTTGCTAAATGCTTATCAGAAGTGATCGCGGTCATGATTTCGTCATTGAAGACGATATGACGATCGTATTTTCTACGATGAGCAACGGAAAGAATTTAGGGATCAGCGTAATAACACGTTCATTAATGGGGAAAATAACTCCAATATCAAAAACCGTTTCGTTACCCATTATTAGAAATGATTTGATGCAACGAATGCAGTATACTCGTTTATTACTCACAAGACTGCAACGAGTTTCTTGCTCGTTACTTTAATTTCTGGAAATGATTGAAACAGCCGAATTTCTTTTGTAGAAGATGAGAGCGACTTCTTTTTTAAACGGATTCGTGTTTAGTGCAACAAAATAAGTAATAGCGCAAAATTTGGAGCGAGCGTAGCGAGCGGAAACGCATAGCACGTATGCCCAAAAGCGACAGCTTACGACAGGTCGGCTACGACAGGTGAGTCTAAATTTCAATTATACTTTTTTATTAAGGATTATTGCGCATGTTTACAAATACGCTGTTTACGCCGTCTTTTATAACCTCCAAAACAGGGAACTTTAGTGCTTAATAACTTCTATTCTAGTTGAGAGCAACTGTTTTTTATAATGAATTCGTGTTTAGTGCATCAAAATAAGTTATAGTGTAAACTTTGAAGAAAATCGGTGCTGAAGACGCTCTCCTTCAATTATACCTCTCCCTCTCTTCATTGCATTTTATTTTAGTGATTTGCATCGATTCTGAACACTAAAATTCTACCTGTTGTCATTTCATTCAAGTATCTAAGTAAAGTGTATGTAGTATACTCAAAACCTTTTAGCACTTTCCTCCGAAGGAAAGTAGCTATTGAGGTTGGACTCATGACGGAATTTTTGAAAAATTTCTTCAAATATTTATCGATCCTACCTAGTAGCCACCGAAAATGACCCCCGTTAAAATTTATATATATCTATATCTATATATATATATATGCATATATATATATATATATATATATATATATATGTGTGTGTGTGTGTGTGTCTGTTAACACGATAGCGGCCAGAGTTTTTGCTTTTTCGTCACGAAACTTGGTATATAGCATTCAATTAGCAAACGATTGAACGAGTTCGTTAACCACCAAAATCGGTCCACTGGAAGGGGGGGGGGGTTTACCCCGAACCCAAAACACTAATTTGACCATGTCAGCCGTAATATTTGTTATATTTCAACGAAACTTGGTATTCGTAGTGGTAATATAGAGAGAAAAGTGAGATATAAAAATGAACCAAATCGGTTCATAAGGAGGGGGGGGGTTACTCCGGACCCACAATACCAATTCGCCACTACCAGCCGTGATTTTTGGTATATTTCGACGAAACTCGGTATTCGTAGTGGTAATCTACAGGTAAATATGTGTTGTAAAAATAAACTAAATCGGTTCACTCGGAGGGGGGTTTACTCCGGACCCAAATTACTAATATACTCATACTGGTCGTAATTTCTGCTGTATTGTAACGAAACGCGGTATACATCGTGGGTAACTAATGAGAAAGAAGTGTTGTAAAAATGAGCTGAATCGGTCAATCGGAAAGGGGGGGTTTACTTTGTAATATATTTCAATAGAAAAGCCTGTCAGACATAGGTTCACAAAGCCGCCGCAAGGAGCGCTTTCTACGACTAGAGGGACTGTGTCCTGTTCCTTCGTTAGATCAAAATACGAGAATATGAGATTTTTTGTATTTATTACGTAGTGTAGTAGGTACCATGTGTAAACATAACTCTGGAAGCAAATTAATCATTGATATTAATGATATTTTGAGCAAATTGTTCTGGAAAGCAGTCTACACTACTCAAATTCTGAGGAAAGTGCTTAGTTATGCAGCTCCTGCGTGACGGACTTTTTTACTTTTATACAATGCAAATTAAGCTACAGGCATTCTATAGAATACCTAGGCATTGTATAGAATGCCTAGGCAATGTGTGTAATACGATGTAGAAACTAATACATTCTACACTTTGCCTAAATCACTCAGGAATTCTATAGAATGCCTAGGCTTTCTATGGAATTCCTGGATCCTATACTTTGCCGGTAACATATACACCCCTGGAGGGGTTCACCTATAATGTTTCGTATCGATGGATATTATTATTATATGCTGGATATTTAAGAAGTATCGGGCGGCTCTCACTGCATCCAGTTGTGCAGAGTGGTGTTTCTAGTATTTTTAGAATATTTGATTAACTCCAAATGTAACCAAAATTTGAACACATTAGCTTAGGTAAATTTCAAACATCAAGAATTTAGATAACCCGCTTAGATAAATAAGGGGGTTTCCTCCCGGAGGGAGGGAGGGAGGAACCGCGCTAAAAGCCATCTTCTTTCTCATTTATACAGTCTATGCGTCCATGTCTTTCGCTTTAATTAATATAATGCTTATTCTACTTCTTGCAGAAGATGGGCTTCAATGTGAGAGTGGGTTTTGGCAAGAATGGAATACCAGCTGGTAACAGAGGATTGAGGGATCCGAAGAATATTAAGGAAAACACTGGTATTAAGAATAAATTTGACTTTGTCTTTGACGCGGTCATATTTATTATCACAGTTACTTTCATATTTGTCAGGGATCTCTTTCAAATATTAAATTCGAAACCGAAATCACTAAAAGGAAAAATATGCTTCGTAAGTATACATATTACAGCTTTTTTTACCATAATTTCCTTTCAACCTTAAAAACTATTATAACCAAAATAAAGCTAATTATTAAAAATCAATTAACACAACAATGAGCAATAAAAACTAAGTAAAAAACAGTTGTAGCATAGGGAGTAGAGGGGATAGAGAATGCGAGGAGTGAATAAATTCAGCTGGTATGTACAACATGAGTATAATAATTATATAAGTTCTTACAATAAACAAATAATAAAATGAAAAATAACCATAAATAAGTAATTGTTTCCTGTGAATGGGTGAGACATGGATGATGATTTGTAGCTGAAGCGATGATGGAGTGGACATGTGAATATCCGTATTAATAATGAAAGTATTTAAATAATGTATGTTGGCATGAAAAGGTTGTTTGGTTTGGGTTGGCATGCCGGCTGGCTACTCCTAATTTTCTTGTCCATCGTCCTAACATTGGAGAGAAAAAAGGTACTTGGTGCCGGTGTCCATTAAACAGGTAACAGTGGCCATTTAACAGGTAAGAACAATGCCAAATCATCATGGCAAGGAGGTCGGATGAGGTGATGACGACTGAACAATATATATTTTCACAATTCCTCCAGCACTTTGCGGAAACCTTTCTGAGTACACGTACGATCCTTCTGCTATTTAGTGGGTACGTTAAACTGGTTCAAGAGCAACGATTTTCCTGAGGAATTCACTTAAAACGTTATTTATATGAAGTTAAGAAGCGAGGTTACTGAAAAACACTAATGGCACATTAATTACTATGAGAAAACAGGATGAAAAATTCTCTAAATCTTTATGTTTTAAATACAATTGGTATGAATAAAACTGTGAGAAGATTCACTCTTAATTATATATGTTCTATGTAATTAATGCATTAGTGACGGATCCGTAAACAGAGATCGGTTATAATCAAAACATTTACAAGGTCTTGACAATTATGAATGGAAATGAGTGGACTCTATGTATTTTTAGGGAGTTATTATTATAACAGTGAAATAATATTACCAAAGACTTTTGACAAAGAAAGTGTGTAGGTTGCGGTATTTTAAAAATGTTAATATATCGTTATTAATCCAATGATGTAAGGTTGGATCAATAAGCTAGCTTGGATAGCCCCTGTCATTCCTTGACTACCTCATCTAATTCAAAACATCTCTATATATTTTAACTCCTGAAAATCAAATCCTGTGTTAAGTTTCGCATCACTTGACCTATTCATTTCCATCAATAAGTTCTGCCACTGTGGATCGTTCGAAAATACTGTGTCACAACTTGAAACCCGCCACCTCATCCTTGTCTATCCACCATGCAACCAATTTACCCTTAAGTTCTGGCTTTTTCATCACCTCTTCTCCGTACAAGTGTCATCCAACCCTTAGAGGCTTCAGTCCTTACTAATTGTTGGTAACATTAAATTATAACAGTGCTCCTAGAAGTCAGGAAAAACTTAGAAATAATATTACACTTTTTTTTCATTTCATTTATTTTAGCAGATTTTACAAAATAAAATTTACTTCCAGGTAACAGGCAGCGGCCGGGGACTGGGTAGAGAGATATGCAAAGCTTTGGCTAGGGAAGGAGCAATCATAGCTTGTGCAGATATAAATGAAGAAAACAACAATAAAACTTTAGAAATTCTCACAGAATTGGGGGCAAAGGCAAAAGCATACAAAATGAATGTAGCTAACAAGTAAGTTTTACAATAAGCTTACATATTTCTGGACGTTTTAGTGAAATTTCGTTCTTGAGTTTAGTTTTTGTAATTATAAGTATATAATATGCACCTAATTTCGGACTAACGTTCTATAACATTATGATAGAACGTTAGTCCGAAATTAGGTAATGCAGCTTTCTCATTTATACCGAAACTTAGAAAGAATTCTATTTTTTTTTTTTATATATAATTTATGAGCACCCCGCATTGGCAGCGTTTCGCCCAGGTACACATATAAAATAGAAATACATAACAATGATTCAAACACATAATTATAATTTTATCCCCAAAAAAAACACAAATGTGAAATAGAGGCCAAGTTCCTGCCCCCACAAGGAAACACTCCCTTACTCAAAAATATCCCCTCCTAAAACCCCCCAAAAACGCCTTACCATGATACACTCCAAAAAAGTAGTATGAGTTAAGGTATTAATTCAACCAAAAATATTTGCCAATACAAGAGATGATACAAGAAAGAAATGTCCAAGTTCATTACTTGGAAGACCTCATAGTTACTTACTAAGAACAGTAAAGACACTTCAACTGACCTTTAAAAACAACAATAAAAATACTTATATCCAGTTACTAAAATATCACTTTCCTCAACCAGGTATATTCTTAAACTTGGCAATGTTTTTTTTTTGTGCCGAAATTATCTTTAGAGAAAAACCTACCTACTGGCTTTTGTACTTCATATAAAACCAGGGTCTTTGGATTCTGCATAAGGTTCTCCTTACTGCTTGATATTTGATACCAATAATCAACCTACATAGATCTAATCACTAGACTAGAAAAGTTAGAAGCTCTTCCAGATGACATTACTCTAGAGGACAAATTGATTGCTCTCATAACTAAACTATTACAGTGTAAAACACAGGAACCTTATCCCGAGGATAAAGATCACAATAGGGAAAGTGCAAAAGGCCTTCAAGAAAAATATAAGAACAAAGACGATACATTGTGGGTTTGTGATCCTAAACTTTGTAGTTTAGATGGCTCGACTTTGAAAAACTTATTATCTGCTTTCAAGTATATTATGCAGTTAACCCCTACGACTTTATTTACTACATTTAAGAAAGAAGTCACAACTGTTTTTGTTAAGATGCGTCAAAATGTTATTTAAAACATCAAATATAGGTTCTCCTTACCAAGACGATTCATTTGATACCCCACATGATAGGTTTCAGAAGGAATGATGGCATTCCGATGGAACAAAAAGTAGAAAACGTCATAGGTAATATGACACTCCCGTATCAAGACCTACCTGCATGCCAAGTTTGGTCAAAATTGGCCAAACGGTGTGAATTTGTATAAGGAACAAACATACAGACAGACAGCTGAAAGACCTTTTTTTACCTAGCCTAGTGCATTCCCCGGACCAAGGCCTACCTGTGTGCCAAGTTTGGTAAAAATCGGTCAAATGGTGTGAATTTGTGTAAGGAACAAACATGCAGACAGACAGCTGATAGACGATTTTGACTTGCCTATGACACTACCCGGATAAAGACCGACATGTGTGTCAAATTTTGTCAAAATCGGTCAAACGGTGTGTATTTGTATAAGGAACAAACAGACAGACAGCTGATAGGCAATTTAACCTAGCCTATGATTCTCCCCGTATCAAGACCCACCTGTGTCCCAAGTTTGGTCAAAATCGGTCAAACGGTACGGAGTTGTAAGAGGAACAAACATACAGACAGACAGCTGGTATAAGATTTTTACCGAGCCGATATGCGTCTAACTGTTTCCTAAAACATCAAATATAGGTTATTCATACCGAGACAATTCATTTGATACCCCAAATCATGGGTTTCGGACGGAATGATGGGTTTCCGAAGGAAGTTCAAAAATGGCACGTCCCCGCCCCGGAAGCAGAGTCAAACACAACTTTTCGCGATTTTTCGATGTTTTCCTTTAATAACGTCTTTATATCTATCTTCATGCATCATGGGAAGTGCCTAATAATTTTGATGAGTCAGTGAGTGAGTGAGTGAGTGAGTGAGTGAGTGAGTCCTATAAATCCCGATTTTCGATCGCTTATATCTCAGAAACTATTCGATGTAGAATTATGAAAATTTCCAGTTTTACTCACATCTAGTAGTATAATACCTGTGTAAAATTTCATAACTATCTTTACCTGGTTGAAAGTTATGAAAGGGTAAAAAGCGGCTCTAAGACCGCCTGTAATATACACACAGTATGCTTAGGCCGGAACTTGGCCTGGCGCACTACCGTGCGCCTAGATATAATAATTATAAATCCTTAATAGTTAACATATTACATAATTATAAATCCAATTACATTATTGTGTGTATCAATCTAATTATACAATTAAGTTTGTAAATAACATACAGCTAAAAGTAAAATTAACTAGTAAAAAACAATACATTTTTAAGAAAAACTTATAATTATGAAGGAAACGAAGAAAATAGTTCCTATGTACAATATGACTATATATAATCGCAACAGTTTCTATTTACAATATAGGTTCTATGCATAATATGACAACATACATAAGAACAATAGCCCCATGTACAATCAATAGGAAGGATATTATATAAAAATGAATCGCTAAATGTGTTGGTAAGCGCAAATCTCGGGAACAACTGAACCGATTTCGCTAATTCTTTTTTTATAATATTCCTTAAACTACGAGGATGGTTCTTACGGAGAGAAAAACTTAAAAAATTGCCTCAAAAAGTCTAAAAAGAACGCTTTTCGGGTCTTTTTCACTTCCTAACGCAAATTCATTTTTAAATAAAAACATATGTTCTCAATTATAATATTTTTAACAGTTAACGTATTAGGTTATTTGTGTATAAGCAAAAATTCACTATAACAGTAATAATAAGAACATGTGCAGGCCCGGTGGCCGTGAGTGTTAAGGCTTGAGAACTTAACACTCCGTGCCAACGGTCGTGGGTTCAATTCCCACTATGGGGTGGTGGCTTTTCTTTAGAAAAAAAGGAAAGGCATCAGCCCTAACCTGGCTAGAAAGGGTGGTAACCTATAAATAACCCAGCCTAAAATTCGTATTTAATAATAATGGACGTTAAAATTTAAATAAATAAGAACACGTAATCACTAGGTGACAATAGAATCACATGTTAATAATGCAATTTCAATTGATTTATATTTGCGTTAACGAAGTAAAAAATACCCTATTTTTCTCTATTCCCATACAAAAGATTCGTAATAATACTTATAGGTCAATTTGACCTTTAATACAATACCATAAAGTTTAAGTGTTAGTGGAGGGGAAATATACCATCGTATATTTATACGATGGTAACGTTACTCAAAAAATAATTGTCTATGGTAAAATGTAAATTTTCTGTGGTAATATGTCACTTGAAATGTAAACGTCCCTTTCCTGTGCATCTATAATATTACAAAAGTGTTGTGTGTTTGTGTCATATTAAATATGCCTCCTATAAGACGGCGGACATGTTTAGGCAGAAGAACCCAAAATGCAATGAATCAAATTAATTATCAATCTAATCGTACTGCCCAGGAACGTGAAGATCCCAATGAACGTGAAAGAATTCGGTTAAGACAGACCCATGAAGCCCGACATTCGACTAATAATGGTGCAAGTTTGAATCGAGCTGCTGTCAATTCATTACAGTGCCTACAACTGTGTTGCTATTGGACCTATGAACTCAGTTTGACTAAGTATTAAGTGTTTGTGGTATTAATCGAGAAAACCCATGTTTCTCGCACGGTCAATTGTATGTTGCCTGTTCCCGTGTTGGAAAACCATCTGCTCTGTTTATTTACGCGTCAGATAGTGAAACAAAAAATATCGTTTACCTTAAAGTACTACAATAAAAATGAAACTTAATTTAGAATTAGTAAAAATAAAATGAAATATAATAAGTAGGTATCATAATAAGCAATATGATATTGTAGTTTTCATTGTGGTTTTTTAGTGACTATTAAAAGAATTTTAAGTGTTTTATAATTTTTATTTTTTGACATAATGTAATTGTTGACTTATTAAGTTTATTTTTTTTTTTTTATCTTACGAGCTGACCCGGTGTCCCAAATAGCAGAATAAGTATTAACAAAAAAAAAAAATTCAAGAATCGACTGTTGGGCGGTACGAAGTTCGCCGGGTCAGCTAGTGTAAAATAATGATGAATAAATGAATATATCACGTCATGAGTGATGTTTATTAAAAAAAAAAAAAAAAAAAAAAAAAAAAAAAAAATTCTATTAAAAACAGAATATCACTTTGTTGAATTCCCAGAAAGCTCTAGAGCTCGACAAGATGTTCCTTTGTCTGCATCATAATTTAATCAAGTACTGCATTCTGTGATTAAGAAAATTTTGGAACGGGCGTGCTTTGAAGATGAGCAATGATGATGTGTTTCTAGTGGTGAGCAATGATGGGCAGACTATGGTTCTTACAGTCAAAGGCAGTGAGATATCATATATGTATTTGCTAAGGGATGAAGAGCAGACATCCTTGCAGAGTGAACCCCTACATAATCACACGTTTCAAAGGGTTCGCTCCTTCATTACAGTTAGGACTGAAATGAATAATTAAAATTAAATCCTAAATTAAATTGTTGCTTTTACCATCTTTCTTGATGTTCAGGACCACCAAATCTGTATCATGTATTTTCCTAATCCTGAAAAATGTTTTTGGACTGTTCTACTTTATTTTATACTTTTGTTTTTCTTTATTCATATTTATATTTTTAGGTTAAATTTCTTTATTGTTTATTTTGTACTTATTTTTATTCTTATGGGACGAAGTCCCAGAATAAAGTTTTTTTTTCATTCATTTCATTCATACTTTGGGTGGATCTGGAGGGTAAAGATCAATAAAGAAATTTATTTCAGTAGGAAGGCATAGTTAAAGTCGTCAAGGCTAGGCAAATTGATTGACTGGGTCAAAAAACAAAAACAAAACAAACACAAAGCAAACCAGAAAGAAAAAAAGAGTGCACAGGCACTCACAAAAAAAATTGGTCTTTTCCAAAGACGCCGTACATATATTCTCATGTATTTCGACACGCTGAATCCGAATCCAGAGTCCGTATGAAGTTGTTAAAGAAGAAATAACTAGATCTTCCGTGGTTTTGAGGTCTGTTTCAGCTCATCAGCGCAAAATCAAGGTCATTTTACGACAAATGTGTTTATTTTACAAGAAATGAATCTGCAGTCTAAATTCTTTTTTTGCAAAATAGACATATTTTTCGTTGAAATGACCTTGATTTTGTCCCGATGGCGTGAAACAGACACCGTATTCGAATTCAGCGCCCCTCAAAGCCATAGAAAATACCCAGTAGACAGTAGTATGTGTGTCTGTTATGGTTTGTCATGAAACTTGGTATATACGATGGCGTGAAACAGACACCGTATTCGAATTCAGCGCCCCTCAAAGCCATAGAAAATACCCAGTAGACCGTAGTATGTGTGTCTGTTATGGTTTGTCATGAAACTTGGTATATACGATGGCGTGAAACAGACACCGTATTCGAATTCGGCGCCCCTCAAAGCCATAGAAAATACCCAGTAGACAGTAGTATGTGTGTCTGTTATGGTTTCTCATGAAACTTGGTATATACGATGGCGTGAAACAGACACCGTATTCGAAATCGGCGCCCCTCAAAGCCATAGAAAATACCCAGTAGACAGTAGTATGTGTGTCTGTTATGGTTTGTCATGAAACTTGGTATATACGATGGCGTGAAACAGACACCGTATTCGAATTCGGCGCCCCTCAAAGCCATAGAAAATACCCAGTAGATAGTAGTATGTGTGTCTGTTATGGTTTGTCATGAAACTTGGTATATACGATGGCGTGAAACAGACACCGTATTCGAATTCAGCGCCCCTCAAAGCCATAGAAAATACCCAGTAGACAGTAGTATGTGTGTCTGTTATGGTTTGTCATGAAACTTGGTATATACGATGGCGTGAAACAGACACCGTATTCGAATTCGGCGCCCCTCAAAGCCATAGAAAATACCCAGTAGACAGTAGTATGTGTGTCTGTTATGGTTTGTCATGAAACTTGGTATATACGATGGCGTGAAACAGACACCGTATTCGAATTCGGCGCCCCTCAAAGCCATAGAAAATACCCAGTAGATAGTAGTATGTGTGTCTGTTATGGTTTGTCATGAAACTTGGTATATACGATGGCGTGAAACAGACACCGTATTCGAATTCAGCGCCCCTCAAAGCCATAGAAAATACCCAGTAGACAGTAGTATGTGTGTCTGTTATGGTTTGTCATGAAACTTGGTATATACGTTCAATTCAACTTGGTGTACGTTCAATTAGCAAACGATTGAACGAGTTCGTTAACCAACGAAATCGGTCTACTCCGGACACAAAATACTAATTTGACTACCCCAGCCGTAGTTATTGTTATATTTCGACGAAACTCGGCATTCCTAGTGGTAAGCAACAGAGAAAAATGGGTTCTAAAAATAAACTAAATCGGTTCGTTAGAAGCGGGGGTTTACTCCGGTCTTAAATTACTTATACATTCATACCGATTGTAATTTCTGCTGTATTGTAACGAAACGCTGTATAGGCCGTGGTTATCTCATGAGAAAGAAGTGTTGTAAAAATGAAGTAAATCCATCTATCGGAAAGGAGGGTTAACATTCTACTATATTTCTATAGAATTAGCCCGCCAGACGTAGGTTCGCAATGCTACCGTAAGGAGTACTATCTACCACTAGGGGGACTGCATCCTGTTCCTCCGTCAGATCAAAAGCCGAAATATTTATTAAGTAGTGTAGGACCATGTATAAACATAACTCTGGAAGCAAATTATTTACAAAATTAATAATTCAACATTTCTCATTAAAAAGGTAAATGAGCAGAACTATTCTAGTTTTTATTTTATTTATACAGGTTATTTACAGCAAATTAATCAGTCATGCAGTCTACACTACCCAAATTCTGAGGAAAGTGCTTAGTTATGCAGCTCCTGCGTGACGGACTTTTTTTTGTGCCTGTGGTATTATATTTGTATTTTGCGATACGGTCAAAACTACTGAAAGGCTAGTTGGTGTATGTAATCGTTTTCCTCGCCGGGAGTCTACGATCATTGGTTATTATTATGTTGTATTGTTTATATATTATAAATGAGGAGCTTAGTATCAAAGTTGGACAACTCCACTTTTGCTTTTTTTACAGGAGAGGCAAAAAACCATATCTACTATATTGATGTCAGTATCATGGTGATTTTTTTATATGTTATTCTTATAGGCCTCAGAAATATTATTTCAAAGGCACTACAAAATTATATAAGTATTAAGGCCGTAATTACACTTTAAATATTGGAGTTGTCCATGTTTGAAACCAAGTCATGGAGTTGTCTGTTTTTGAAACCAAAGGGAGCCATTTGAAAATTGAACCTATCCTCTTTTGAAACCAAACAAATATGAATTTGGTATGCTCGAGGGTGTTTTAATATAATGTAATTATGTCTAATGTATTAAATAAAAATTATATAGTTAAAAATTACATGCAAAATGTTATTTAAATACAGTTTGACAAAACTGAAATGAAACTAAATTATCCTTATTTTATTAAGTTTAGAAAAAAAGTGGTACTTAGCTATCCTCTTCGCACAGTTTTACCTCTAACTACATGTATTGAAGTGGCTGTGCTATAATTTTTATCGCCGTACTCAGCCATACCTGTGCAAATAAAATAAAGTTATCAATTAGCGATGCGATTATTTTATGAAAAACGAGTTAACCATTATTATTTTCTGCAGAGAGTTGTTGAAAAGTTTTTAATAGCAAATAACTGAACATTAACGGTGAGATCTATTTAATATCTAGTGTGAAACTGTCAATATTTATTTGTTATACGCTTTGTTATAATATGTCGAGAACAGTTACCAGTATCACATTAGCTGTTAATTTATTCACCTGAGGTCTTGAAAATATATTTGGAAGGATACATAGCTCTACCACTTGAGTAAAGTATGAATACTTTAAATTAAATACCGGCTGTTTTCACCGAAACATATTATTTTCATGTATGAGGAAAATAATGTAAATTAAGTATCAGATACATGATCGTTTTTTGGGCACATCGCCATTGATGTGAACCTTTCAACCAAAATGTAGACAGTTTTTTAACCAAGACTAAACATTCGATTGTCTACAGACAAGAAGTTGATGCTGTGGCCACTAGAGTGGAGGCTGACTTAGGAACTGTGTATCTGCTTGTAAATAACGCTGGGATCATCATGCCAACAGCTGGCCTGGATGAGAACTATGTGAGAGCAGTCTTCGGCGTCAACACTTTAGGATCAATATGGGTAAACAGATAATTATTATTAAGATAATTATTATTAAAATGACCCAATATAAATCTTATTAACCCGAATGTTGGTAGTCTAAGTCGGGGCTAGAAATATCTTTCTAAAAGTAATGCATTATTACTCGAATGTATAAATTTAACAAAAATACACATTTACAATTTGTTTGTTTCATTTCATTTTTTATTTTTTATTTATTTTCATTAATTTTAGAAATAACCGGGGTAAAAATAAGCACATTAATTTTGACTTCAGTAATGCACTAATTGTGTATATATATATATATATATATATATATATATATAAGTATTGTTCCCAGAGATTGCTTCTCTGGGAATTACGTATGTTTGTGATGCAGGAGAGGAATCCGGCGAAATATCGCACAGAAACTAGGAGCGAAACCGCTGGAGAAAGAAGCCGCGTTACAATCACAATGAGCCCTATAAAAGCTCAGTTTTTTTTTTTTTTTACATTTAACATTTGTCATTTTCTCCCATTACACACACACACACACACACACACACACACACACATATATATATATATATATGTGCAAATTCCAATACAAAAAAATATTAAGTTTGTATAGAATTATTTGAATCATTGTTATTGTTATTCATATCTGTGAAATTATTGCGAGTTTTGATTTCTATCCTTTCGTAAAAAATCAGAGTGTTTTCTACTTTTATTAGTAACTCATTATTATATTTACTTATAATTATTTTTTAATTTGTCTCAAATTTTACTGTCTACAGACTATTGGAGCATTCCTCCCCAAAATGAAAGAAAAAAATGAAGGACATATAGTTAACATTAGCTCCCTAGCAGCAGTTTTCGCTGTCTCATTTTTATCCGAATATAGTGCTACAAAGGCAGCTATTTCAGGTGAGTAATCGAACAAAGCCATATTTTAAATTTACTTAAATGCTTTAGAACTTAGAAGTTTTTTTGGTTTGTTGTTGGTATATTCACTTTACGAAGTAAAATTTGTCATTCTGATATAGTAATAAAAAATATACAAACTAGACGCCATGTTTTGAGTATTTTAGGCAGCATGTCTGAACATCTCGTTGAAGGCAGCAAGTATAATATCGTTCTTGCATTGTAACATTAAATAACAAGACTATAGGATCTCATATTTAGGTCTTGCCTCCAGTTTACCGAATCTGCATTCCAAGAATGACAATGAATAACATGGTATAAATTTAAACTTTATGTATACAGAACATTTTATTGCAAAACCTTAAAAAAACTGCAATATAACATGACCTCGGTCGACCAAGACTTAACTAAATTATTGAAAGGTGTGAAATAAAATTAAATTATTAAAAACTGATCGTACAAAATCCAATCATTCATTTATCAGGTGGAAGGTCAACAAAAAAATACATTAATTAATAAAAATGATTTATTCATTCGGCAGTTTTATTTTTTGACCCGTCGCCTGATAAGTGAATAAACTGACAAACTAAATATCAGACATTTTTTTGTGGAGTAAGCTGGACCGGACTAAATTTTAATAAATTAGAAACAATAAAACACAGACGAGAAGAACGTGCTGACTGGACTCTGAATTGGACACACTAGACCAACGCATCAGGGGGTAAAGCTAAGCAACTTGTGTCTATATTCAATGCAGGCGTAGCTAAGGGATGCAGAAGACAAAACCAACTAAATATCTCACATGGCATGAATGATTTGTTTAAAGATTGCAACTAACTAAACACATTTGTTTCTAACCTAAAGAACATAAAACAAAACAGTCCCAGGGGACTGAAAAAAAGGCCACGAGGGTCCAGAGAGGCAGATACTGTAGAAGCATCTGATTCTTGATTGATCGACCTTTTTTTTACCTATAAAGCCTTTATTAAACGAAGGGGATATATATATATATTCGCACGGCCTAGTGAATATATATATATCCCCTTCGTTTAATAAAGGCTTTATAGGTAAAAAAAATGCTTCAGAACTTCTTTTGAACCATTTTATTTATGTACACTAGTTTCTGGCAATCTTGGCCTCTCTTCGCAGAAAAACTTCTGTGAAATTATTTTTTTAAAAACATTACAATTTTGTATTTTTAAAATCCTTTATAGTATACATTTTATTTAAAATACCTTATACGTAGTAGTAGTCATATAATACATAGTCCAAAACAAAGAAAAAATAAATCAAAAGTTTTTTTTTTTAAATCTAAAAGTAGGTAACAATCACCAGCCATGGTAATACCGATCACATGCCAGGGCAATACCGATAAGAAAGTACTATTGTTCTCCCCTATCTCCAACTTCTATCCCTTATATTTCTCTTTCTTTTAAAAGAATAAACATAATTTTAAATTCGACGAGGTAAAAGTATTGAATAATGAAATAAATGGATCAAAAAGAAAAGTGAAAAAAACGTGTGTATTTTAGAAGATTCCAGAGCTATAAATACAAAAAAAAAGACATTAAACATCTTAGTGGAGTATTTCATAGTTTAATGGAAAAGTAGCGGGTTGCACGATAGCGAAATATGAGAAATAAGGGATATATATATATATATATATATATATATATATATATATATATATATATATATATGTGTATGTGTGTGTGCGTACTCATACACACACAATATTTCAATGACAAGAAACCCGTTTTTTATATGACCAATGGGTCACGAGACTTCGAAATTTTACTTCGGTAGTTCCAGATTGCACGCCTGTGCTTCTTCCCTATATGGAGGGAGGAAATACTCCCCCCCCCCAATGAAAAGAATAACCTTATTCCCCAAGATTATTACACCTAGTCTGCATGAGAAATTTTTTTAATCATTTTACAATGCTGTAGGTCGACTATTTTATAGGAGGATGTAACATATAAATTAACAATAATACACTAATAATTTATTCCTATATTTTTTTTTATTCGCATAAATGAATATGAGAAAGATTCTCCATTTTTCAGCATATGCAGAGTCCCTGAGGTTGAATCTTTCGTTATCAGGATACGATAATATTTTTGTCACAACAGTTCATCCTGGCTTAATCAATACATCGGCAGATTATATGGACTGCATCACTTGGAGGTACAAGATTTGATTTGATAATTAAAATATAGTAGTCTAGTCAATTCAATAGAGAATTTGTGCTAATGACCTGAGCAGTAGATGTACCAAAAGAAAACAAAAACCAACAGATCATCTCTTGCTAGAATACAATGTTATGCAGCTTAGTATTATTTCAATTGCAGGCGCTTTTTAGGAGGTGGGATTGAAGCACCGAACGATTTTCATTATTTGCTGGGATAAATGTTATGCAGCAAAGTATTATTTCTTACGCAGGCGTTTTTGGAAGTTTAAAGTTCAGGCATGGAAGGATCAACATTCCTTGGTTGCAAAGAATGTTATGCAGAATAATATTATTTTAATTGCAGGCGCTTTTTGGGGGTCTGTTTGCCAAACAGTCTTCGAGATATTTAAGAAAATGTTCTGAGATTCCAAAACTATTCATGTCTATTAATAATTTTGTTTGAGAATACTTCCTTAACTCTAAGTGTAACCAAAATTTAAATAGCATAGTTTAAATGAATTTCAAACATGTAGACAATGTTTCAATTGAATCTAAAACTGAAAATTATTTTGAAAAACTATTTTTATCAACTTTCGCAACTGTCCGTTTTTATTACTAGTAAATCCGGGTTTTCTTTTAGAAACATTTTTGTTTTAAATTCTGCTTTTATGATTTTTTGCGTGAGTGGAATATTGTATCTGCCGGAATTCTACTGTACTTTATACCTTGTCTAGTTGTATTTAGAAAGTTAGAATAAGTTTAAATAACTTTTAAAATATGAATTTTACTTCTTTCAGATTTAAAATTAGTACTGAAGAAGAAGTTGCTGCGTGTGTTTTGAACTCGATTAAGTACAACAAAGCAACTGTAGCAACAAATCCATTTATGTTTTTCGGCGCACATTTTCTTAAGTGAGTCTTTTCCTCTCCATATTTTTCGTACAATTTTACTTTAATATAGTATTATAAAATAATTAATAATTTTTATTGGATAGAAAAGGATGATAACCTGTTGTAAAGAGCTGTGTTATTTAAAAATGGAAGTTAAAATTTAAACAAAAGTAATAATAATTTTATTAATATGCAAGTTCTGCTTTTTCAGTCTAATTAATCCGCCATCCTGGGATTTGAACCCATAGCCTCTCTTTTTAGGATCGAGCTATTATACTTACCGAACATCATATCCCAGTATGGCAAGTCAATTCATCCAAAGGAGCAATTTCAGTTAGACGGCATAACTGAATATTCAACTTAAGCCATGCAATGTAATTCCCTTGTATGACTAACGATCTGATAATAGTCAGAACAAGAGGAATTTTAGACTTGCAGTAAATCATGAGGATTATAAAAATAATTATTATCCACTTTTCTCGAAAACTGTTACAGATAACGCTTTAAAAATGGTTCTATTCGTTTATCTGTGTTAGGAAACTAATAAAAAGTTTACCTGTAGGATATTTTAACACGTTATTATTATAATTAATAATTTCGCTAAAACAAAATGTTTCGGTGGACAGATTCTGCTAATTAACGAACTTGATCATTAAAATCAGAAAACAATTTTTTTTTTCTAAACTTTTGAGGCCCCTGGGTCGCGAACAGCCTAATATATATATATATATATATATATATATATATATATATATATATATATATATATATATATATATATATATGTACACTCACAAATTTGAACCACCGGTATTTTCGTAACCTATTGATTATGAAATATGGCACCAGCAGATATCGTCGTAAGGTGGACGTCATAAGTGATAGGGAGGAAACGCACTAAAAGAAGATCCAATGTAAATCATATACATTGGATCTTCTTTATAAAACTATTAATATAGATTGAATTATTCAACCAATAATAATAGTTTTATAAGGACTGAAAAGTTCTAAATCTGTTTCATCCTTCAAGAGATAGCGATTGGTGCTAATGACCATCAAAAATAGGAGCAAATAATGAATAAATAAAAAATAATTACCTCATTTTAATCGATCCATGCGAAAAACGCTTCAGTCCATTTTTTCCCAATATGAGTTATTGATGGATTCATTCTCTCTGAAGGTAACTACACATTTCTATGTTAAAGGTACTTGTCTAACTACACATTTCTATGTTAAAGGTACTTGTCTAACTACACATTTCTATGTTAAAGGTACTTGTCTAACTACACATTTCTATGTTAAAGGTACTTGTCTAACTACACATTTCTATGTTAAAGGTACTTGTCTAACTACACATTTCTATGTTAAAGGTACTTGTCTAACTACACATTTCTATGTTAAAGGTACTTGTCTAACTACACATTTCTATGTTAAAGGTACTTGTCTAACTAAACATTTCTATGTTAAAGGTACTTGTCTAAAGGACTTCAGTCCAATACATAGTTGCCATTGAAACATAGTCCTAATTTTTTCCTATTCCCACTGGTTGATCAGTATGTTGAGTGGAAAGACACACAATTTAGTTTGGCAACTATGCTTTCTTTGTAAAAATAAAGTTTTTCCCTCTCCATGCAGAAAAGGCTCCAGTCTAGTTTTCTCAAAACTACCGATTTGGGACTGAAGCCCTTTTTGTATGGATCGATTTGCGGGATCTTTCAAAGTGATATAATAATAGTTTTATTATGTACAAAAGTGTACTCAATGTACAACATACTCACATAAGATTGTAGATAGCAAATCCACAAGAATCAGTTGTATTAAAACTCATTTGTTTAAAAATATATATATATATTTTTTTTAGATTTTTACCTCGAGGTATACTCTCAAGAGCTGCGAGTTTCGTGGACCTCCATGGAACCGTCCCGACAGATAAAGAATATGAGGAAATGGGCTTTAGTGATGTAGTGAAGAAAAGCAACAGCATCGGTGGAGAGAAGATTGCAGCGGTGACGACTTGACCTCAAACCAAAAATAGTTACTTTCTCACAATCCAAGCTTTAAGCACAACGACTCAATGTGTTCTACAATTTCATAATATTGTGGTTGTAAAATGAAAAAAATAAATAACGCCTATTTATGACTCCTGTTAAGCCTTATTTGCCTTTCTCATTCAGTTACTTATTTATTTCCTTAGACAACACATTCAAATGGACGTTGCACATTGAATCATATTTCAAGTTGATTCATATTTGTGTACAAGAAGTAAAAATTTATTTTTCTCATTTAATGGTGTATATACAATTGAAGAGGAAAAATATAACAGAAATCTCCTATTATATTGTATGCAAAAAGCCAATTTAATATAGGAATATTGCCTTGGGACTTACAGAATTAATATCAGGTTTGGTAGTATGATATTTTAATAATATTAAATTAAAAATTTGAAAGTGTAGAAGATTTATTGCCTATACTTTTCAAAACAAACTGTGTAAGAATTTTCTGGAAACTTGGTAAGATGACGAAAGTTCAGCAAGTCGACCTTCAAGTTTCCAAAGTTCTTGTTTTACTTATTATATACTTTTATAATTACACAAGATATATTTATTTATTTATTGTGTCCCACTTCAATGACGAAAACACAAAGAACAGTATCCTCTGAACTTAGCTATTCTAGGAAATCAGCATGGTTATTTGTAAAAAGATTGCCACACCACCATTTTTTATACGGTATGATGTGGAAGTAATATTTTTGTAGTGCTGGATAAATAAGTGGACTGTATGAATAATGAGTTGATAATTTATATTTATTGAGTACAAGATGATGAGTGGGGGGAAATGGCCAAAATCAGAAACAAATGGTGGTTAATGGATTAATGAAATTTTGAAAGTTGTTGGACTGATGAGGTTGAAATAATGGTGAGCTGATGAAGATGGGCTGCTGGGGATCCATGAAGTTACATTAAATAGGTACCTGTTGATGGTGCCTTGTTGGATAGAAGGGGTGCATCTCTCCCTGTTTCCTCATTTATGGTCAGCTGCATGCCTTTGCTCCTCCGCTGCCCGGTGGTTTTAGGTGACTACTCGGCCATGGTATATTAAAGCCGGTGAAAGAGAACAAAAATACTTTGAGCACTCTGTATAGCGAGATGGATTTTTTTGTCCCGACTTGACCGGGGGTGGTTCGCCCAGTTGTGGTAGGCGGCGCCACCGTTGGCAGAGTTCAAATGAAGAAAGCATCTTTAGGGTGGCAACCCTAAACATACCACCCACCTAAATTATTCATAATAATTTAAAGAAACAAAATACACTTGTAATTTGGTGAGCTTCACCCAATGTAATAATTTAAAGAAAAGAAAAAATATGATAATGTAAATAAATAAGTTGGTCAACTAGACAAAGATAAAAAAAAAATATATGCAATGCCTTCAAGAGAAGAATGAATAAGGGTCGACTAGACATAGATAAAGGGATGATAAAGGAAAAAAAAATACATGTAATTCCATCTGGAGAGAACGAGAATAGAAAAGAAATATACAACAAATAAACAATAAATAACTCTATTTTAGAGTTACTAACTCTCCGAGAAATTTTCCGTGAATGATAATGTACCAATATGGAATGCTTCCTAGATGATTTACTTTACTAGCCTTCCGCCCACCATGAGAACCTGTCGTTCATCAGGGAATGAAGAGAAATGGAGCGTAGGCTTAGGATGTCACATCAGGTTCATTGGACAGTATGTACTATGGGAAGGTACTAGGACGCCTTGCAGACTAGGACCTGATAGAAGGGTATCGTTGAAGCTTTGAATGGAAGACTGAGATGAGCCGTCAAAAACCACTCACGGCTTTCGGCCTTTTGCGCCGTCGTGCTACATACCGTGGTGGGGTATGAGAAGGGGAATCTTTAAATGTAGGTAACGTGTGCCATAACTTCTGATATTCTGTCATAAATTCCGAGTATTTGTCTGAAATTTTTTGCTTGAGGGCGTGGAGTCGTCGGAAAACCATGTCTCTATTTTGCCCTATCTCGGAGATGTCTTTCTCAAAGGGAAGTCTAACGGTGTGTCTGACGTCAGGGGAGCGTGAGTGGGTGCGAAGAGAATGATCCTTACGGAATTTGTCTTGAGGGTTGCTCCTATTTGTAGATCGAGGCTCTCGAATTTCCCAGTACCGTTTTATTGGTTTTCTACGTTGAGCTGGGATTCCGTAAAGAATGAGAAGCTGGAGTTGGATGGAGCCTCATTCAGAGATCCCGATATGACGAGACCAAATACTGTGGGAGTAGGGTACAAATCCTCAACTTCTGAGTGGTAAGAAGCTCCCGTGATGACTCGAGGGTGGATGTCGCCTCCAATCAGAAGATCTACTGGTCCAGGACAGCTAAAATCATGATCGGCCAGGGGTAGGTGACGGAATTTTTCGGCGATACTCAGAGGTATGCGGCGACCTGGAAGTACAGACGTTATTCGATCAATAACGATGGGTTTTACCTGGAATTCGTGATTGCCTCGAGAAGATTGGATCTCACAATTGATGGAGCCTCTAAGCTGTGATTTTGGGAGAGCAGACTCGCCGAGGCTAGTAATGGAGCCCTTGAATGGAATAATCTTCGACTTAAGTTTGTTTGCAAGAGATGTAGTTATGAATGTGTTCTGGCTGCCCTCGCCATTTGAAAATCTCCATTATCACTCTTCACGAGGACCTTGGCGGTCCCAAGCATAACCATACCATTGTTCGGGTTAATAGATTGACGGGTCGATCCAAATCCCGTGAAAATTTCAGGCTCCGTCTGGTCGCGATTTTCATCCTTGGCCTCTGCCACATTCCTGGTCTTGGTGTGAATGAGGGTGTGGTGTTTACCCTTACAATGTCTGCACCTAAATTTGGAGGAGCAACAAGTTACCTCGTGGCCTATTCTTAAGCAATTAAAACAAACGTGAAGAGACTTAGCAAGCTCCGCTCTCTTGGTAGGCGGAAGATCTTGGAACCTTGGGCACTGTGCTAAATTGTGTGCTTCTTGACATGAGGGGCATTTAGTAGTTTGTTTTGCAGCAGCAGACGTTACATGGTTATGAAAGCTCGATTCTCCACCTGAAGGTTCATCATCACTGCTGTAGTTGTATTTTGTGATCGCTGAACTGGCATGAAGAGAGACAGGATTGTATATGGCGGCTCTTCTGTTGGGGTAGCGAGGACTGTTGGAAGATTTCTTCGTAGAGCTACTACTGGCTGAAGATGTGGTCGATGCACAGAACGACATCTTCAAAGCTGTCCTGCGTTGTCGCACAAAGTTGATGACATCATCAGCTGTTGGGAAATTATTGGCCGTTTTTATGTCTATCTCGAAGTCCTTTCGGGTCTCAGCGTCTAAGGCTCGTAAAGCGAGCGTGGATAGAAGAAATTCCTCAGGGTGGTCTAGTTTTAAGGAAGGGAATGAATCGATGCTGTCTGCGACATCAGTGAGGAACTCATCGTACCGTTGTAGTTCACTCTGGTTCGCCTTGATTTCACAAAATTCGGGGATTGTCATAGGTTTTTAGGACCTTTTCCCAAGCCTGGACGTAAGAGCTGTCTTTAACTGGAAATCGGGATACAAGAGCAGCGGCTTCTGCCTTCAATGCTCCTAATAAATAGTGGAACTTCTCTACATTAGACAAGCCAGGATCATCGTGGACCATCGAGGCGAAGGTGTCTCGAAAATGTGTCCATTTGAGAATGTTGGCTGAAAACGTGGGAATAGGGATTTTTTGGAAGCTGAGATTTCGAAGAAGGGCCTATAGTGGAATGAAATGCCGAGTCAGGTTGAGGGACTGTTGTCAGCCCTTGTTGAGCTGCTTGGTTTTCTTGAACGCTAAGAAGAATGGTGTTGGCCTCGATTACCTCGTTCTTCAAGGCAGAGTAACGATCCCTCCATGAGTTCGAAGGGAAGTCGTCCAATTCTCCTATTAACGCCTGCAACTCAGTCCTCTCGTACCAAGTGGCCTGGAATCTTGACCAATAAGATTCGGCAGCAGACAATTTGGCCTTAAAATTAACGAAAGCTCGACCAACAAGATTTTCTTCGTCGACTTGAGAAATATGCTTGATGTTGAGTTCATAGTCGGTGAGCTTGCGCTCAAGGGTGGTTGCCTTCACAGTAAGTTCCTTCATGCGGAGTGCTGTAGGTTCTTCATCTCGAGAGGGATTCTTATTTCCACGCGTTTCAGGCATAATGAAGAAGAAAATAAACGAGAGAAAATAAAATAGAAAATAGCGAAATAGATAAATCCGATATATGAAAGAATGACGAAATGAGCAACCTACCGGGCAAGAGGTGAGAAGACAAAGCTGACTGATAAGAAGGGGAGATGATAAAAGATAAATTAAACAGCAGCCCAAAAATGTCAACAATAAGAAAAATACAAAATAGAAAATGAAATAAATCACATGAAATAATTGAATAATGCTCAAACACATATAGAATTGAATTAAAGCACCATGATCAACACAAAGACGAATCTGAATGAAAAAGAACAAGCTAGCGCTGTGAGACGCCACAAGAAGAATAGACGGTGACGTCACAGGCATGAGAAAGACCAGCTCTTGATTGAGAAAGCGCGGGAGTGCCTACCTCACTGGAAGCCGGCAAGCGGGAGACCAGTAGGGAGGTTACCTGCCATGTAAACAATGTGGATCAAGAAGCTGGAATAAACTAAGTTGTTCTGCAGAATTAGTGAAGAAACAAGTGAAAACTAGTGGTTGATCAATAGTGAAATATGATAATTGGAGCATATGTTGTGAGGTAAGTGAAATAAAGGACATTAAGAAATGATAATGTAAAATATGAGTCCTAACAATTGTATGTATTCACTTGATAAATAAAATAATTAAGTGTTCAAGATGTTTTTGTTAAACCTTGTCACAGAAAGAATAATTAAAGAACAAATGCTGTGAAAGATTTAAGATTGAACAGCTAAGATTTAAATTAAGAGAAAAAAAATCATCTCAGTAGGTATCAAGTGAAGGTTATTTAGAACCTTTAAAGCTTAATTTAAAAAATCAGCATTGAAATAGTGTTAAAATAGAAATAAATTGACTTAATGGAAATAAACAATTTAATTTAATGTTGTTTCAATATGAATTTAACACTAATAGCTTAAGTTAAAGTATATTTGAAGCTCACCTCACAATAATTAATGAATACTGATTTTATGCCCACTTTAGATTTAAAAAACCATTATCATAGGAATAATTAACAATTAACACAGATGAAATGGTTATACAATTAACTTTATTTGAGGCATTTAACTATTAGAACAATGATATGCAAGGTACTTGCATATAGAAAAAGATTTCTGAGACACAATATAATATAATATCAGGCATTGGTTTCTAATGGCTCATATGCAGCATTTTTAAAATAAATATAAATTATCTACTTTAGAGAATAATGAAAATCCGGCCCGGAGGACCATGTAAAAAGATTGCCACACCACCATTTTTTATACGGTATGATGTGGAAGTAAGATATTTTGTGGGGCTGGATAAATAAGTGGACTGTATGAATAATGAGTTGATAATTTATATTTATTGAGTACAAGATGATGAGTGGGGGGAAAATTGCCAAAATCAGAAACAAATGGTGGTTAATGGATTAATGAAATTTTGAAAGTTGTTGGACTGATAAGGTTGAAATAATGGTGAGCTGATGAAGATGGGCTGCTGGGGATCCATGAAGTTACATTAAATAGGTACCTGTTGATGGTACCTTGTTGGATAGAAGGGGTGCATCTCTCCCTGTTTCCTCATTTATGGTCAGCTGCATGCCTTTGCTCCTCCGCTGCCCGGTGGTTTTAGGTGACTACTCGGCCATGGTATATTAAAGCCGGTGAAAGAGAACAAAAATACTTTGAGCACTCTGTATAGCGAGATGGATTTTTTTGTCCCGACTTGACTGGGGTGGTTCGCCCAGTTGTGGTAGGCGGCGCCACCGTTGGCAGAGTTCAAATGAAGAAAGTATCTTTAGGGTGGCAACCCTAAACATTATTGGTGTTGGAAGTTTGTGTGGTTATGTAATTTTTTGGATGTAGGGTTCACCTATAAATAGTGCTTAGTATCGATGGAAATATAATATCTTATAAGTCAACAGTGCAGACGTTCATCAAATAAGGTTGTATAGTCCTGTATTCTTGAGGTAGGGCTGTATAGTGTTGATGTACTGGCTATCGTTGCCTAGGAGATACAAGATATAGACATTATAATAATGCTTAATAAGCAATAAGAGGCAGAAAACATTACATAAGATAAGTTCCTGTCACGGGAGTTTTTAATGAGAGAAAGACAGAGAGAGTGACAGACAGTAAGAGAGGGGGGGAGGGGGAGGGAGGGAGGGGGGGATGGAGGGAGGGGGGGGAGGGAGGGGGAGAGAGAGAGAGAGGGGGGGGAGAGAGAGAGAGAGTGAGAGAGAGAGAGAGAGAGAGAGAGAGAGAGAGAGAGAGAGAGAGAGAGAGAGAGAGAGAGAGAGAGAGAGAGAGAGTAATTGTCCGCCTTCCTAACGGTAGTCTGGAAAAGGAAGTTACAAAGGGATGTCCACAAGGATCAGTGCTAGGACCGTCGCTATGGAAAATCGTAATGAATCCCTTGCTAGAAGACCTGCATAATGAAGGACTCCTCACCCGTTGGCTTACTTTGACGACGTGGCTGTTATCATCGAAGCCAGGTCTAGAAAGGAAAAAGAGGATCGAGCTGCTCTGGCAACGCAAATCATCACTGCATGGAGTACCGGGAATAATTTGCAAATAAATGCGTCGAAAACCAAAGCTTTCTTCTTGAAAGGAAAACTAAATTTGAATTCTCCTCCCAGAATCACCATCTGTGAAAAGCTGATTAAACCCTCACTAAGTGTTGAATACCTTGGCATTACTATAGGTGAGCGTCTAACATTCATGGAGCATATCAAACGAGTCCAGAGTAAAGTCTGCTACAGATTTTCAAGTCTTAGACGACTAGCCCGTAATACTTGGGGCTTCAGCTTTAGTAATCGACAGATTCTATATAAAGCAGTTTTTCTTCCTCTCGTCACGTATGCAGCACCTGCATGGTGCACAAACTTGACGAAGAATGAGAAAAATATCCTGCTTCAGGCCCAAAGAAGAGCTCTTCTACTTGTGACGAGGGCGTACCGTACGGTGTCCACCGACGCGCTACAAGTAATAGCAGGTTATCTTCCTATCGATCTGGAAATACAGCTAAGAATAGCGAAGTATAACCTGCAAAGAGGACTACCAGCAAAAATCGGCAATAGGGTCTTCACTACTACGAGCTACAGCCCCGAGCTGCTGGAGGTAGTCAAGAATGCAGCAATAGACGAATGGCAGAAACGGTGGACTGTCAGTACAAAAGGAAGGATGACGTATGATTTTTTCCCTGATGTACGAGCTCGCTTGGAAGCAGAGTGGATGGCACCGGATTTCTGGACAACACAGTTGATGACAGGCCACGGGAACATCAACTCTAAGCTGCATTTCTTCAAGAGAAGAGAAGATCCTCGCTGTAAGTGTGGCCAAGAAGAAGATGCAAGACACATCATTCTACACTGCCCTCTATATACAAGGCAAATACTCAAGCTAGCAGGAGAATATTCCTTGTTAGAGTGGCCTCCGGAAAGCTTAAGTGATATAGTGAAGGACGAACACATTTTTAAGACGTTTAGCAATTTTGCAAAAGAAGTGCTATCAACGAAAGACTCTTAGGAGCAAATGTATGTTTTAGACTAGTATAGTAATAATAAGGCATTAAGATTACTTTTATCTTAACCAGTAATTAATTAGCGAGTAATTATATTTGTGCAGTAGTATATGTGTGTGTGTGCGTGTGTGTTTAAGTGTGAGTGAAAGCACGTATATCTAATTATATAGCATCAAAGAATGTTAGAATATTATTAATTAATATGTAAAGATTAGCATTAATATGTATATAGTTTGTTCATAGTATAATGTATTGTAAATATTGTAAAGAATCATCTAGAATTATATTAGGATAGGTTAGGATAGATATTATTGGAGACCCTCTGAGCAGAGGCAGAGGCTTTCCAATTGCGGGCGCCCTAAATTCTGGAACCGATCTAATAAATCCCAATATTGTTGCATAAAGGCTTAGCCTTTCTTCTTAACAAAGAACGAAGGTGGAGCTGTACTGGCCTATTAAAATTTTCGTGCACTCAAAATTTATAAATTGGACAGAACCGCTGGTATAAGGGCAGCCTTAAGGCACAGCGGGGGCAGAGAAGGAGAAAAAAAGAGAGAGAGAGAGAGAGAGAGAGAGAGAGAGAGAGAGAGAGAGAGAGAGAGAGAGAGAGAGAGAGAGAGAGAGAGAGAGAGAGAGAGAGAGAGAGTGGGTGGGGGGAGGGTGTTGAACATGACGGGAATGGGGGAGGGGGGTGATAGACAGTGGGGGGGGGAGAGAGGGTGTGAGAGGGTGTGAGAGGGGGATGTTACGAAAACTTTACGAATGTGGTCATTTTTTTCCCTTCCTGTAACGTAACTTCTCGGGTTACGCGATGGAAATATGGCTGGGGTAAGGAGTGTGTAGTATGTGGGTGAAGCGATGTTCTTCAGTCATCCCTCTGTCATGAATCTCCTAAGTGCAAGGCTTACTAGTCCACTATAAGGTACGGCTGTTCATCCATAAGTTGTACAAACGAAATAATCTGTCAATGTTTTCTTTAAGGAGTAATCTTAAAGTTAATATGGAGGGTTCAGAGCACAAGTAGACCAAGTCCTTTTTTGACATTTTACGTTTTAATGGTATTGAAGAGTATTACTAAAATGTCTCTTTTCAGTGCTACAGGAGACTAAGTCCTAACTTCATTGTTTTGCCACTTGTACCGGTTCTAGCTACAAATCTGGAAGTCATTCTTATTAGTTAGTTAGTCTTTGTTTCAAAGCACAAGTAAGCCAAGTCCATGTTATAACTATTTTAAGAACAAGGCTATACATAAACTGGCTAATAGGATTTAAAGAACGTCTCTGCAATTAAAACGCATAATACTCATTTTCTGAAAACTATATAACATGAACATGGTCTAGTTGTGCTCTGAATCCTACATATGAGGTTTATTTCGCGGCATCCATATGTAGCAGAAAAAAAAACGTGATGATTTATTAGTAGATTTACTAGTTTGTTTATAGCATTTAATGCTGCTGACCAAAAGGAAATATACTTTGTATGTAGGGCGTAAGAACCAAGAAGTTCCTCGCCCTAATAACCTGATCCTAATTTGCATACAAAGTAAGAGGGAATAAAACAGTATTTTTTTTTTTTAGTGGAGTTCGTTGACCGTTGAGGATTGCGAAGGTAGATAAAGTCAGGGTTTGATTTTGGTACCTTAATAATAATAATAATAAAAATAACTTATTTGTGTTTGGTTCATTTTCGTGGTTATCACGTTCATGTGGTTTCATGACACCTGGAAATTGTTACTAGGGCATGACACCGGGATATTGTTGCCTATTTAAATTAAATAGGCAACAATGACCCACGAGGTTGAATTGACTTTAAAAAAAAAAAAAAAAAAAAATAACTTAGTGGTCCCGAAATCGTTGTTATGTATAAGAAGACTGTAAAGTTTAGAGAACAAATAGAAAAATCATTCAGGGATCGGTCTTGGTATCTTAATAAAACTCAAATTTTTTTTATAAGAAATTTCGTTTTATTTTTGCCAACGTTTTGGCTTCAAATTCAAACCTTCATCTTGTCATCCATGTTTTACAGGCCGAATGAAGCCTTGAATTTCAAGCCGTAACGTCTGCAAAAATGAAACTTTCTTATAAAAAATGTAGTTTTATTAAGAGAGTAAGGCCGAACACGGACTGTTTACTTTTTAATTTGTATTTAAATTTTACAGTCCACTTATACAAAACACTGATTTTTGAGACGGGTTATGTAGAGATTTCCCCCTTTTCTAGTGACGATAGTGCTGATGCATTATCTTTTTTTAAAAAAAAAGTCACAACCACTGATGGGAATCGAACCGACCACCTTAGACGTGAAGAGCACACCCCCCCCCTCACGTTGTTAGTGAATAAATAAAAGTATACTGAATAAATTCTTTCATAGTTTTTTTTAGTATGTTGAATTTTAAAAAGCTTAAACTGTAAACATCATCATTGTCATTTAATGAATGCTATTTCTGTTTTTGAACTCCCTTTTACTCTAAAAATGGCGGAAGGTCAGTTATTAATAAAACAACATAATATGCAGGATTGAAATAAACATTTTGGAGGTGTTGTAGCACTGTTATATTATTAAATTTCTGTTAATTTTAAAATGTGGCATTTGACTTACAAGCGCGAACTCAAAGTATCAAAGGTCATTTTATTTAATAATTGAGAACCGAATCTATTTATTATGTGAATAGTGATCAAAAATTATATTATGACATTCCCTAGATTAGCTTTGCAACTCAACGTTTTTTGTGAAAAAATTAATATCCTTAAACGGTCTCCTCCAACGATTACCCTGTAATTAATATGTTAATGAGATTAATTCTTAAAAGAAATTAAAGCTGAGAACTGAAAAGTAATTATTTTAATGGAGCCCAGTACATCATTAAATATCTTAATTATCTATGGACATCAATCTCAACGCCTCCCAAACCTGTTAGAATTCCTGTAATCTCACTTAATTTTATTATCACTTCCCACAAATTACTAAAATTGTAGCTGTATGGCATCCGTAAAAGATTTTTTAAGACATTTCTTCAAATATTTCTACTAGATACCGCGAAAAATCCCAGTTGAAATTTATATGTGCGTTTGTGTCTGTTAACATTAAAGCGTCCCCAATTTTTGTTTTTTTTTTTCGCCACGAAACTTTGTATTTGTGAACTTATACCACAAGATGAGATAAATTCGTTAACCAGTTAAATCAGAAAATTTCGAAGGACGGGGCTTTACTCTGAACAGATGTAATTTCCCGGTAAAGGTCCACGTTTTTCTCATAGTTTTCTCAAATTTTACTAAACATCGTGTTCAACTGAAATAAAAGATTTGTGAAAAATAAAATTAAAATTAAATCAATCCGTATTTTTACTAGCATATTTTGTACATTATAATGTTGGTAATTAATACATTAAAACAAATAAATAACGAATCCCGGTGTTGCCAAATAGAAAATGTTATAAGCCCAAAGATAAAATAATGGTGGTCTTTGAAAGGTCAAGTTCGTTAAATACCAGAGGTTACTTACCGGAACACTGTTTGTTCGGTGAAGTACTTGCAAAACAATTGCAGCCCTTCTGGTCTTACAATTCTTTTTTATTATAATTTTCATTAATGTAGGGAATCGAATGATACCATTTTAAAGGGGATATCTGTAACCGAAAATAATTGTCCTAACTAATTTTCGTTTGGTTACTTAGGACGACATATTCCGTTAAATATTATCCGATATGATTGAAAACAATCTAAACAATGATATTTAAATTTTAGTGACGTTTAGAGTTAAGGAAGTATTAGAATATTATTATTATTATATTAGTTTTGGGATTCTCATATATTTTCCTTAATATTGGTGCCGGTTTCGTTTTTTAGGACAGGCTCTGTTTGTGTTTTAATCATTTATATTGTATGTTGTGTCCTTGAGGAACGCGCTACCAGCTGCACATAGTTCTTTTAAGGCGTCTGGAATTGTCAGTTTGTTATGTATTTTGCATATTGGACACACAACAAGGATCGAGAAATCAAGCAAACCTTACATGAATGGCCATCAAGTAAAAACCAAATAGGTGGGGATAAGTTATTTTTTGCCGTCTCAAGATTAGCCACACCCGGTCGGCTCACTTCTATATGATGTCAAGGCAGTACAGACTATAACATTCTAGTTTTTTTCTACTGCAGTAAAGTATTACCCATAAATCATATTCTATCACACTGTACACACAGAACAAATTTTAAGAGGTAATACTACCTTGTGTGATTGAAATCAAAGCCCTTTTTTCCAATTTATGAGTAACAAACAAATGAATATTTTTCAATTCTTTATGTCTTAAGTTTTATATGGGATGATAAATTATAAAAAAAAAAAAAAAAAAAAAAAAAAAAAAAAAAAAAAAAAAAGTTTTAACACTTAGAAAACAAAATGGCTGCGTTGTTTCTGAAGAACGGAAACCCTCTTTTGTCATTGACAAACGTCTGCAGGTGGTAATTTTTAATCTAGAACAAAAAACTAAAATTATTTTGAAAGAAGAAGGAATCTAGTAAAGTACGTAGAATTTTTTAAGAAATATTACTTTTTTCGAAAATAAAACAATTCTTCACTTTCTAATAAAAAATACGACAAAAATCGGTCTTAGAATCGTTTTAATTCAATGAAACGAAAAAAAAATCGAATGTATTTTACTTCCAATTATCATTAGGAAGCTGTAGTTAAAATTTGAAGTTGATCAGGTGCAACTGTAAGGTGCTAACAAATCGCCCGATTTTAAAAACATAGCTTTGAAAAAATCGACTTTAATGCACTGAATGCACTTTTTGTCATAATTTATTGTAATGTGTATAAAAGAAATGGGTTTTAATTTTAAAATGTATCAGGTCTTCAGTTGAAAAATCGACTTTTCACAGTTCACTTTAATTTCCACAAGTTGCACCATTTCTGGACAAACCGAAGGTCCAGGAAGGCTGTTAGGAAGCCTTAGGGGGGATCAGGAGAAAATGAAAAGATGGCTATATCATCGGCGTAAGTAGGCAGTCAAGTGGGTTGGGATTTCTGCCGTGTACAAAAGGTATAGGACAGGACCTAGGATGCTGCCTTGTGGGACGCCTGAGGATATCCTGAGTCGAGAAGTAGACACATTGCTACCAGACCTTACTTGAACGTCAACGCATCAATGAAATCAATAAACAAGATAATTTTGAATGTATTCCTACCCTATAACTTTAAGAGGGGTCATTAACTAATTGTAAATACAAAGAAAAAGTTTAATCACGATATGTTAGTAAATTATAATAAAATAGAGTATTCATTACAAGTTCCGTCGATTATTTCTATTTATGTATTTATTATTATTTTGTTGTTATTTTTAGGGTTTTGCCAATTTAACAACTACCTAAGTGATTTCCAACGACTTGAGGACACAAAATGGGATACAGAGAGGAAAGAGGATTTGAAGGAAACGGATTTGGGGTTGTGAAAAGAGAGCTGAGAGAAAGCGAGAAATTGGATAACACACATGTAAAGGAACCGCTCAAGCTTGTGGTAGAAGTAGTAGTGTTTGTCTTTACTTTTTTCTACATACTCATTCGAAATTATATACGTAAATTCAGTACAAAACCAAAATCCATCAAGGGAAAAGTCTGCTTCGTAAGTATTTTCATTTTGATAAAATTATCAATTTGTATTTAGTTTACAAATAATAATAATAATAATAATAAATAATTTATAATAATCTAATAAAGTGATGTATTAAATTACATTGCGATTGTCTTTAATTGTTTTAAGGATTTCCGCAGATTATTAATTTTTAAATGTGGCCAATTTCAATGGGAATGCCGTTCAAACCATGAACAATTGGTGCCAAAAATCGGATTTTCGTAAAACTTCACATACTGCTTCATTTCAACCTAAATAAGAACAAAAAACTTGAAACAATATGTTAACAGTATTTATTTTACACGTTTTACTGATATAATAGGGGGGCGAGGTTAGCTCAGTGGCAGAGCACTGGACTAATAAGCTGGAGGCCTAAGTTCAAATCCCGAGCAAGCACTAAAGATATTTTCTTCTAGTGTCTTCGCTCATGGGTTGAATTTGGCCTCCCTGACAGTCCCTAGGCCGACCCAGCCTTTAATTAATTTAATAATGGGTACCTTGGATGCTAATGACTCTAGCAGTCGAAGCGGCCAAGGGGAAAATCAGCGGCCGGAGCATAGTACTGACCACACTATCTCCCTAGTGTGCCGTATGGTCATGAATCAGATACCTCTATAGTATCTGCCCCTCAGGGCCCTCGTGGCCTGTTACGGGACTGATTTTTTTTTTTTTTTTATTGATATACTACAATTTTTATAAACTACTATTAAATCGCTTCATTTAATAAAAAAAAAGACCAAAAATTCTTCTAGTAAATGAAAACTTGTCACTTTATTAAAAAAAATGATTATTAGTTAAAACAAATGCTAATAGTCTTTATCGTCACTGCCTGAATCGCTAATATTTTCGATTTCATAGTTTTTTGGTCGGTACACTTTGCAAACACTTTAAAAATACTATAGATTCGTTCCAACCCAATTGCTCTTTACTAACAAGAAAAAAAAAATGACGGAAAGGACATAATAAGTAATTAAGAGGAACCACATAGACTAACTCATATTTGTGCAATTTTCTTTGAAAAAGATTAAATGAAAAACAGGACATACACAAAAGTTTCCTGAATTCTGTAAAATACTTTTGTCCGCCTAGTTAATGTAACAATTTCAATTATATTAATGTAGCCCGATGGCCGTGAGTGTTAAGGCGTGAGCAATCAACACTTCGTGCCACGGGTCGTGGGTTCGATTACCACTGGGGGGCTTTTCTTTGGAGCCAAGGAGAGGAAAGCTCTACCCTGGCTAAAAATGGGTGGTGACATAACGATAACCCGTCCTAAAATTCTGAGTTAATAATGGACGTTAAAATTTAAATAAAATTAAAGTATTTGAACTTTAAATTAATGTCGTTTACGTTCTTCTTCCGTAATTTAACACATTATATTAAGTACTAAAAACTCAATGTGAACAGAAAAAGTCACTGATTAATTGTCAAAAAGACCCAATACAATTGCACTTATTTACAGGAGTGTATTTAACCTTTATATTGTATTTTATTATTTTTAATTATTTTGAAAAATAAAATAAAATTCTTTGCACGAGTTTAGCCAATCACTTCCGCATGAAATGGATCTTATCTTAGCTCTATGCGCCGAGAACCAGTTAAGTGCGAGAAAGGAGGAGATAATTAACCGACTAAAACTAAACAACTCATGTTTAGCCATGCAGATAATTCCAGCTGGGAGCATGCTCTTGTATCAGAAGGTTTCCCTTCCTCTGGTTAGGCTGGATCATTAACGTTTAACTAGTCATAGCATCTCATAGTTTTATTTATTTTTTTTTTTTTTGGGTTCTGATAATCTTCGGTCAACCTTCGAAGAAGTAAGATAATTTCCTTTCTTGTTTTATATTTGGAGGCAAGCAGGGGTCTCCCGTGGTATAGTGACTAGCGCGCTGTATTCATAAGCGGGAGATGTTGGGTTCGATCCCCACCGGTGGCAGGTATTTTCTCTCATCCCATGGCTCGCTGAGAAAATTCCTGGCTGCACCCTGGAACTCGGCGCTAATGGCCAAGAATTATGTCGATGCGCCGTAAAAAAAATAAAATAAAAAAAAATTGGAGGCAAGCAATTTTATCTGGGAGTATAGCCTTTTGAATTATACTCTTGTAGAGCAACTTTAGTTTTTGAGAACGACCTCGATCTTTCAAGTAAGGTCACTTGAAATTAGTAGCTAAACTGTTTTTGTCTGAGTCTTTGAGTAAAATAGATAATTTTAATGAAGTATATTTTTAAAATTTTGTGTTTTTGGAACACGAAAGGTTTGATTGAGTAGGAGTTTCCTACCTGTTCACTGGACAAATGCATTCCCATAATTTGACAAGTTTTTATGTTCTAGTGGTTGAACAATAATTTATTTATTTAAATTTTAATGCCCAGATAGGGGTGATGCTTTTTTTTGCCAAAGAAAAGCCACCACCACTAGTGGAAATCGAACCCACGAGTTTTGGCACGGATTGTTAAGTGACTTAACATTCACAGCCACCGGGCCTCCAACTATGTTTAAACCCTTTAAAGAATCAGGGACAAACCTTTATTTTTTTAGAGGTGACATAGATATTATGTGAGATCTGAAGTTTCTTGGGTCTAGGTAACCGGAAGCGGCCGAGGACTAGGAAGAGGAATCTGCATAGCTCTTGCTAAGGAAGGAGGAATCATAGCATGCGCAGACATTAATGAAGAAGCCAACAGTAAGACTGTAGAAATTCTAAAAGAAATGGGAGCTAAAGCTATAGGATATAAGGTCAACGTAGCCAATAAGTGAGTACATTTAGATTCGAAATGTTATAAAAGATAAGCAAATTATTGCATTAGCTTTATTGAAATTAGAAAATTGTTTCAGACAAGAAGTAGACGCCTTGGCAAAAAAGGTTGAGTCGGATTTAGGAAGGGTTTATCTCGTAGTGAACAACGCAGCTATCATTGTGCCCCATCCTGAACCAGATGAAGAGTACACGAGAGCGATTTACGGTGTCAATACTTTTGGACCTATATGGGTAAGCTACAAATGGTCAACCGCTTAAAAGGACCACGCCCTTGATATCTCGAGTATAGATGCCGCTTTGATCATTTGAACAATTAACTCGGGTGCTCAATATTTTCGTATATTTAATGCCATCGCCTGTAAATGAATTTACTTGATTTTTATTTGAACTATTATTGCCTAGACTACGGTGTTCTACTACTTTTGCCTCATTTTTTCCCCCTTTTTTTTTGCACCTTACAAAGATACATCTATCGAGCTATATGTGTAGGTAATAAACATCGGAAATTTTAGGGTTGATTTTTAATATATATTCGGTCATTAAGTGGTAATTGTGAGACCGATGAAGTCATTTAAAAAAAAAAAAAAAAAAAAAAAAAAAAAAAAAAAAAAAAAACACTTTACTCTCTCTCTCTCTCTCTCTCTCTCTCTATATATATATATATATATATATATATACTATACTTTTTTTATTTTGTTAACTTCTTTATTAAGCATTACATTCTTCACGTGAATAATGTATTTTCTAATATGTGAATGATATTAATGATCTGAGCTCAAGGCCTCCCAACACCATCCTGAATATGTGCAGTTTCTAGAATAAAAATATTTCGATTTGCCATTTTCTTAGCTTTTCAACATTTGTTGTCAAGGCTTGATGAATATCACAGTATCGAATTTATGAAAATATTTTACAAATAATTAAAGAGTACCAACAACTCTTTTATATACAATTTCTAAACTGTGCTATTAATGTATTATTATTTTATGTTTTAATTTAAAATAGGAGACCTTATGGCCATCTATATAACCATCTATATTCCCACAGAAGATTGTGGATTTTCTGAAGAATAAAAGAAGAAATTACCTCGGTCCTGGCATGAAAAGGGCGGAAAATTGAAACAAGATCCGTCTCTAAAAAAATATATTTTTAATAAAGGAACATTAAAGAGCAAAATAAAAATAATTATTATACATAAAATAATAAACACATTAGTAACATAATAAGCTTACATTATTGTAAATATTATTGTATGAGTCTTCCCACATGTGAAAATAATCTAATCCTAAAAGGGTTTAAAAATAAACAGCATTTAATCCAAATCCTATTCTTTAAAAACTGGCATAGAATATTACGGAAATGTGTTAACTTGACTCGAGTTAAAGAAAATAAAAAAATAATTAATTCAGTTTATGAAATTACTTAACGAATGGTATATTTTCACAGGTTTCATGGGCTTTTCTTCCAAATATGAAAAAATACAACGAAGGACATATTGTAAACATCAGTTCTTTAGCAGCTGTTTATGGGACACCCGGAGCCGCCATGTACGGCGCGACAAAGGCAGCTCTCACCTGTATGTATTTGAAAGTATCGGCGTAGCCTTGTGGAAAAACAAGTAGCGCTGGGGTCTCCCGTGGTCTAATGGCTAGCGCCTTGGATTCATAAGCGGGAGATGGTGGGTTCGATTCCCAACCTCCGGCAGGAATTTTATCATCCCACGGCTCGCTGGTAAAATTCCTCGCTGCACCCTGGATGTCGGCGCTAATGACCTGGATGTAGATGCGCCGTAAAAAAAAAAAAAAAAAAAAAAAAAAAAACAAGTAGCTAAATTGCCATTAATAATAGCCAAATTGTTGATACGCCGTTAAACAAAATAAAAAAAAATAAAGTAACATGCATTGTAAATATAAGTTAAAATTAAATATCAGGGATGATGTATATACACATATATACATACACATATATTTCTTGCACCTCAGAGTTTTTGACGAATCCTTCGATACGTTTGTTTGTTGTTTTGTATTGATTTCTTCTTTGTGTGAGCGTGTCACGTGGGAGTATTTATTATTTATTTTATTCCTGTGTAGGCAGAAGGTCAATGAAGGGAAGTTAATTAATTAAAAATGGCTCACATCCTAGGATGTCTCTTCAGAAGCTCTAAAGCTAAGTACAGCCTATTGCAAAATGGCTCTACGTTTTTCACATCCTAGGATGTCTCTTCAGAAGCTTAAAAGCTAAGTACAGCCTATTGCAAAATGGCTCTACGTTTTTCACATCCTAGGATGTCTCTTCAGAAGCTTAAAAGCTAAGTACAGCCTATTGCAAAATGGCTCTACGTTTTTCACATCCTAGGATGTCTCTTCAGAAGCTTAAAAGCTAAGTACAGCCTATTGCAAAATGGCTCTACGTTTTTCACATCCTAGGATGTCTCTTCAGAAGCTTAAAAGCTAAGTACAGCCTATTGCAAAATGGCTCTACGTTTTTCACATCCTAGGATGTCTCTTCAGAAGCTTAAAAGCTAAGTACAGCCTATTGCAAAATGGCGAACGAAGAGCCCCTTCCTGAAGGGGCATCCGAGAATGCGGAACATGCCGAACAATTAAATTCGGACATTTATTAATTGACCTTCAGCCTACACACGGAAAACATTGTTGATATTTTGTATCAATATCTTTTTTTTTTTTTTTTTTTTTTTTTTTTTTTTTTTTTTTTCTTCTTTATATTTAAAGTTATTTATATATAATACTAGCTGTTACCCAGTGTGCCATGCTGCACCTTCTTTCTGTCTATGATTATCCCCGTATTAAGATCTACTTGATCTTAATTGCCTAGTTGTCTATATCCAGTTACGAAATCGGTCAGCACAACAGCACTTCATCTAACAGCCGACAGAGACCAGTAGTAGTCGATTCAAAATGACCGTCACAATCTTAATGGTTCAGTGTAGCCAATTTGTCTTGAACAAAACTTTTGACCTTTTGACCAAATTTTGAAATTTGACTATTTTGACCTAGTCTAGGAGATTTCTCGTACCAAGACCTACCTGTGTGCTGAGTTTGGCCAATCTCGGTCAAACGGTGCAGATTTGTATAAGAAACAAACAAACAAATAAATAAACAGAAAAACAGACAAACACGTGATTTTTATATATATAGATAGATAATAATTTGAAAAGTTTGCACATTCGTGAGGAGTATTTTTCCTCTGTTCTCATCATCCTTTGAATTTCAAGCCGAAACATCAGCAAAAATATAACAAAATTTGTAAATATAATTCTAGCAAATAATAATACTAGTAAATATAAAACTATTATTTATATATATATATATATATATATATATATATATATATATATATATATATATATATATAATAGTTTTATTAACCGTAGGATGCTTAATGTGTTTTCCAGGCACACCCTTTCCCGAGATGGGCTCTTGGAGGCCCCACCTTCTTGAGCGACTTACTGCTATGTGCTTCATTTAAAAATGTGTTTTTTTTTTGTTTTGTTTTTTGTCTCATTGTGCTTATTATAGATCAAAAGTTTGGACAAATTTCGAAAAAAAAAATCATTTTGAGTACTAATGAAAACTGTTGTATCTTCTGAGATTTCTGATTTTTTCAAATAAATATTTAGTTGTATATTTTGTACATTATTTACATTACAGGTTTTATTGAGTTTATTGTACATTAAAGTCTACTTTTCGGAAAAAATTAAATTTAAAGGTAGTTATAGGGCTACATAATATTCTGAGGGGAGGGCCCTGGACCTCGAAAGCCGAGAAAATTTGTTTGTAGAAAAACAAAAAAAATTAAAAACGTTATTCACCATATTATTATTGGTGAATGTATTTCTGACAAATAGATTATTTCTCTGTTTTTTTTTTTTTTTAATTTCATGCACAGAGATATGAATAAAAAATGAAAAAAGGGACATCCCAGGTACCACACGATCGAACCCTGACAATTTAATTAAATTAAATATTTTAAATTATACCTAGTTGTTTAAAAAGGTTGTTTCATTTTACGATGGTTTTTTGTACCTCCAGGGATTCAAAATGCCTTCAAAAACATAAATTGTGCTGGACTTTTATTTCCCATTGTGCAACTTGAGAGCTTTTGGAGTATCAAATCAGGATCCATTATTTCGGTTTAAACTGAATAAATAGTACAACAAATTGAACACATCCTTATAATTTTTTTTTACTTTATTTTTTTTATTTTTTTACGTAAAATCTCCTTAGGAAGGTAGTTATTATTTAAAGTTAATTTTTATACCTATTTTATGTAAATAATCTAGTCTGTTCATGTTTCAGCTTACGCGCAGGCACTGAGAATAGAGCTGAAAACCGATGGATACGACAATATTTTCGTGAGCACCATTCACCCTGGTATCATCAATACATCAGCTGATTATATGGATATGCTGAAGTGGAGGTAATATGACAAAGCCATCTGGCTTAATTATTTGTTGACGATTAAAATTTGTAAGCACGGATTATTGTCTGGTGCCATTAAAAGCTACGAATGAAGTTAACCTTCATAAGGTTAAGGAAAATTTAATAAGAATGAATTCATTAGATTAGTACAAGTTAATATGAATATTTCTAGAGATGAACTGGTATATGGGTTGAATTCGGCCTCCCTGACCGTCCCTAGGCCAAGCCAGCCTTTAATTAATTTATATTCTATATATGCCATATTATATTCTAATTATGCCATCTCTCTCCAAATTGAATGACTTGTGTTCCTTGCCGGTGCGCTATAAAAAAAAAAAAGAAAAAAAAGTATATAGATGGATAGATATATAAGTAGGTGAAAATATATATTTATTCCTGCAAACCTATTACATTTGGAACTTGAAAAAAAATTTTCTTAAACTCTAAACAATAAGGTGATTACAATCAATAACATACAGTGTAAAGAAACTTCGCTTTATTTCACTATCCCGTTCAAATTTCATAAAACATTATTGGTTTCTGAGATATTCGTTAATAAATAAATCAGTTACCAATTAAGTGATAATCAAAAAAAAATATGAAATATACAAAAACAAAATCTACTATTTAACACAAATATAAATAATAAAACCATGTAGGGTCTCCCCGTGGTCTCGTGACTAACGCCGTAGTTTTCCATGCGGGAGATCGTGGGTTTGAAAAAATAAAAAATAGAACTATGTAAATATTAAAACGATGAGAATATGATCATTACAACTATGAAACAAATAATATTCTTTAGAATTGAGAAGATATGGTCGACCGTTCAGAAGTAGGAAGCGTTGATCGTCGGGGTTTCGGTCAATGTTCTTATTTAATAAAACACATTTTATGGTTAAAATGTATATTTATTACTATCCATCTTCAGGGCTATCGAGAAGATTGAGAACTCTCCCGTTTCAAGTAGAGAACATTTCCATATTCTTTAGAAAGTTAAGTATAAATGTGAGAAATGATTGAGCTCTCAACAAACTTCCCAATATTGTAAACATTTATTTTCAATAGTATTTACATTTTCTTATGAAAATATGTGTTTGTATTGTTTTTGTGTTTTATTAATGTACTTACTTGTATCTGAGTTCTTCAGTGATAGACAAGATAATAAATTACGTTTATTTGCAGATTCAATCTTTTTGAAGTTGATCGCGTTGCAAAATGTGTCATCAATTCTATAAAGTACAACAGAGCGGACGTAGCAACAAATCCTACTATGTTTTTTATAGGATCCTTAGGAAAGTAATTAAACAAAATTATATATATTCATGTATATTACTTTTTTCAATGGTTGTATATTAATTTCATTATATATTTTCGTATTTTCAGGTGCGTGCCTATAGAAGTGGTTGAAAAAGCTATGAAAATATGTCACCTCATCGTTGCAGTTCCTTCAGTCAAGGAATATCATTCTCTGTCAGTCAGTAGTTCAGTCAAAGAGATTGGTCAAGTCGAAGGAGTTGGGTCAAAGCAATAGTTCATCTCCTGGGATGAGGATGTTGTTATGTTTTTCATTAAAACGAAAATAATTATTTTATTATAATTTTTATATTTACGTTAAATATTTTTTTAAATTTTTATAGATATCAAATTAATGTTTAATTTAAGGAATAATAAACCAATTTAAAAGTTAAATCTTTGTTTTATTTTTCACGAATATTCTTCGGCAATTTTTACAACTGCGTGTTGTGAGGATGGTTTTCATGGTGTTCTCTGCCCGTAAAATGAAACAGCTGATGATGTCTTCAAAGTTTTATGAATTTTTTTCTTTTACCTTTTTCCTAACGTTGGATTGAGTTCCCGATCATGAATGAATTTTTAAAAAATATCTTCAAACCTCCAATCTCAAATATATATATATATATATATATATATATATATATATATATATATATATATATATCTTTATGTAAAGGCCTTATTGGTCAAAACATTGGTTAAACTTTTCTAAAAATTAAATAAAAAATAAAAGAATAAATGGCATCAACCCTATCCTGACTGGAAAAGGCTAGTAACCTATAGATAACCTAAAATTCTGAGTTAATTGTAATGGACGTTAAAATTTTCAAGGAACTGTGTTGTGAAAATAAATATAACGAATTAATCCTCTATATTAGTTTGATTGGTGCTTAATGTTAAAAAGAAAAAAAAAATGTCAGCTAGGCCAGGTGGCCGTGAGTGTTAAGGCGTGAGCACTTAACACTCCTTGTCAAAGGTCGTGTGTCAATTCCCACTATGGCTTGGTGGCTTTTCTTTAGTAAAAAGAAGGGGCATCAGCCCTTTCCTGGCTAGAAAAGGGTGGTAACCTATAGATAACCCGTCCCAAAATTCTTAGTTAATAATAATGGACGTAACGAATTTAAATAAAATAAAATTTCAGCTGAACTAAACTACTACGACGGCAGAATGAACTTCACATTGTCCATCACCAAATGTCTTGATTGTTAGGAAAAGTAACTGCCGCTAGTGTGAATCGAACCCACGATCTTACGCTCTGAGAGCGCACGGCTCAACTCTCAAGGCCACCGGGTCTTTCGGTTTTAAACGAAAATAAAAGTAACAAAACTACACATGACATAAAATGCATTTTTCATATGACTTTTTGACGCAATGAACTTAACCTAAAGTAATTATTTCAAATACTAGACAAGAGTGGCTCAAAATTGCTAGAACTTTGTAGAGGAAAATTCTAAATATGGCAGTAAGTTTTAGAGCTGTCTGTTTCTTAATGTTTATACAGCTTGGCTATTTAAGTGGATTGAAATTGAATGAACGAACGATGAAACACGAATGCTTTGGGTATTTCTCATTATTTCAACATATATTTAAAAATCTTTATTTTTGTAAAAAAAAAAAAAAGTATTTATAATATTGTTCTAAATAATTAAAAATCACTCCTCAAAAGTTGTTACTTTTATACCCTTTCTACCTAAATCATTAGCAGTGTCCTTATAAATTATATGTAACAGTACAAATTTACATCTTTCAACAAATTTACAATATTGAGTAGTTGGCTAGAATTTCCTCCCAATAGTTCAGATAAATATCCTAGTGACATCCACTTTTTTCTCTTCTTAAAATGGCGGCATTGGATGAACTCATCAAAATTGACGATACATTCCAAAGTTATTATTTATTTATAAGTGCTTGGCTACTTCGGCGATTTTACTCCTTCAAGTGGCACCTGTATGGTCTAATAAACCAGCATTGTGCTCCAGAATTTGATTCCCTAATTTCTATAAAAAGAGAAAGGGAAATGTCTGTAATATGCCTGAAAGCCACTGGTTATTCAGCAGAAGCCTACAAATGAGGGTAAAAATGCAGTTTCACGCCCTCCAAACCGATTTCTTTCAAATTTTGTACAATAACGTATTTTGATGCACTAAACACGAATACGATATTAAAAAAAAAAAAAAAAAAAAAAAAAAAACCTTCGGATTTAACTAGGAAAGAAGTTATTAAGCACTTAAGTTCACTGTTATGCAGGTTATGAGAGCTAATGTAAACAACTAAATTTATGACGACGTTAAGGCATACATGACTTTAAGGCATAAATGACTACTTTAAGGCATACATGCTCGCTACGCTCGCTCAAGACGATAACAAAACCCCAGTCAATCCAACTCGCTAAAATTAATAGAATATAATATTAAGCACTAAAGTTAGGAAGGTTATAAAACTAGGCGTCATCAGCGTATTTGTAAACACGCGCATGCGCAGATATGTAACATTGGGAAACAGAGAACTCTCATTTGAAATGTTCAGAAACCATTTATTCAAAAATATTGTTAATTTTAAGGGCATCCTCACCCGTCGTCACCTGTCGCTTAAGGGCATACGTGCTATGAGTTTCCGCTCGCTACGCTCGCTCAAGAAGATAACAAAACCCCAGTCAATCCAACTCGCTAAAATTAATAGAATTCTATTAACCTCTCATAACCTGCATAACAGCGAACTTTAGTGCTTAATAAATTCTTTCCTAGTTGAATGCGAACTTTTTTTTTTAGCGGATTCGTGTTTTGTGCATCAAAATACGTTATTGTACAAAATTTGAAAGAAATCGGTTTGGAGGGCGAGAAACTGCATTTTTACCCAAATGAGATTATATAGATTATTGTTTTATATGCTTCAATCCTTTAGCACTTCGTTCATGACATGTGGAATATTTAGTTTGTGTCGTCTTCTGCATATATTAAAAGGGCCCGATACACGTTGCGATATGCTGTACGGCACGTTATATTAAAAGTCGAACAATCGGTTAGAACTATGTGCAGTATGAAGATTTTGCAACATACATTCGAACTTAGTTGTACAACAAGTTGAACAGAACTTGCATTATTGCGTTGTTCGATGGTTGTATATGTGATGGCAATAATCACAAACAAAAAGGTTGCAGCTGTTGTTGCATACTTAATTTTGTGAAAAGAAGTGCGCTTGTTGTTAGTCTTCTTGTTTTTTAGTACTTCCATTATTGCTAGTGATACATGTTTGCGTAATTGAATTGGCATTTCTTTTATTTTTATTAGCATAATCATTGCATCTAACATCCCACAAACAAGTATGGTTGCGATCTATAAACTCTTCCCAAATTTTCTTGTTTTGCACATCTATTTTTATTTAATAAACGCATTTGATCTTTGATGGCACTGCAAGATGACTTTCTTCCACACACGTTTCAACTGCTTGCTAGTTGGATCAATCTAACTGCAGATTTTATGGACGTTCCCTACTGCCGCGGCCGTCCAACACGACCGATCTTTACTGCATGCAGTAAGTCACACGTTACAGCCGCAGTACATACCGTCGTTTCAAACGAGATCATACTGCCTGCTGTACATACCGTCGTTTCTAACGAGATCATACTGCCTGCAGTACATACCGTCATTTCAAACGAGATCATACTGCCTGCAGTACATACCGTCGTTTCAAATGAGATCATACTGCCTGCAGTACATACCGTCGTTTCAAACGAGATCATACTGCCTGCAGTACATACCGTCGTTTCAAACGAGATCATACTGCCTGCTGTACATACCGTCGTTTCTAACGAGATCATACTGCCTGCTGTACATACCGTCGTTTCAAACGAGATCATACTGCCTGCAGTACATACCGTCGTTTCAAACGAGATCATACTGCCTGCAGTACATACCGTCGTTTCAAACGAGATCATACTGCCTGCGGTACATACCGTCGTTTCTAACGAGATCATACTGCCTGCTGTACATACCGTCGTTTCAAACGAGATCATACTGCCTGCAGTACATACCGTCGTTTCAAACGAGATCATACTGCCTGCAGTACATTCCGTCGTTTCAAACGAGATCATACTGCCTACTGTACATACCGTCGTTTCTAACGAGATCATACTGCCTGCTGCACATACCGTCGTTTCAAACGAGATCATACTGCCTGCTGTACAACAAATCATAACGTGAATGGGCCTTGTCTTGAGTGGCCAATTGGAGTAAGTACATTTTCATCTCGTCTGCTGTCTCGGTCGCTGGATGTCCACCTCTGATTTTTAGTTTTGATTTTACTTAATTTATGTCAGTTGATTGTCTCCAGCTGTCTTTCTAGTAATTTATAATATTTTTTTTTTTTAATTTCATTGGTATGATTGATAGATTAAGCCCGAGTTGTCTTGTTGCAAGTTTTGCATGTAAATGTGCTGGTGAGCTTTTTCCCAAAACTTCATGACTTGGGAGCCAGTACATTTTAATGTGCTTGCTATGTGAGTGAATACTTTTTAAAATGTCTATTATTATTGGATGCGTAGAGTATCTGTCTCCCTAGTGCTCAATAAGTCAGTGGATAGAATTACATCTCGTCTGTCTGTCCTCGGAAAGTTTTTGAGTCTAATGAAAATCCCTTAAAGCTCAGCTGGAAATATTCTACAATTCTTATTAACTCATTGCAAAATAGGAAACTCAAAGATTTGGGACTAGCGTCAGAATCCTGTCAAGGCTCGAGAATATTGGAGATCTGAAATACTTAGTGAAGAATTAGATCGGATTTTCTTTTTAGTTTTACAGTAGTTCTGCAGTATTCTGGTTTCAGTAGATATAATGTTCGAAGCCTAATTTGATTAATAAATCCTTTTTGAGAGCATTCCCAGCAATGTTAAGTGGGATTTTCGTATATTTTCCTTAATATATCGATTTTGTGCATTGTGGCACGTAAAATATTTCTTTTATTTTAGATGTTTGCATTTTAATATATATATATATATATATATATAAACAAACTAATGATTGTTTCTAATCCTTTACAAATGTCACTAGGGATAAGAAAGGACACGCGCTAAAATGACGGAGTTCCTGCGTGACGTACTTTTTAGTAGTAAAACTAATCTACTTCAGACATGATAGAGAGTACAATTCTCGGCGTGCTCTCACGTTTGATTTCATTTGTAGAAACACTTTAAGGAGCTCTTTGCCTTTCATCAGACCTAATTTCTTTGTTTTTACCCACCGAATTCCCACTCAAACATATTTTGACTGAATGTTTCTCTATCTGAAAGCTTTGTTTGTTTGCTAAATGCTGCTTTTAAATCTTCTTTTACTGTTATAATCGATTCAATTAATTTAATTTATACTTTTGTCTTTTTGATTTTTCTTCAATTTCACAACTTGCTTTGTTAGTCTCGAAGGATCTATCATCCATTCTTTTGTACCCGCAGAATTTTAATTGGCATGGGTTTTGTGAATATTGGCTTCCGTCACTCAGTAATTCAGTTATGTTATGTGGCTTGTAAAAATTGTGTCTGTCTGCATTCAGTTGGTAAATGTTGTATTGTGAAGGTGTGTGAAGATGTAGATAAAAATACTTGAATTGCTTACTCTTACCAAAGGACTTTAAAGTAAGAATTAGAATAATAATTTAAAGTTAGAATTAAGATGTAAAATGACCTTTTTTTTATTAAATTTTGAGTTACTCACTGTGAGTTATTAAAAAAACGCACTGATATTTTTAAACGAAGCTATCTGTGAATTAGCTGTCCATTGAAAAACCCCTTCCTTCTATTTCGGATGGTTGGACACATATGCTGTCACCATGTCGTGATGTGGACCATAGCATGTCACTAATAACAGTCTCGGTTCTAATAGATAGCTTTCCCCTCAAAAAATGTCCTTTTCTCCTAATAGCCAAGAACCAAATGAACTAATAGATGCCGGAAGCCTCGTTGTATCAAGTTTCCTCTTAATAGGGAAAAAACCCCGCTTATGAGGTGGACCTCTTGAAAACTCGGGTGCCTAACAGAAATTTTCACGTTTCACGAACCATAGATCACGAAAATAACGCTGGTTCAAATTTGTATATACCTAAGTAAAAAAAGTAATTTGATTATGTATATTCTGTCTGTTCGTTAAAAGCTACACTTTTCATAGGTTTCCTAACGTTGGAAAACGAATTTTAAAGCGCTATATGTAACTGTTTACGGGAAAAGTTGATACAAGTTTCCCCTACTAAATTTCAGTTTGGATATTCAGAAACAATCGATTCAGTTGAAACTTGTTTCAGACGTTTGACATTCATCTAAACTAACATATTAAAATTTCGGTTGCGTTTGGCGTTAAAGAAGCATTAGAAAAGAAATATATTATGAAATTATTTATTTTACATGAAAAGTTAGGGATATTCGTTTATTTCCTAAAATATCTCAGTAACGGCTGTAAGATTGTAGTAAGGGACCCATACTACAATGTAGTAGTACACCCTTACTAAGGGTGCGTTTACTCTAGGATAGTTATTGCAGGATATTTATATCAGAGAGAAATTCTGACTAATGGAAACCATGTAGAATTTATGTCAGACATAAATTTTACACGGTTTCCATTAGTCAGAATTTCTCTCTGATATAAATATCCTGCAATAACTATCCTAGTGTAAACGCACCCTAAGTGGAAAGTAACCATTCGAATTAATTGTTGATACGCCATTAAAAAAAATAGGCTTCCATGGCCTTGTCTCATGAACTGAGGCTTGTCTAAATATGCTTATTCAGTTGCGGATCTAATTGCTTCCTAACAATATATGGTCATTAATTCGCTTTTACGTAATCTCATCGGCCTTTTTACTCACTCATTCATCAAGTTAACCCAATTATAAGGCCAGGAATGAATTTTCTACTATGCTCCGTACACTTCCTTGTTCAGTGCTCGAGCCATTTTCACTTTCTTCCATTCACACTTTCCGAAGGATCGTAGCTATTAAGGTTGCACTCTTGAAGTTTTGAATATTTTCATTAAATCTTGATACCAACCCGTTAACATTTTTTTTTATGCTATATTTAAAGGACGTCCTTTATACATGTATATGTAAATACCTGTTAGCACGATAGTGGCGACAATTGTTGTGCTTTCACGGGGAGCTTCTTATAACAAACGATTGGAGAAGTTTGGTAGCAAACAAAATTGCTCCATCTGTAGACGAGTAAATTCCAGACTCAAAACACGAAATCTTTGTTATATTGGTACGAAATTCAGATTGAATAGTGCTCAACTAATGAGAAATACTTGCTGTTAAAATAACCAAAATTTCTCCAATGGTAATGGAGTTTTACTTCGGTACCAAGCTATTATCTTGTACATATGGGCCTTTATTTTTATTTTTATTTTATTTTTTTTTTTTTGCAATGACGCGTATTATGGCTGTACAGCCAAGAGCGGGTGTAGTCTGAAGAAGACAGACGTGCCATGAAACTCATGTGAAAATTGTCTTATTAAAAAAAAAACACAAGAGTAGTCTTGCCAGATATTCAGCAAAGAGGAGGAAGAGATAACAGATCAAAATAAATACACCAAACGAACTTCACCACCGCTAGCGGCAGAAGCTATAAAACCAGTGAAATTAAATTAACTCAACCACTACCCTCCGAAGGAAGAAGCTATCTCTTCATTGGGTTCAAGACTTCATACGGAGGCGTCATGTTAAGTTCTATGACAGCCTCCGGTACTGTGTGAACCCCATCTTCAGGGACTCGACACCATCTCCTCTACCTCAGAGATGGCAGGGCAGCACCAGGAGGATCCTGGATATCTGCGAAGACGCTGCTTAGGAGCAGTTGTATTGTAAATATTTTAAATATTAGTTTAAGTTTATTTGTAAGTTTTACGTTTGCTTTAAGTTACTCCCTTGTATAGTCACAAGGGAGGGCCTCGATTTAATATTTTAAATTAAGTAGGCTTTCTCTAAGTCCCCCGATTGTAAATACATCCCCCTTCTAGTACTTAAGTGTAGAATAAGTTGTAGATTTAAGTCCAGTTCCAGGCTCCATCAATTGGGCCTGGAGCACTCTAAGTACAACATACATTTTTTTGGGAGGGGCGGGACAAAAATAAACTAAACCAGGGGGACATACTCCACTATTACGTTCTGCGGCAGCGAATATTGCTATAAGCAACATTAATTGGCTCTCCTAAATACATAAATTAAAGAACTTGCCTTTTCTTTTGTAGTTATTGACTCCTTGACTTATGAATGCAAGTGTAATGATACGTTTAATCATTCTGTACATTTCCATTTTTGGTATTTATCATAGGCAGAACTCCCGCCGGCGGATTGCCAATTGATTCCCGAGAAAGAGGAGCTAGAAGAAGTTGAAGCTGTTGGAGAACTTCAACCTTTGCCTCAAGCTCAAGAAGAGTCGAGGATGGCTCCACTCAGGCCCATAAGACACACGACAATGGATCCGGATAACGAAGATTTTCTATTTCTTCGGTATTATATCAATTTATTATTTTAATTTAAATAATTTATTTTCAAATTTGTATAATACTAGCTGTTACCCGACGTGCCAAACCTACTTCCTGCATCTAGAAAAGCAAAAATAAATTAGAAACCAAATATGTAATGTTAAAATCTAATAACGCAAATTTGTAACTGTTCGGGTTACCCCGGATCAAGCCTGAGTGCCAAGTTTTGTGTGGATTTGTAAAAGGAACAAACACACAGGCAGACGAACAGCTGATTTATATATATATATATATATATATATATATATATATATATATATATATATATATATATATATATATATGGATAAGTTCAAGTTGTCAATTGAAAGATTTCGTTTTCTCGTGTTTTGGGAATGGGGTTCATGTCAGCAGACAAGATATGATCATTTGTCGTGTTCCGAATTTGTAGAAGTGTTACTACTAACATCGTTAAAAGTTCGGTCGTTTCATTAGTACGTATACATTATTTAAGTTGTACAACTTTTACAATTTTCAAAGTAATTCCTTTTTTTTTTTTTTTTTTTTTTTTTTTTTTTTTTTTTTTTTTTTTTTTTTTTTTATTAAACTTTAATGTAAGACTTACTTCACTAAATGTCAATTTTATCAAGAATAATTTCAATTTATTTCTGATAATAAAAAAACATGTTATTAGTGTCATTTGTTAGTTTTTCTACCTAAATTTCCAATTGCATTATCACAGTGACAGATAATCTCAGTTCTGAGAATTCCGTTGAAAGGCTAATTCAATTTTACAACTTTTGTGAGATTCGTCAGCTTTCCTAGAGGTTGCGTTTTTATGACTATATCGTCCTTACCATGTCAAACTATCGAATATGAAAAATCTCGTTTTTAGCGTGGTTCCTCCCTCCCCCATAGGCAGGAACCCCGCTTATAAGGTTGATACAATGAAACAATCCGGAAGTGCCGACAAGAAAATTTCGCGTTTCAGAACCCCTAGAGACCGAAAATAACGGTGGTTCAAATTTGTATATATATATATATATATATATATATATATATATATATATATATGTATATATTTATATATATATATATATATATATATATATATATATATATATATATTTGTCTGTTCCTGTTATTTCTGCCTTCCCTGATGGTCCGATTTTGATGAAATTTGGTACAAAAATCTGTCGTCTAATTTGAAAGGTCAAGTTCGTTAACCAGCAAAATCCGCCCACTGGAAGATGGCTTTTGGGGCGAAATTCGCGCAAAAAAAATCGTAACGCTTACGTTTTTGAGTTCATAAGCTTGTAAGTACTCTTTTTATAGGCTTCTTGGGCTAGGAAAACGAATGAAACCATTTTCAAGGCGATAGCTTTAACCGTTTTCGAGAAAACGAAAAAAATAATTTTTGAATGCCGTTTTTGGTTTGGGTACTTAGAATCATGGGATTCAGTTGAAACATTTACTGCATGTTCTACTTTCATTAAAACTAATATGTTGAAATTTTGGTTGCGTTTGGAGTTAAGGAAGGGTAAGAATAAAATATTTTATTAACAGACATAAAAAAGTTTTGGTAACTTTGTATACTTTCCTTAATATCTCGAAAAAGGTTGCGAATTTGGGAAACAGAAGAATAACATTAGAAAGCTTACTAAATGCTCTACAAAAAAGGTTCTAATGAAAGTTTTGATTAGGCGATGTCAGTCGGAGAAATAAGTGCTTAAAACTTTAAAGTAATTGATTTCTCTTATTCGAACTGTTCTTTTTGTCTTTGATTTTGATACTTAAAATTATGGGATTCAGTTGAAACATTTTCTGCATGTTTGAATTTCATCAACACTAATATGTTAAAATTTTGGTTACGTTTGGAGCTAAGGAAGGATTAGAATAAAATATTTTATTAACAGACATGAAATGTTTTGGGAACTTCGTATACATTCCCTAATATCTCGAAGACGGTTAGGAATATTGGTAAACGGAGGGTTACCATGCGAAAGCTTACTAAATGTTCTACAAAAAAGATTCTGAAACAATTTTTGGTTAGGCTTTGTCAATCGGATAAATAAGTGCTTAAACTTTGAAGTAATTGATTTCGTTTATTCGAACGGTTCTTTTTGTTTGTTTTTATTCCTTGTTATTTTTTAATTGCTTAAAGTTGGATAATGTATTTGACAATAAAACAGATTAATTAAAATAAGAAAAACAATTCATTGTTAAAAATATATCAGGCCGTATGAAATGTCAGTTTTGGATTTGTCGATTTCCTTCAAATGTCTTGAAACTGTCGAGGCTCCTACTCTGAGTTCTTTGGCATATTCCCTAGTGTTTTTAATTGCTTATAGTAGTCAAATGTATTTGTCAATAAAACAGGATACGTAAAATTAGAATCAATATTTTGCTTGTTAGAATTCGAAGATGCCGTATGAATATCTAGATTACAGTACTGGTGTTGATTTCGTTCTTTAGAATTATTCTTGGTATTCCCTATTTTCATCTGTTACCCATAGTTTTTTAATGTTAGTAGGTTTTTCTTATTGATTATAGAATATAAATCTATTTGGCTATAAAACAGGATACGTAAAATTAGTGACAATATTTCGGAGATTTCTGCGCGAAATACTTTTAAGATTTTCTACCACCACGAACGGCTTTTTCCTCTATTTTTATCCACTAGATAGGCTTTATTTTGCATATTATTCTATATAAGTTTTATTCAGCGGGGGATTCTGATGAAATTTTTTGCTGTGGATTTTAAATACGATGTATCTAAGATTGGATAACATTAGCGAGTCTACATAGTTAAGAACCGACGACGGAGGATTACTTCTTGCTATGATTTAGTCTACATATGTATATTAAGTCCTAAATCCAAAAAATAAACTTCACAACGGTTAGATACTATGAGCGAATATGGCGGTTCAATGCCCGTAGAAACAAGGGGGCCGCAGGAAATTTACCTGCTAAGAGTTAATCCTCAAGAGCTGTAAATATACCCCAGGTATCTGCCGACACAAATACAAAGCCTAGGCGGAGAGCACCCCAAAAACTCAGATCCAAACATAAGGTTATATACTAAATGTTCATAAAGACTACTTAGTTGTAAACCGATTCATCAATTAGCAATCAATAGTTTTCAACAAAGGTTATATACTAAATATTGATAAAAAGTATTTAATTAGAAAACAAACAATATTCCACAAGACTTGTTTTTAGTCCATTTGTGTCTACTCCATAGACTTAATTAGGTATAGGTATATTATTCTATTGTAGTAGGGCAACTAAACTTTGTTTTATTTTGTTAAATAAAGTTTTTTTTCTTGACTTGTTATTCGTCAAGACTTTTATTTGTCCTTGTGTATTTACTAGATAGGTTTTATTCGGCATATTATTCTATATAGGCTATATTAGGCAGGGTATTCTACTCAATCTTGTGTACTTCTTCTTGATCCTTCTGTACATGGGCGTATATAAAAACAATTTCGGGGGGGGGGGGTGAGACCATTTCCAGGGTATGGAATACTAAATATTTAGAGCTTGGAATAGTTTTAGGCAACTAAAACGTTATTACACGTAAAATAAAATATGTTTTATGAACTAAGTGATCTTATTTAATTTATTTTTAAGGGTTTTACGAGAAGTTTTTATCATCAATTCAAAATTTCGGGAGGGGCTGCAGCCCCCTCAGCCCCCCCCCCTCATATATGCCCATGCTTCTGTATCCTCTGGAAAGGCTTTATTAGGCATATTTTGAATTGATTTATAGAGCTTTGCTTTAGAAGGAGAGCCAGATTCTGTAATTTCCGCTTCTGTGTAAAAGTTAGCTACTGTCGGTGTCCCTGACGCCTTAATATCACTTTTATTCGAGATTTTCGAGAGGATTTTGACAATTTTCACGAGATATATAAAAAAAAAAAGTTTATTTCTTTTCTAAGCTTATCAAATGGCACTAGGGACATGAACGGAACCGCGCTAAGATGCTGCAGATCCTGCGAGTCGGACTTTTCATATTCGAGACGTCGTTCTTAGGTTGTGGACGACACGGCTTGTCGCAAATTTTCACAACTCTAACCCATTTAGAATAGCCTTTAATGTCTTTCACAAATTATCGAATAAGACCATTTTTCAATATATTACTACTCGTACGTTAATGTATCGAATATGTTCGCTCACTAGTTTGCCCCGAATTTCATATTCGATAGTTTGACATGGTAGGTACGATATGATGTTTTCCCTTTACAAGTGGACGCTTGTACCAGTCTTCAAAATCAATAAACAAAAGCCTGAAGCTTTTGTGTATTTTTAAAACAGTCCAGAAGGAAATTAATAACTGAAAAAGTCGTTCATTAAAAATAAATAGAGAGCAAAACTATTCGTATTTTGTTTTATTTATTTAGGTTATTTTAAACAAATAATTGTGGAACGTATTGTGCACTACACACCTTTTTTTTTTTGAAAAGTACTTAGTTATGCAGCACCTGCGTAGATAGCCTCTTATATTTTTATTGACGTTTAATTTTATTACGACTATACTGAAGAATTTAAATCAATAACCTTTATTGCAGTTGCTTGCTTCTCTGGTATTTCTATAGCGCCAACCATTCAACTGACAACAATATCAGTTTATGATTACTTACTAATAGAAACAAAATATACTATCGTTTACTATGCTTCTGTATGTGTTATATAGGTCCCTGCTCCCCTACATAACCGGCCTCCCTTTGGTGCAGCGACTGTCACTGCGTTCAGAGATCAACACTGCAGTGCACCGTGCCTGGGACAAGAAGCGGTTCCAACCACACGAAGATGGCAATCAAGATATGGACACTAAGACCGAACACAAAGGCGACAACAAGGTGAAGCTTGTCGACAGTTCACGATGAATCCAGTTCAAAATTAACCAATAAACTTATATTATGATAAAATTAATAAGTCCAAACATAATAAATTACTAAGATACTATAATAAAGACCCTCTTAACATAGTTTTTAGAAGTACAGGGATTAACACCGTAATACCTGAATTCAGATAATTAAATTTTTTTTTGTGTTACTTTATTATTTTAAGGGTAGCTTCTGCCCAATGTGTCATAAACCCCTTAAAAATAAATTAAAAAAAAAAAAAAGAAGAAAAGCGTTTCAGTTGGCTAAAACTATTCCAAGTTCTAGATTGTATGTATTCCGAAAAGGTCACAGAGATGTATTACGGTTTGTGACCCAAAAAGGTCACAGCCCCCCCCCCCCCGAAAGTATTTACTACATAGGCTCATGATTGTAAAGGTAGAGCATTTCGGGAGATTGAATCTCCATTAAACGAAGTGCATTAGTCTCAGAATACATTTTAATGTGCTTTCTGGAATTCCAGCGCTTAATGGGAATTAAATCACATAAATAAAATATATCTCTTCGAAATAAATGAATAAAAAAGAAACAAAAACATAATATAGCCTTAAATCTGTGCTTGACTACTTTTTAAACTTAGAATAAAAAACTTTATCCTTTCAAGTGCCAAAAATTATATCAGAGCTAAATGATCGTTTTGAGGAAAGTTAAAAGCCATTAAAACTGAACAGGTTTAGTGAAAGGATTGTTTTTGTAGAGAATCCGCTACAAACAAGATAAATCAAGAAGGCAAGGAAAACACGGGACAAACACATGACTCAAAGCCCGGCAGAATCAGCGAAAATTCCTGCCCATTTTCACAACTATACAGCTAACCCTCTTAATGGCTCCAGGGGGGAAAACAACAGCCAAAATTTATACAGAATTTTAACACTATTGACAAAACGGGTTGTCTTCTCCATGTGTCATTTGGAATAATGAATAATTCTGGTTACGCATTGAATTAATTATTTTATTTTTTTAAATAAAGATTTATCAAAATTAAATCATATATTTTTCTTCTATATGATCCAAGCTGTACGCAAAGAAGAAAATGAATATCAAATTTTAATAATTATATGTTTATAGTTATTTATTTAAATTTTAACGTCCATTATTATTAACTAATATTTTTGGGGCGGTTTATCTATAGATTACCACCTTTTTCTACCCAGGATAGGGTTGATGCCTTTTCTTTTTTCTAAAGAAAACCCACCACCCCAAAGTGGGAATCGAACCCACGACCTTTGGCACGGAGTGTTAAGATTTATATTTATATTTTAATATGTGTGCACAAAATAATAAATTTTAATTCTTAATACTTGATCATATAAAAAAATAAGTACTTATATCTTTATATCTAGGAGACCCGATGGCCGTGAGGGTTAAGGCGTGAGCACTTAACACTCCGTGCCAAAGGTCGTGGGTTCGATTCCCACTAGGGGTGGTGGCTTTTCTTTAGAAAAAAGAAAAGGCATCACCCCTATCCTGGCTAGAAAAGGATGGTAACCTATAGATAACCCGTCCTAAAATTCTTAGTTAATAATAAATGGACGTTAATATTAAAATTAAAAAAATCTTTATATCTATAAAGAACGGTGGTAAAATGTAGAGAATCCTCTCAAAAATTTTTACACTAAAAACGGACGTTAAATTTTAATTTGAAACATAATAAACGTTTCTACAAGGAAATCTTCTCATGCAAAATGCGATACGACATTTTCCGAGAAAGAAAACTGCTTAATATTAGAAACGGTATGGTTTTATTCAATAGAACACGAATATTTTTTTTTTTTTTATCAGATCATTTTTGACGATGCTCTGTATTTTTGTAAAACATCAAAGATATTAGTCCAAGGTTTTGATCCGATGAAGGTTATAATATAAATTTCAATTTTGATAGACAAAAACATGAAATACATAAAAAACATTAAAAAATAGTTAATGAAAATATGAAAATTATAATAAAGTGGAAACCTTTCTATGAATTTCTGTAGTTATTCTATTAACAGCAATCGATACCATTCATAGACGATGTGGTGCATCGAAAAAAATAAAATAAATGTATTTTTTTTTTTTTTTTTTTTTTTTTTTTTTTTACGGCGCATCTACATCTAGGTCATTAGCGCCGACATCCAGGGTGCAGCGAGGAATTTTACCAGCGAGCCGATGATAAAATTCCTGCCGGAGGTTGGGAATCGAACCCACCATCTCCCGCTTATGAATCCAAGGCGCTAGCCATTAGGCCACGGGAGACCCCCAATAAATGTAGTTATTGTACAAAGAAGCGCCGCAGTTAATATATGACATTTACATATTATCAAATATGTTAGCGTTTTCCAAATAAGTCAGTGCTATCTCTAGGAAGACTGCCTTCAAAACGTAAAATATCTATCAATTCATGAGGAATGTCAAAGACAACTTTATCTGAAACTCTTATAACATATCAAACTAGTATTTCTGAAGTGACACAACTCAAAAATCGGTTTTCTTTACACCGTATTAGTTATGTCTGTGAAAGACAAGGTAAATATATCTTTATCAACCATCAAAACTGTATGTACCTAGCTTTTGGGCTTGTACGGCAGAGGGGAGTCGTATCACTCTTCCTGTCTTAATCCTAAGGCCCCTACATAGGTAAGAGTGACACATTTTCAGTTGAGTTTTATTTTGAGATGTGTCACTTTAGAAATAGTAGTGCGAAATATGTAGTCATAGACCCATATAACTTTACTTTGAGGTAGTAGGAGGATTCTGCTAGCTAACGGAATTAACCTTTCGTGTGAGCCAAAGTATTTTCGTGCTAAATTTCATCAAATTCGGACCATTTTTGAATCTGCTAGAAAGCGAACATACAAATATATGTTCGGAGACGTGAAATTTTCAAGTCTAAAAAAAATCGCACTACAAAAAAAATTGTAATTTATTATGCAGTATTTAGTTTATATTTTGTCATATACATATGTGTACTGTTTTGAAATGGTTGACTACCTTCTGTCAATATGGCTTTAGGAATATCTAGGTCTATTCGTTAAATTAGCACCGATGCTACTGATTCTAGAACTTTGTATTGAAAACAATTTCCTATTTACAGCTGCAATCAGATGGAAGTAAACAAACCGTCCAATCTACACTGCACCCCTGATTGGACGTTCCTATTACTTTACCAGTTCTCCGACATCTGGTGTTACTGTCCCCGATCTCCATCGCACCATTAGCCCCGCTGTGTGTGTAAGCCTGAGTGACAGCGTGTAATGGCTTGCTCCTTCACTAACTATCTTCCTGACACATCTCCCACTCGTAGGGGTGGACTAGAAATAGTGGGGTCTTCTTGTCAACAGCCAACTTCAGAAGAATTGAACAAATTGAATAAATAACAGAATTTGTAACTAATGTTTGTTCCATAAGATGGAATTCTCCGAGTAGTTAAGTTTCGAAGTGCATGTTCAGCTTCAGAACGTATTATCACGAAAACGTTTGTTCGATGCAACTTTTAGAAACTTTCTTAGGAATGCTGATGTTTAGAGAAAACTAGCTGTTACCCGGCGTGCCATGCTACACCTACTTCCAGTCTCTAGAAAAGCAAAAATATATTAGAAACCAAATAAGTAATATTAAAATCTAATGACGCAAATCCGTAACTGTTCGGGTTCACGGATTCGAACGCGTGACCTCAGAACTGTGGCTCCTAGACTATTATATGACCTAGCCTAAGACACTGCCTGGATCAATACCTACCTGTGTGAGTTTGATCAACATCGGTCAAACTGCGTAGGTTTGTGCAAGGAAAAAACATACAGACAGAAAGCTGGTTGACGTTTTTGACGTAGTCTAAGACACTCCCCGGATCAATAAGGTATTTAGTCTACCTACGGTACATTAACCAGAAATCCGTAAAACACAGGTTTTCATAAAAAAAACTATAGTTTTGAAAATAGACAAAAGTTTGAATAGCTCTGCTTCTTGTTGAAATAGGACGCTCCTTGATTTACTAATGCTTCCCTGATTTACAAATGAGATGAAGAATAAACCCCTAAAGTTATGAAATCTCAATGCGGGACACCCTGCATATAGATGTGCTTATGTAACCTTGTGTTTGTAACCCTAGATAGTTCTTTTCCCACTTGATGTTGTGGATGTTCTTTCGAAAAAGCATCACTTCTAACCTGGCTAGAAAAGAGTGGTACCTTGTAGATAATCCGTTCCAAAAGTCTGTTTTAAGTATATATTTAAATGATTAAATAAATATAAACCATATTGATATATAAGATTGTCCCCCAAATAAAACGAAGCCCTAGAGGGGCAGATACTGTAAAGGTATATGATTCATGACCATACGGCACACTAGGGAGATAGTGCAGTTAGTACTATAGTCCGGTCGCCTGATTTTCTCCATTGCAGATACACATTAATAAATTAATTAAAGGCTGGGTTGGCCTAACGAAGGTCAGGGAGGCCGAATTCAACCCACGAACGAAGACACTAGAATATAAAAATAGGTTGTGCATTGATTGTAGTCATTTGAACTCAGGTCATCAAGCATATTAGTCCAGTGCTCTACCACTGCGCTAAGCTTCCGTTGAATTTAAAGGAATAAATAAATAGGTATACGTGCATACGCACAAGCATACGTGCGTACATTGACGCATACATACATCAAGAAGTGCCATACAGCTTTATATTAAGGAGCTGTTGTAGAATTGTGGTGACCTAATCATTAAGGGTTGAAAAATTCAAAGCTCGTGAAAGCCCTTCTTAGCCTACTTCCTCCCTCCCTTTAGAAACGAAACTCTTCTTATGAGTGCGACTTCGTATACGGAGTTTCCCAGAAGTCTCACCAAAAACACCACATGTTTAGGAAGGGTAGCAGCCTATAGATAGCCGTAAAAAAACAATTAACATTAATACGATGGACATAACAAAAAAAAGGTGCAATTGATTCAATAACACTCTGGATTGATGGACCCATTCGCAACACACTTGTGAAACTAATTTTCCAGACGAGCGGATCGAACATTAACCGCCCCATGAAAACCCACACTTTTTGCCCTCGGGGCATGCCCAAACCGACATATAATTCAACATGTTTTGCCATCGGACAGACAGTCAGACCTGCGCACGACGCACCACAATTAGACCTAAGGGACAGCCTCCCCTCAAAGGACAGCAGACCTTCCGGAGGGCGTCATATTATAAATTCATTAATTTCCAGCCTGCGGGGGGGGGGTATACCCCACCCCCTGATGATCAAAGTAACCCCTTCCCCCCTTCCCTCCGCAATGGAATGGACGTGGCACTCCCTGGGTATTTAATCCCGTTTGTAGAATTTGTCACGTCTCAACCCCTTTTGGGATTCATTAGTGGAGATTTTTTTTTTGTTTATACTGCGTGTTTTTACGAAATTTCTACGCGGAAGATAAAAGCATAAATTATTAATCTAATCTCCCTTCCATTTACATAAAATATACCCTCAGCGGAAAATATATTTTTATTTGAATATTTCACTGGGAATATAAGATCTTGTTTATATAAACTTTTGAAATAATATATGTATATATATATATGTACAGTTCCTTCACTCTAGGACTACTCTTATATAATAAAGACATGTGATCATGCAGGCAGTGGGTCTATTTAGATAGGCAGTGGATACCATATGTTCAGAACAGTAGAAGAGAGTTATTGTATTGTAATGCTTCAATGGATGGGTTATAAACTTTGTAATTTAATTATTCTGTACAGAATAATAAGATCTAGTTTATAATAGAGAAGGAGTTTTAATATCGTTATATATATATATATATATATATATATATATATATATATATATATATTAAAAGCTACTTGTGGCAAAACAGTTGATATATGAAAAAAATGCCATAAGGTCTTAGACCGTAGTCACTTGAATATAAATTTACTCTTTTTGACTTTATCAACCACTAAAAAGGACTGAGTCATTACATAAATTAATCAAAGAATTATAAGAAGAAGAAGAAGACTGGAAATAAATCGTACAACCCTTTGCCCAAAATTTGTATTATTATCGATTAAGTTTATCGATCAGCTGACTACTTTCCGACATATTGGATTAGTTCAGTCAACACGTGGCCCTACAACTGGAAGGTTCTCCTCCTCAAGTTGAGACTGATGCTGTTGTTTTCAAACCATATTCCCCTGAAAAGGCACCAAAACTGTGCGAAACATGTGGGGATTAAATAAATAGTGCGAAACTGTGTATTAAACTATTATTGACCGTTTGCGCATTTCCATAATATATAAATCATTGCCTCACATTACAAACAACGAGCAAAATTCCTTCAAAAGTTAACTTCATAAATTCACTAAATTCCTTACAGAATATGTACAGAGCGGAAAATATTTAAAATTACGATGATAAATGTAAATGTGACGTATATGTGTACATTTACTTATGCCATGTATTCATGTACAATATTTGACAAGAATATACTTATATTAATAAAATCTATAATATTAAGAGGTGAGAATTGGTCAGAAATACCAAATATTTTATTCCATAAATATAGAAACAAATTCACAACATTGACCAAAAGTATAAATGTGGATATAGAAAACAAATACAGACTTCAATGGTTTGATTTGAAAAAATAATGATCAAAAATATATTTACGCTTGAAAGTCTGTCCTATTCCATTCAAGAAAAACTGCAGCATCGGTGAAACTTTAATTGCAGCATCGATGAAACTTTAATTTTATAAGACATTTTTAAATTTTAATATACATTATTTTCATACTACTCATTGCCTGGAGCTATATTTGAAGTGCCTTACAATTACTTTTTTTTTTTTTTAATTTCTACTAGTTTAGTATATTTTTTTAAGATAAAGTTGATCAAAAATCATAAACTAACGAAATATATGTATAAATATACATAATCATACATGTAATATAAGAAATAAAGCAATAAAACATGCACTTAACTCTTGATTGATGACTCTTCATCATGGGCTTACTATTCATAAAATAAAAACTTTAGTCACACTACGCACATTGCTCAAAAGGCGTTCTTGAATAATTTTTCGAATTTCTTGAAGAAAAGTGTACATAAATACAAAAGTAACATGAATAGTTTTTATCTACTATATTTGTAATTTTTAATGTCGTCGGTAATGTCGGTTCGCTTTCCAATGGGCGTTTGTTTGAAGAAAAGAAAGATACATCAGGTTGCTCCTGGCAAAATGAGTGCGAATCCTGTAGATAATCCGTCCCGATAATATTTATTATTTATAAGTGGACGTTAAATTTATATAAATATTTATTTTGTTATATAATTGTATTTATTTTTCATAATTATCTACAGAAATTAGTTTTAGTAAATTCATTTATTATTTTCCCCTTTTGATTTCGTTTACTTAATTACTTTCTATTAATAATTTTATGAATTACGTGAATTTATGATTCATCAGAGGACTAATCTTCTGTGGAACGATATACAAAAATAAGTAAATTAATAAATGAAGTAATTTTTTATTTAGGTAAAAGGTAAATATAAATTTTAATAAATGGAAGAGAGTTTCCTTCTGGAGCCTTGTCCCCATCAAAATTTAAGCTAACTCATACTGTAGCTGTCATGGTAAATTTAGCCCCGCGTCGAGGAAGACAGGCCTGGAAGATAGATCAAAGGAATAATACCGCCACAGGGGTAGGGGGTGACTGACAAGATGGCAGGAGCCTCCAGCTTAAGCCGTTTGCAGCTATAGCTTCATTCAACATACTAAGATTGGGAAAATACAAACCCCAAATATATAAATAAAGTTTATTTATAGGCTTGCCACATTTTTGGTGAGTGAAACCGGGACATCAATGTGGGATGGGCGTACCGCTGGAGGGGCGAGGGGGGGTATGGATTAAAAATGGTACATCACAACAAAAATGGTGAGTTTTAAGCCTCGCAAATAACAGGAGTGAAGAATCTAGAACCCTAAATTGTTAGTCTACCCACTTTTTAAAAATAAAAAAGGAATTTTTGAAGAAAAAAATGTATTCCTAGAATAACAATCAAGAATCTTTCTCAATCTGAGAAAGAACAATCAAGTAAATTACTTTATGAAAGGTTTAAATATTAATAAATTAAAACTTTTAAATGGTTAAGTTTTAGAAATATCCCTTAAGTTTTAATATTCTAATGGGCTTTCAGAGCAGGTAGAGATTTACAGAACATAAAAGGAATACTTGCAGAAAATAGTACAAGCATTTCAAAGAACAAAGAAATTGTCTTTGCTTTTATCGTCCCTTTTCTTAATGCTTTTATAAAAATAATACTAAAACTTTGGAGATTAAATATCCTAAATAGAAATAAATCGATAGCTAACAATTATTTAAAAACAAAAAACCTGGAAGTCTAAAAACGCAAACCATGAGGCTTATCATTTTTTTTTCGCTTGAATTTCGCCGAAATTACAATGTTACGGTGGTTGGATTCCACTGGTGTGCTAAAGTGAGTTGATCTGTAATTGTGTTCTATATCTGTAGCAGGTTTACGATATGTTTTGTGTTTAATTTTATTTATATGAGACCGCATGCCTTGCATTGATGAATGTTTCATTTATATTCTATACAAAATCGAACCAACAATTTTTTTTTTTTCTTTTTTTTTTATGAATGGCCCACAGTGATTCTGATTTTTTTATTCTTTTTATAATCCAGGAGGTTTATATCTTTCGAGTTTCTCTGTAATAAGTGGAGTGAGTGCCTTCTGTCTTTCAGTTACAGCTGTAGTGTGTGCAAATTTGTGGAGTTTTTGAAATTTTAATGTCCACTCTTTATATTATTAAAGAGGTTATTTCATCCATATGTCAAATATGGTGTTATCGAGACAAATATAAACATATCGCACTAGTATTTCTAAAGTGACATTACTCAAAAATCGGTTTTATTCACACCGTCATAGTTATGACTGTGAAAGACATGGTAAATATATCATTATCAACCATCAAAACTGTATGTAACTAGCTTCAGAGCTTTTACATCAGAGGGCACTCGTGTACAGCCTTCCTGTCTTAATCCTAAGGCCCCCTACTTAGGAAAAAGTGACACATTTTCAGTTCAGTTTTGTTTTGAGTTGTGTCACTTTAGAAATACTAAAATAATGTAAAAATGTAAATGGAAGGCGCAGCAACAGGAAACTGACAGTATCCTCGCGGAGTCAAAAATTGCATAAGAACTGTTCTCAACTGGTTTTGAGATCTATAAGGCTATATATAAAAAAAATATATCTAGTTTGTATCATTTTCTTCCATAACTGTAATAGATATAGCCTTGGTTATGGTTTCCTTAGATATATCATGTCTATTACTTATAAAAAGTGTACCTCGTAGCATACATGTACCTGGATGCCTCCATCATTCTCAAGACATACATACGTTATGTCTACATTTTTGGATGCGTTATAGTCCGGATTGATGTAGATCTAAAGAAAGTTCGGAAAAGCATTATTCATTCGGACTGTGCTAATTACGTGATAACTTACAATTTATGTTTGAATTTCAGTGAAGGTAATTTATTTTGAAGCCATTTGTGCTAATGAAGACCATCATACCGTAGAGCAGAGAAGGACTTAGAGTTTGCAGGCATAACTGTAGCCCGCGGTGACGATACTCTAATCCTGCTTGGGAAAGGACAAGACTATTAATTTGTCTGAAAGTTGGTCAAAGCAAGGAAAACTCATTAATAACGCAGCCTGGCGGCGGCATTACTTACTAAACTCTACTAACTAGACTCCTACACTCCTTTACCTACAACCTACAACAGCTCAGCACCGTCTAATCTACTCTCTTCTCTAAATGCCCGCATATTCTAAACCCTACTTACCTTAACGATATGTTCATTACGCTCCGAGGCAGGTTAGAACGAATACCATCTTCTATCTCTGGAAGGATACTAATTTTGGTTATATTCCAACTACCTGAAGTCAGAACTCTCAACCAAGAATGTGACTTTGTCATGAACTGTTTCTAGAAATGTCTAGACGTAGAATTGAAGCTTCGAAAAATCAAGCACACAATACAGGCATGATCATCCACTAAAATATTTAATAAACTGGAAGAAGTGATTTCATGCGGTTTTAGGATTGGCTATTCACATGGGCCTATATAGGAAATAATTTGGGGGGGGGGCTAGGACCATTTCCGGGGTATGGAATTATAACAATAATAATAATAACTTAGAATTGTTTTAGGCAACTAAATTCCTATTACACCTCAAATAAACTATTTTTTTTTTTATGACTAAGTGATTTTATTTAATTCATTTTTAAGGATTTCATGACACATTTATACCATCAAATCAAAATTTCGGCGGGGGGTTGCAGCCTCGCCCCCCCCCCCCCTTATATACGCCTATGGCTATTTATGACCGACACGCTTCTATATTACCCAAATACAGGACAGACCGACGCACAGTAGCGCCAATCGACATTTCGTGTTTCAAAAAAGGCTCAAAATGTTAACCGATTTCAATACATGTTTTTTAAATGAAAGCTAATAAAATGTAGAACAACTTTGTTTAGCCAGATTTTTGTTTTCCTGTTTATTAAATTACGTGTAAATAATTCACGAACTTTTATAAGTGAACATAAAATAACATTTTATTTTTAATCTAACTTAATATCAGCACAGATATCGTCAAAATTAAACATTCAGATCCTGATTAGAATTAAAAAAAAAAACAGACTGACATCTTCAAAACATAAATTTATGTTAATTCAACAATGAGATAATTGAAATAATATGAGTTTTGTTTGATTAGAAAATATATTTTGATTTTTTCCATGTCATCCCTTTATTCTTGTTTACAGCTAATTTTAAATAAACCCATAACAGGCAAGAAACATCAAAAATATTTTTATAACAGAACAAGAAGAAGTTTAAGAGAAATGTTGTAAAACCATTACCAAAGAGTTTTATTGGTATAAATAAAAGATATGAGAGTTTAGAGAAGAAGTTATTCTAAGATCAGCTCTGAATAAAGAAAAGAAGAAAGTGTTAGAATAATCAGAAAGAAAGGTTGAGCCTAAGAGAGTAGAAATGAGAATTAAGGGCTCATTGCAAAGTGAGTTAGCAACCACTCAGCTAGGCTAAGTTCAGGGGAGGTCGAGAATTTTTAAGTACTAACTTTCGAACAAGATGGACCCCTTCCATTTTCATATAATACTTTCTTCCTTAAAAAGGATTCTAATATAATTGAAATTATCTTATTTTTCATTTTTTTCAAAATGAAAAAAGGTAAGATACTACATAAATTTACAGCTTTTTTCAGTTCGCCAACAATTTTTAAGCCTCATCTCAGCTCCAACTTTTATATATATATATATATATATATATATATATATGTATATAAGCATATCGCTTGGTACTTAAACGCCCTCAAGATAAGAGGGCTCCCAGAGTGAACCTGTGGCAAAATGTGGCAGCTGAATACATCCTCGTCGCCATAGGTACTAGATTTAAAAGAAACGTTTGACGTCAGGTATACTTTGGATTACATTCAAGCGAGCAAACAATGACGTGGAGAATTGTGCAAAAGTTGATTGAGTAAAGTAATTGGTTACACGTGGGCGTCAAACATCAAAGAGAGCTTGAGTAATCAATTGTCGTCCCAATTGTGCAGTGTTATTGACTATATTCACAAACTATCGACAATGAAATAAAGCATGAACTTCTAATGTTTATATGTATTAATTAACATAACTGGATATGTGCAAAAATTCTATTGTATAATTGGAAGTATATCAAACTAGCTGAATACCCTTAAGATCAAAATTAACGCTATTATGTATATAATTTTACGCAGTTTATTATAGCAGGGTTCCCGTCATGCTATACGTTATTCATTAATTGATAAGTAATCAAAGTATAATGTTTCTGGACATTGGGGAGCTCCGGACCAGTGTCAAGAAACAGATAACCTAGAGACAACCCGTTATCTACAGGTTACCAGTAACAGGAGTTTAAGGGTTCGGGTTATTATTACCTCAGGCCATTGTTATTACCAGGTACAGGGTAAATTCTATGAGAGACAAAATCACAGTTGATTTCTAGTAATTCAAGGACATAGTTGAAATGAAGCTTAAACGCTAACACCTGATCTGTTGTTTTAGCAATGCTTGCTGCCTTGGCTTGCCTGTTCTCTAACCAAATAAAAATTTAAACCCCAAACAAAAATTCGAATATCGAGAAATCCTTTCTTAGCGAGTGTTTACGTTCTAAAGAGAGTGCCATGCAAAATTTCAAATTTTTCTGTCAAGTGGTTTGGGCTGGGCAATGATAGGTCTGTGAATCAGTCAGTGAGTGAGTGGTATTTGACAAGTATACAGTAGATTTTATTGGGCAAATCGCCTTGGTTGCTCATAAATAAATATTTAAAAAAAAAAGGTTATATTCATTTTCTTTTATATTTTGATTATTTATTAAATTTGTTGATTGAAAACAAGATCATTTTCCGTAGTTTTAATCTCGTATTTCATAGAAATAAATATGTATGCCTTTTATTACTGAATCATGGTGTTTACTAATAAATAATATAAATACAAATAATATAAATTTATTTTTTAATATTTTTTGTTTGTACAAGCTCAATTAAAACTAGTAAATCTTTGCGGTTTTCAAGTTCTTCATTATTTTATAAATGAGACCCGACAGGTCTCTTGACGTCTTGCGGAACTGATAAGGGTAACGTCTTCATGTCATCCTAACCATGTGTTAGTTAGGAAGGTAGGCAAAGTACACATGGTATGGTGCCGAGCTGTGTAGTAAAAGGATGTTTGTGGTGACGAGATGACTTGTTCATTCTTGAACTTCCCAAAAGAAGGCGAAAGAAGAAGTTAAAATAGAGAAAATGTGCCATACAAAGGCAAAAAAACATTTTGAGCGTTATTTAATCATCACAAAGTAGTTTAAAAACACCTTAAGAATGGATTCAAACAGATCAAAATTAGGTTTGCTGGAAAACACTAGGCCAAGGTGAGAGTTGTACCCTAAAAACGTGGACTTAACTTTCAATGGATGATTATTGTAATTTATAGTAATAATCATAATATAAATAATACACAGAAACATAATAATCAATATTTTAAAAATACATATCGAACGCAATAAATAAATAAACATACAAATCCTTTATTGTTTAATCATCAGTATATAAGACAATTTTATTTCATACACAAGAAATACAAAATTCAAAAAATAATAACAATGGCCACACAAAAATTATATATATATATATATATATATATATATATATATATATATATATATACATTTTATTGTAAACTATGAGTATATACAAGTTCCAAGTAAGTTTTATGCCTTCTTTTCACCGTTTTCACTGCAATCCCTGAAAAATATAAATTCATTATAAAATATGAATACACATACAGATACATGTATACATATTTTAAACAAATGCCAAACCTACGCCAAAAATATTCCGACTCGAAGGAGCCTTGTCATCCTTGCGCGTTTATAAATAAAAAATTGAAAAAAAACGCTTAATAATTTGCTTCCTTAGCTCAAGATGTTCTTGCTATAATCTGCTAAAAAGTCATAAACATTAACTCATTTTACTGTTGGAATATTCAAGACTATTCTTCAACAAGGAAACAAGCAAAATGATTTTTGCCGATGGACCTTTTTTATTATTTTGATAAAACTCAAATTTCGCCTCGTTGCTCATTAATGTTCTTATAATACTCCTAAATAAGAACTTTGTAAGGGGGCTTTCACCGCTTTATACTGGAAAATATAAACAAATATGTATCGATTATTTTCACGCTTTTATTAAGTATAGAAAGTTTCATGAAAATCGGCTCCGGACACTCGGGTATGTTTCCTTGTGAGCTAATCTAGTCTCCTAAAATACATGTCCTTTATGTTATTATATTTCAAACCTCCTACCTAACTATTTGACCAGTTGGTAATTTTTCATATTCTTTAATCGTCGGCCTGAATACACCGAAGTTGGTTAGTCTAAAGAAGAGGTTCACAGCTTTCTTCGGCAGCCATCTGCAAAACAGATTTCTATTAATAACCAAATCTAATGAATAAATTCATAAGAACATATTATAAAAATAATAATTATTATTTAAAGAAATGTGTGATTAATTGTTCGGTTTACCATTTTGTGTAACTTATGTGAAAAAATTAAAAGAATAATTTGTTTTTCTTATAGGAAAATCTACTTTAAAACAACTACAAGTTCAATGTATTGAGCAGGCGTGTCATTAAAAATTATTACTTTCATTTTTTTGTGTTAATAAAGCAGGTCCTTCCAAAGGGATAGTTCCGTGGGGATTAACTAGTGTGGAAATTATGTTTAATAAAACTCAATAGTAAAATAAAAATGAGTTTTTAATTACGATTACAACGTTTTGGCTTGAATTTCAAGGCTGGTTTAGGGATAAGAGGACAGGAAAAACTCATCCGTTTGAAATTCTCTCATGAAGACTATTTCCATAGTGGATCAAGCTGATCTTAATACCTGACCGTATAAGAACCCAGTGACTTGTAGTAAAGTTCAAAAATTATATTGAGTTGATAAGTGCTGCCACTTTTTTTGAGACGTCCACGAAGTTATCTAGGTTTCATCAAAATTAAAAAAAAGGCCAATCAGGTCTCCCAGTTACAAAAAATGTGTATTTTATTAATTTAAAACAATATTTTGACATAATGCTATCATCGGGGGAAAAAAAAGTATTTCAAGATCACCGAACACCAACAAAATTAAATTTGCTATACCTCTAACTCACTGTATCTTACTCACTTATTAATATTCCACTCTAAAAATTATGACGTTTTGAAATGATTCATCTAATTTTTTGCACGTCATTCAATTTTATGAAAATATGTGGACAAATTTCAATGTTCAGCGGTGAAAATCTTATACAGTTGTGATTAAAATATATTCTCTAGACCCCAGCCACAAGAATTGACAAAACGGGTTTTATTTTATTTTTTACAAAACATGTTTTTAATAAGCATTACGTTTAAAGTTTTATTCCGGAAGAGTAATAATAACAGTAGCCAGGGGCAAATAAATTATTTGTTCCAGATTAATATTTACAGGACCGATTTAATTTTTTTTCCAACACATCTTCCTCATTAGATGAGCAAAACGTACGCCAAGTTTCGTTTCAATATAAAACAAAATTTACGGTTAGAAGTATATCGGTAATTTATGTCCGGAGCATATTCCCCAGATTGAACGATTTTGCTGGTTGACGAACACATCCAATGTTTTGTTGTGGGAATAATATATCTAGTTTCCAGACAAAAAATCAGATATTCTGGCCGTAATCGCCACACATACTCATAAGTATTCATATATATATATATATATATATATATATATATATATATATATATATATAAGTGTGTGTGTATATAAATTTAAACGGGGATCATTTTCCGCATCAAGATGGCAGAACCGATCAGTATGTGAAGAACGTTTTCTAAATTTTTTTTAAGCGCCCATCCTTCATAGCTACTACACCCAAGAGGTTATAAAAAGTGACATTCACTTCTTTATCCGTCCTCTTTGCATATGTAATTAATATAAAGGAATTATTGAGAATTTCCAGTAGCCCAAATGTCATCACTCGTTACACAGATGTTTACCCAAGTGTACATGATATGATAACGTGGTAGTACAAGTTATCCAATATGGCTATATAGGTAATACCTACCCTAAGTTGCCAAATAGGAAGTGAGAGCTTTATCCAGTAAACCGTGTAATACCCAAGTGGTGAAGATTGGCCCTTATGAAAGACCCGGGCTACTCTCACCAGTTCCAGCAAGCAAAAGGAGTGGAGGGAAAATTATTGGTATAACTGCTTTACAGGTGGGCAATCAATAGTCAACGCATGTGTAAATTATCTTTATTATTTAATTACTATTAGTATTAATTTAATTATTGTATCACTTGTGCAGATATTAATCATGAGCTTCTAAAAATAATTTTTATATTATATGATAACCTGTTGATAAACCGTCCTAAAATTATTTTTCATTTAATGTACGTTAAAATTTAAAACAAAATTCTACAATAAACAAAATACAGCCTAATTAAAAGCACAACAAATTAAAATAATAATAAAAATCAAGCATTTAAGTTTTCAAAGATATTATGAAGATTGAATATCGATGAAGTGAGGATTTTTTTTTAAAGGTATTAATGAATTTCCCGCCAAATTTAATTCAGAAAGAAGCGTTGGCATGTGCTCAAAAGACGCTTTGACATAGTGTATCTCAGGATCTCCTGAACAAAATTGAAGACTTTAAGTGTCATATTGAGCGTATTATCAATTCGTTTGATAATTCGCGGAGAAATTAAATTTATTTATAAAAAATTGATATTATATTAAAAAAAAATCTGCTGCATTCCAAGTTGATTGATTTATAATCTGTGTAATATTTTTGAAAGTTTACACACCAAGTCATCAGAATATTGAATTTATTAAAATATCTCATTAATATAATTTGATTTAAATTTTAACGTCAATTATAATTAACTCAGAATTCATTTATATAATAAATTATTTAAATTATAATAATAATTTGGAGGCCCGGTGGCCGGTAGCGTTAAGGCGTGAGCAATTAACACTCTGTGCCAAACAAAGGGTCGTGGGTTCGATTCCTACTATGGGTGGTGACTATTCTGGGGGTGGTGACTAGAAAAAAAGAAAAGGGTGGTAACCGAAAGATAACCCGTCCTAAAATTCGTAGTTAATAATACATGGGCGTTAAAATTTAATAAATAAACGATAAACAATGAGATGATATTAGGAAATTTATTATTGCAATGATACCTACTGGAAAAATATTATATCCTTTGCCACTCTTGGAACAGTCAAGTCTTCAAAACCATAGGTAACAGCATGAATCAATGCACGAGAAACTGTTTTCATGGACACTGGCTTATTTCTGAAAAAAAAGAGATATAAATGTAGTTTTATTCAACATTATTAACAAAACCGGATGATCTCCAAATAATCTAAATTTTTGTAAAAATTGATAATTATTATTTTAAACATCAGAATAATACAATTTTTTATAAAATAATTTCATCATGAAAGATCAGACGTACCCTGATTTCATAAGAACTTCGCATTGATCTTCATTGCTGTTCATGAGTGTTGGACAAATCATAGTGATCTTCACGTCACTTCCTTTCGACTTGAGCCTCATGCTAACCGACTGGCTGTAACCTGTAAATGTGTTGAGGAATGTTATCTATTTTCATGTTTTCGTGAACTCTTTTCGTTTTAGACGGATAATTTCTTTTGACCGAAACAGACGATAACTAAATTAACTTACTTTCAAAGTGAATTTATTTAACATCAAAACTGTTTAGATCGATTTTAACACGTCGAACGGCAACGTACCGCCGATGTACCATTGGCCGGGGCCAAGGCGATCCCCGGGTACCGCTTTCTTCCATCTTCTAATGCGGTGTTCAGGGCCACAGGACCGCTCACCAAAATTCATTTCAAGGTATATAGGATCGCTCTAGCCTAGACCAATTGGAACATGGATGGAACACATAATTGGAACGATGTTTTGCGAAGTTAAAAATTGCCAGGATTCGGTCGTAGTGTCTTAATAAAACTACATTTTTTTATGTGAAAATGGGTTTTATTGTTTACCGACGTTTCGGCTTGAAATTCAAGCCTTCTTCAGGGCTGTAAGAAAAGTAGGACACAGTTAAAACTAATTTGTATAAATATGCAAAAATATTCAAAAAAAGAAACAAATTATACAGTATGTGAGTGCTATAGCTATAGCTTAAATTAGAGGTAGATTAATAATGGTTTAAGACCTAGATAGGTAACATAGATACCGATATAAAATTAACATACACTTTATGAAAAAGAAGGCTTACCGATGAGAAGGGCAACTTTGCCTTATGGATGTACATTGCATTTCTATATTGTGGATTCATTTCTGAGAGTGGTTTATCAAGGTTCGTTTGGGGAAATAAGTGGATGGCGAAGGACCATTTTTTTTTTTTTTTTTTTCTTTTTTTTAGAGACAAAAAAAAGAGGCTAATGTCAAAAGTGAATTAATTTACTTCTTTATTTTATTATTCATACTTGTTTAATTGTATATTTTTTAATAAAAAGTTTGGCCCCTTATGAAACTGCACCATCAGCCCTCAACGAATTAAAGCAATATCAAAAAGAAAAAAAAAAAACTACAATTTGTTGTCATTTTTGTAGATTGTCACTTCTCTCTATATATCTAGACATATATAACTCAATAATACCTTTGAAAGTCAGAAAAAACAAATTTAAACCTTTATGATATTATTAAAAAATAAACTTACTCCTTAGAGCCGCTTTCGTCGCACTGTAAATGTCCAAACGAGGCACTGGATGGAATGAAGCCACAGAGCAGATGTTGACAATGTTTCCACTATTTTTCTCTTCCATCTTGGGCAGAAATGCTTGTGTCACCTAGAAATAGTTAGTAAGTCAGAGGGTCACCAGGCCTATAGATCAAGAAAATAACGGTTCCTCAAATTTATGTGTATATGAAACGAGATTTTACGAAATTTGGTACAAAAATACACTGTGCGATTTCGAAGGCCAAGTTCGTCAACCAGCAGAATGGCTGGGGAAAAAATTAATGTTTGCGTTTTTTCGTTACTAGGTTTTATAAATTATTGGATGTAAAAACTGCTACAAAACCACTAAAACGGTCACATCCATACCGTTACGAAAAAAACCCGGAGAAAACTACATTTTTTCTTGGGATTTTCGGAAACATCTCGAAACCGGTCGGGAAATCCTGGGAAATGTAAAGAATCTATTCAAAAGCCTAAATATCCTACAGATAAGATTCCTATGTGATTTTTGATAATGTGATCTCAATCTGAGAAATCGGTGTTTACATGGAGTAATCTCCGCTTTGAATATTTAACTTTCCTGTTGAGGTGCATTAGATCTTTGCTTGGTTTTGAGGTTTCATTTTACATGTGTTTACATTTCTCAAGAATGATTATGACAAAATATTAGGTACTCTTATTCTAGGCTTTACATATGAAACTAGGGATAGAACGAAAATACAGGAATAATATTATTATTTCTGCGAATTCGACATGTTCTATTGCGGTTATGTGCATATTCTGCGGTTGATATCGACTAATTCTAAGTAGGATATGAAGCTTCATCAGACATATCCTGCATTATCTGTTCGTCCTTGGATTAACAGATAATCCCCAATACCTCTAGCTTACTAGAATAACAACATAGAACAACATAGTTATTCCTGTTATTAATTGACCAAATTAAAATCTGATTGCATCATTGATTTCATTGTAAAAAATCCTTTAAAATGATGTATCGGAAGGTATAGGATCCCATTTGAAATTTCAAAGTTGTATAGGCTTTGGGGTACCCCGAATTTATTTTTCCAAAAGCAGGACAAACTCTTAAACTAGACTAAAAATTATGAAATACGTATTTTTTTGTTTTATTATAACGTTATCCGTTCAAGAGAAATTCAGCCGGGCCATCTAAAAAGGACACCCTGTATAGGTCACCATCCTTTTCTAGCCAGTATAGGGCTAATGCCTTTTCTTTTTTCCAAAGAAAAGCCACCACCTCTAAGTAGGAATCGAACCAACAACCCTTGGCACGGAGTGTTTAGTGCTCACGCCTAAACACTCAGGGCCACCGGGCCTTCTATATTGAATTAAAAACAGTAAATAGTCAAAATTAACTAAAATGCAGCACGGTTCGATACAACTTTCATTGGCTGTCCAGTTTCACTTTCTTTGGCTTCAGGATGGATAAGGAAAACAGGATTAGCCGTAAAATAAAAAAATAATAATGGCCGGCGTATTATGCAAACCTCAGGTCTTCGAATTAAAATTTCTCTTAAGGAAGACGAAACTAAAATCGTAAAACATTCTTGTCAAACCGGTTGTTACCTACGGATCAGGAACCTAGTGGGAACAGAGTTTTTGAAACTGAGATTTTATGAATGAAGAATTAGGGGAAATATATGGTGTAGTGAAGATTCATGGAAAATGGAAGGTGGTGAAATTCAGAAATCACAACCATATTGAAAAATCAGTGCAGGTCATTTTGTGAGAATGAATGAAGAGAGTTTGCAGAAGATGGGAATCAAGGATAAAAACCAAATGAGACAGGCCGTGGGAAAGACGAGGTCGCTAGAGGCTGCCAAACCGGGTGTAAAAAAATTACAGGAACGCTGCCAAGGGCCCCGACAGAAGAAAGAACATAGCCCAGTAGTCACGAAGACCTCTAGAGCCCAGGTATAAGAACATAAGTATAATATCGAATACAACTTTAACAATAATACGCACCCACATTGGTCCTAAAGTATTGACATTGAATGTTGCCCTTATGACATCCTCCGTAAGTTCTGAAGGAAACAGAAGTATTGCTGCGTTGTTCACCACCAGATAGACTGGTCCAAGATCTTCTTCTACAATTTTGGCGATTTTTAGCACTTCATTCCTGGAACAAAATCACTAATTTGAAGCAATAAATTACCTATGCATCATCAAGTGGACAGTACTACATTTGTAGCTTTGGTGGCTTGGGGGAGAGGTAATGCTGGATCGGGAGAGGAATTCAGGATGTAATAAGCCTTTAGTTTAGTAAAACAGCGGAATTATATAAATTAACTTCCAGCTTGAAAAAAATATATACAAAAAGTGGCGCCTTCTTTGCTTTTGGAGGTAATGTAATTTAATAATTCCGGATCTCTTTTCTTGTTTTTTGTTCGATAGTACAAATAATGCGGGGTTTTCAGTTCTACATACAAATGTAAGAGATTGTAAATTTCTGAACATATTGAAGCCCCTTCAATATTCTTTGAAAGAATTATAAAATTCTTTCACCATAAAAAAGTCCTTGAGCATCTGATAAAGTATAAAAAATACATAAACTAATGAATACTAATAAATGAATGTTAGGTAATTTTCATTGTAAATGAGCTACGTGATATAAATTATTCATAAATTATCAAACAAAATTATAAATTTATAAATATATATATATATATATATATATATATATATATATATATATATATATATATATATATCATATAAATAAATAATTCAAATTTGCCGGGTCCCTTTATTTAAATAGACTAAACTGCTATTATTTTGAGTAGGATATTAAACAAAATAACCTGATATAAATAAAAATTAACTATAACAAAATAAATTATGATTTAAGGAGAGAGGGTTAAGGCGTGAGCACTTAACACTCCGTGCCAAAGGTCGTGGGTTCGATTCCCACTAGGGGTGGTGGCTTTTCTTTCGAAAAAAAAAGGCATCAACCCTATCCTGGCTAGAAAAGGGTGGTAACCTATAGATAACCCGTCCTAACGACGAAAATTCGTAGTTAATAATAAATGTACGTTAAAAATAAAAAAATAAATAAATAAATGAATTATGTTTGTTGCAAAGCCTACAAACATGTTTTCCAATAAAATTATTATAATATAATTAATATAGCGAATTATGTTTAATTATAACTATAAAAGTTCAATAAAATAAATTTATAAATTAACCCATAATGATCTTAAGGAGATATTTAAAATTAAATAGCATAAAACCCCTATGTTAAATTCTTTTTTTTTAATTTAAAGAACCATTTATGAACAACACTGATTTTTGGGGTGGTATATCTAGAGGATATCACTCTTTTTTCGCCATGATAGAAGTGATACGCCTATTGTTTTCGAAAAAGAAGCTACCACCTCTTCTGGGAATCGAACCCTCGAACCTAGGTACGGAGCTACACTGATAGTCACAGGGCCTCTGAGTGTTCATTTTTATATTAAGAATACAAATTACTAAAAACAGGCATTACTACTAGATCTATTTGCAAAGGAAGCCTTCTTCAATGGCTTGTTTTGCTGGTTTATCCGTTTCATGATCTGTTACATCACAGGGGCTGGGAAACCAAGCAGAAAATGATACGGTGCTTCTTTTCGTAATGTGAATCTATTTCCTTAATGGGGTCACAGATGTTCGCTTTTCGGGAGCAAACCTTATGTAACTAGCGTTATATCCTTCTCAATTAAACAAAAAACTCCTCTGCTTAATAACATTAGCTCTTGAAGATACATACAGAGGGTAGATACAGGGGAACGGAAAATAGTTTATTATTACAAATACATTTAAATAGGTACTACGCTGTTATTATTTTTAAATCCTTGCGTTAATATGTATCTGTTGTTCCCAGATACTGTCGCCAAGATTTAATTGCTTAAGGCGTTAAAAATTGGTGGATAAGCTTTTTTATTGAAACAATTAAATATGAGTGAATATCCGTCTGCAGGAGTTCACTTAAAAATTAAATTCTAATACAAGTAACTGCTTGTAACGATTTGCTTCTGTAAGAAATCCATAAAACTTCGCCCAATCCTCACCATTAAGGTGAGCAATAATCGAAGGTTATTCTAGGGTTGATTTCTTAACTACTTTGTTCTCAATTCACTTAATATTGGGCATTTCCTAGGAAGTAAAAAAGGTTACATTTTCATTATTATTGCACATAATGCACTTACATCAAAGTACAAGGCTCAAAATTATAGTGTCAGCTGATGAATGGTATGTTTGAATTTTTAGGGAATACAACATCAAGATTATAATTGCTCGATTTTTTTTTTTTTTTTGAGTCGCCTACGTTTGGTTAACTGTTATAATGTATTGGTCTTTGGTATAACTTTGTTTGTCTTTTTTTTTTCAATCATACTACGTGGATTAATGTTTTCTTAAATTATGTATAAAGCACATCATAGCCGTGTTAATATATATCATAATTAGAATTATACATTAAATATTTATTAATTTATAAGCGATGCTACTAAAAAAAATCCGAGTAACTTCAAAACACGCAATGCCAATATTTTTGAAGGCTGCTCTTTTTTTTCCCTTATATTTATATTTCTTTTAAATTATGAATCACATTCTTAATTTTAAGAAATTAGCAACAAAAACAAGAATGTACATGTTAATTATTGCCTAAAGTGTGAATGATGTAAAGAAGTATGTGGTGAGCCTGAACCATCACCCGTAACAGTGACAAAACAAGCACGTCATGAATCTGGGACACATTTTTAAAAGTAACCTCTAACTGATTCGGTATTCTTTTAGCACTTACGTTTGGTACTATCGATTTTTTTTTGCTAAAAAAATCACATTTAAAATTCTTTCCAGTCGCCTATCTGATTAAATGACTTGGAAAACTTGAAATGCCCGAATTGGTTTCCTCAGACGTTTTCCTCTTTGTAAATCTCCAAGCGATTGCTAATAATTACTTAGAAGTTCGGAGAATTTTAATTAAAGTAAAATTCTAACTAAACAGACTGAAAAGCCTTCTTTCATGAGAGTAGATTTTCAGGTAAATATTAACTCCTTTTGATAAAATCTTCTTTTAACCGTTCAAAACTATCGTTGCTCTTACACCCAATAGAGAAGAAAACATGCTTTTGACGTTGAGCCGATGATGCAGTAGAAAAATGTTGATGTTTCAAACAGATTTGGCAAGAAGCATTTGGTCCAACACATCTCAACCCCGGCAGTTCTCAAAGCAGATAGCTGACAGGAAATATTAAATGTTCAATGTTGATCAAGAGGGGTATACGTGCTGTAAATTCAGACACCTACCCGCCCATTATATAACATATGTTTGATAGATTTAATAGATTGTAGTCCGAGCGATGTGGAGCGCCAAACATATGAGACAGTGGTTTCTGAGAAGCATGATGTGCCTCTCATTCTTCCCCTCTCACTCACTCTCTGACTGCTTAAAATCTTGGCCGTTCTTGATAAAATGTTGCAAAGCTCATGTTTTCGAATGTTTAAATCCTTTCCCACCCCAATGGACAACTCCAAAACCTTTTTAATGTTTACTAATAGTGAAAACAATGCCTTGTTACCTGTTAGCAACATTAAGTTTGTATGCTTTAGCCGTAGCTCCCATATCTTCCAACTCCTTCAGAGTTATCTTGTTAGTTTCTTCGTTGATATCTGCACAAGCTATTTTCGCTCCTCTCTTCGCCAAATCCAGGCAGATCTGTCTTCCCAGGCCTCTACCGCTTCCTGTAACCTTCAAAGAAAATGAAATACATGAAAATACATGGGTACGATGTTTTAAATGAAAAATAATTTTAAAATGTTTTCACAATTGGTTATTTAAACAGATTAGAAATTAAGAAAAAATATATTTTAAGCAATTATATATTATTAATGCAGGACTTACAAAACAGACTTTTCCTTCTAGAGATATCGGTTCAGCCCAAAAATACTTTGCTAAATGTGACTTTATATTGAGGAGCAATCCATAAAGCACAGCGATGATGAAGAAGGGGAAGACATAAACAGCATTCAAGGTGTTGTATTCGGGTACCTTCATGGGTTCTCTGAAGCTCCTCTTCCCTGATGGCAAGCCGTGTTTCTCCCAGCCTGATCTTCGAGTAACCTGAAGCAAAATCAACTTATCAACTTCATTTACTTTTTTGTAATATGGAGTTCCTGGAGACGAGTTAGATCAGTGATAAATCACTCTAAACTCGTTCTGAAGAACCCGAGCTCGAAAATCGGGGGCGTACTAAAAATGTTATCTTCATGTTTCGTCCTTCAACGGTCATAGTCAGGTCTAGGCTCACCCAGCCTTTAATGGGTACCTGCAAAGGGGATAATCTGGAAGCCGAAGCATAGTATCTACCTTGTGGCCTTATACGGGGCTGATTTTCTTTTAAATTTACTGTTGGATTATCATAAACTATGTTCACCAATCTTCAAGTTAATATTATCGTCCTTCTTAGTTATCGTTTTGAGAAGAAAGAATCATGAAATCAGTTGTTACTTTATAACATTTTATGTCTGGTTTCCCACTTTACTAGTAAAATAAATCAGATTAAAAATAACAATTGATCCTCGAATGAAATGGTTGTGAGTACGTTATGGTGTATTTTGAAGTGGTAATAAAAAGCAATTGTAAAGTGATTTCAGTCGATTTTCATGTCAACGTAACCTTTATATGTACGAGTATATGAGTATACATATAATAGTACAATATTTTTTATTTTATTTTATTTCATTGTTAAGCATCGCAACATTGGCGACAAACTCATTTTATGTTTGTTACGTCAAGAAAAAAAAAAAAAAAAAAGAAAAAGAAGAAGAAAAGAAAAGGTAAATGAATAATTAAAGAACTTAAATGTTAACAAAACGGGAAAAAGAAGATAAAGTAAACAAAAAAAAATAAAAAATAAAAATAAAAACAAATAAAAAAAAATAAATAAAATAAAAACAGAACAAATAGTAACACTAAAGTAATAATTAGATGTAAACATAAAATTTTGAAATAGTGGATGTGAAAGTTAAGTGAACTATTTACAGCTTGTTGTATAAATGTGTGTTTTTCAAATGTTTGAGGATTGTACGGATGTGTGGGCTACCCTCTGTCAGTAAGTCGTGTAAGTCGTGGGGGATATTTAAGTTAATGAGTCGCCTGCAGTTTGTAAGTATATGTTTAACTGTCAGAGTCTCATTGCAGTATTTACAGGTTGGTCTGTCCTTTCTTTCTAGTAAGTACGAATGGGTAAGTAGAGTGTGTCCAATCCGAAGCCTGGTTAAAATAACATCATCTCGTCGAGAGAAGTGTTCCTTTGACCAGGCTTTCGTTGTATTTTTAATTTCTCTTAACTTTGTTTCTGCTTGATACCACTCACTTTCCCATTCGTACTGAATGTAAGTCAGTAATGTTTTGTATAAGTCCGATGAAGTCACAGTATGTAAGTCAAAGGTTGGTCTTTGAGTGGCTAGTTTTGCTTGTAAGTCGACGGCAGTACTGAGTTTGATGTCTTCGTGTCCAGGTAGCCATAGCAACGTAATGTGTGTATTATTGTTTTGTAGTTTATATATTTGTGATAATATGTTACTGATGATTGGATGTGTACTGTACATGTTTTGGATGGAGAGTAATGAACTTAAGGAGTCAGTGCAAACAGTTATGTGTCGATTAATTCTGTCTTGAACGTTTGTTAGTGCTAACAGTATTCCGTGCAGTTCAGCTGTATATACAGTCGTCTCGTCGGGTAGTTTCAGTAGGTAAGTGTTGTCGTCAACAATTGCAGCTGCTCCTGTTCCGAATTTAGTCTTGGAACCGTCACTGCAAATGTACAACGTGTCAGTATCCTGTCGCATCATTAAGTTTACTAGATGTTTATAAAATACAGTAGAAGTTGGGTCAGTCTTTTTGTATTTTGTTAATGTTAAGTCAATCCTTAAGTTCTTTACTCTCCAAGGTGGAATGTCAGTGAATGTGTTTGGGATGATTGCTGTTTCTGTCAGGATGTGGAATCTTCTATCTTCTAAAACTCTTACAATTAATGGTTTCCTTCTGTAGTTTGCCATTAAGTATTTGTTAAAATTTGGGTTATTTAAAAAATCGGTTACACATGGTGTACCGAGTCCTTTCGACTTTAAAATAAATTTAGAGCACACCATTCGACGCCTGATGTGCAATGGTGGTTCGCCAGCTAATGCACACAGGCTTTCTGAAGGACTGGTCCTAAATGCTCCTGTCGCAAGCCTTAGTCCAGTGTTGTGTATGGTGTTGAGTAGTTTAAGAGCGGTTGGACTGGCAGATGAATATGCTACACAACCATAATCCAGAAGAGACCTGGTATAGGAACGATAGAATGTGAGCATGGTACATTTGTCAGCACCCCATTTAGTATTACTAAGGATTCTTAGCAGATTCAAGGATGTCTTGCATTTGGTAAGAAGTCCCTTTAGGTGAGGTAACCACGTCAGTTTTCTGTCTAATGTCATTCCCAGAAATGTGAGTAAGTCAGTTCCGTCGATGGCTTTCTGGTGTAATGATAATTGGGCAATTTGGTTTCCTCTTTTCCTGGAGAATATTACATATTTCGTCTTATCGTTAGAGAATTGAAACCCAGTTTTAGTACACCATTTTTCTAAATTTTTGAATGAAGCCTGTATTTGTTGTTGTCCCTTGTCAAGTCGTGAATATGAGGTGTAAATCAGGAGGTCATCAGCATACTGACAATAAGACACTCCTTGGGAAATACAGCCTATGACGGAATTTACAGCGATATTAAACAGAGTAGTACTCAGTACACCTCCTTGAGGCAGTCCATTCTCCTGCAGAAATACATCTGAGAGAGCAGTGCCTATTCTCACCCTGAATGTTCTGTTGGAAAGATAGCTGTGCAAATACTTCAAGACTTTACCTTGGACTCCCCATTCAAGCATCTGTGATAGGATCAGTCTTCTCCATACCCTGTCATAGGCCTTTTCAAGGTCTAAAGATACAGCAAGAACTGATTTCTTGTTTAAAAAGGCATTTAAGATGTAATTTTCGACTCTAGCGATATGGTGGGTTGTAGAATGCTGGGGCCGGAAACCACATTGGTAAGCTGAAATTAAGTTATTATGTTCCAGAAACCAAATTAGTCTTTTGTTGACAATCTTTTCAAGAAGTTTGCTACAGCAATTTGTCATACTAATTGGTCTGAAACTTGAAGGTAGTTTGCTATCTTTCCCTTTCTTCAATATAGAACAGACTCATTCCAGAAGTGAGGATAGGCACCGCTCTGATAGATGTCATTGAATATATCAAGGAGCGTGACGAGGCCTATGTTGGGTAGATTTTTGTACATATCGTAAGTCAGTCCGTCAGGTCCTGGAGGTGTGGGATGAACTGTCGACAGTACATGTTGTAGTTCGTTTATAGTAAAGTAATCATTCAAGGGGTGGTCATGTTCGTCAGTAATGGGAAGGGACATGTTTTCTGCGTTAAGTCGGTATTGTAAAAAATGGTTATTGTAGTTGTCATTGCTTGATATTGTTGCGAAATAACTCCCTATTATGTTACTAATTTCATGTTGGTTAGTTACTATGTCGTTTAAGTATTCAATACCAGAAATAGGGGGTCTGTAATTTCTATGCTGTATTTGTCTTATCTTGGTCCATATCTCTTGTTTGGGTGTGTTTCTGTTCATGTTGGACAAAAAATCTACCCAACATTTCTTTTTACTGGTTTTAATAGTCCATTGGGCCTTCGCCTTTTTTCTTTTATAATTTTGAAGATTGACTTCAGATGGATTTCTACGGAATAAATTGAGGGCCCTTCTTCGATCTCTAACTGCTGTCTTGCAATCATCATTCCACCAAGGAACAGGTGTTGTTTTGTATTTGTCCTTGGTCATTGGTATGCTTACGTTAGCCGCTTCAATAATTACCGAGTTCAGTTCTTGTATTGTTCTTGTTTGTGAGGTTAGTAGTTTGTCCGTCACGTAGCTCTGGAAAGCGTCCCAGTCGGCTTTTTTAGTATTGTACCTTTTTTTAGCATTAAAACGGTGTCTAAGACAATTCTGTGTAATGAAAATGGGGAAGTGATCGCTTCCGTGAGGTTCACGACTCACTTCCCAAGAAAACCGTGTGTAAATGTCAGGAGTACAGAGCGTCACGTCTATATTAGTGAATGTCCCTGTTCTTGGGCAAAGGTGAGTCGGTCTGTCGTTGTTGAGGCATAAGAGATCATTTTGTTCAAATATATTTTGTAATTGAACGCCTTTATAGTTGCTGGTCAATGAATGCCACATTGCACTTTTAGCATTAAGGTCTCCTAAGAATAATAAAGGCGTCGGTAATTGTGTCAGTAAGTCAACGGGTTCGTAAACGACTTGGTGGAAGATAAATACAACATACAGTTAGACGAAAAGGAACATGTACTGAGACAGCTACTGCTTGGATAGTCGTCCTCAGCTGAACAGGTTCGCTGTGGATGCTATCCTCTACAAATATCGCAACTCCGCCACAAGCTCTACCACCCAAGGAGTAGTCTCTTCTGTAGAGGGAATAGCCATGTATGCTGATTCCCTTACCTTGTTGAAGGTGTGTTTCTTGGAGTGCAATGATTTGTAATTTGGACTGGCTGAGGAGGAGTTTTAGATCAGAAATATGCCTGGTGATTCCATTGATATTCCATTGTAATATCGTCATGAAATTAGTTTTGCTCTAAACATATAAAACAAAATCTCAAATTAAGTCCAATTTTCGAACTACAAACTAATAACGGTTTATTTAAAACAAGTAAACAGCCACACTGGAGCAAATTTGCTTTGATAACACTAAAGTGGGATTTTATAAAACATGATAAAATACTAAGACATACAGCTTTTGTATACAAAAATATCCAGAGAAAATATTTTTGTTTAAAATAGGAGATAAAACGGTAATTAAAAGAAATAATTTTAAAAATTGTAAGAGTTTTTGGGAAACTACGAAAGAACTTAGTCATATGGTTAAAACCAATGCTATACCCTATTCTTATATTAGAAGATAGAAGTCCATATAGTTTAAGAACAATTAAATTGGTGTTGATGTTAGGGATCAGATAAAATGAATTATGAAACACCATTTAAGATAAAATTAAAGAAAACATTAAGTATAAAGAAAAAGGAATGTAAAATAATAGTTGTCCAGTTTTACCGTTTTTTATATTTCCTAATGTCCTGTAGTATGTCTTTTGGTGGGTTGTTTTTGCTCAGTCGTCCTTGAGATTTACGACTCGTTCCGGGTTCGTCTTGGCTTCCAGGTATAATCCGTGCTCTTGGTTCTTCGTCTGAGCCGGCGTTGAGTCGAAGACTGCTGGAGGCATCTTTTAGAACTGGAGCCTTTCCTGTGGGAGGCACAGCTTCAGGGACACCCGGATTCTTGACCAACGCCTTCTCCAGGACTTCTAACCTTCTACTCATCACCAGTACTAAAGCAGTCAGCTTGTCTATAGCCTCGGTATTAGATGGAGTACTCATCGTCTTGCTAGCATATGACTCTGATCCTGTGCTTTTAATCCGTCGTTTTGCTTCGAAGTAATTAAGGTTTTGGTGTACCATTATTTTCTTCACCTCAAATTCTTCTGCATAAACGGGGCAGAGTTTTACAGTCGTTCGATGTTGATCACCACAGATACAACACTTAACCCTTGTGCACTCATTTACATGCAACGGTTCAGCGCATTTTCGGCACACTGCTTCCTTCTCACAGGTAGCCTTATGGTGGCCAAGTAAACCGCACCGATAGCAGACGAGTGGTGGAGGAACGTAAAGACGTACAGGCACAGAGATGTATCCTATATAGAGCCTCTCTGGAAGTTGGGGATTGTCAAACGTCGCCATGAAAAGTGCCGACCTCTTTTTTGGATCTCCAAGTCGTCTTATTTTACAGACGTTCTGTTCTTTTAATTCTTGGAGGATCTCCTCTTCTTTGAGATCTCTTATTTCAGGACAGAAGAATACGCCTCTCGTTTGATTGAGTGTCTTGTGAGGCTGAACACTTATTTTGTATTTGTTCAGTGCTTTTTGAGCAAGTAGTTTTCTCGTTACCTCATTATTTGGCGAATCTAAAAACAATAAGCCGGATTTCCTCAATTTCTTAACCTTGATGTTTTTCCCAAAGGAAGAAATCCATCGGCTTATTTCAAAGGGACTAACGTCATTAAATGTTTTCCCCTCTTCGCCGAGTTTAACAACTAGGTAGCGAGGTATAAGGTTTACCTGACTGTTTTCTGTTTGCTTGGACCAGTCGTTTTTTGAATCCACTAGTTTCTCCTTGTTCTTATTGACCATTTTACACTTTTGATATGCTATTTTGGCCTTTACAGTTGGGGATATCTGCAATTCTTGGAAGAATAGAAATCTAAGATTTTTCTTCGTAGATTGCAAACATATGTTACTTACTTCAATAGTACAATAAAAAAATACATATAACACAGGTCTACAACCAAAAATTTGATTTGATGATTTTGGCTAATCTCTGTGTTTCTCGGTGTGCTGAGGCCGAGAATGAAGTCCGTTTTTCTCTATCACGTACAGATTTTTTTCAAATCCATAGAACATAATATACCTGCTATACACATAAATTTGGTAAGAAGTAGGTTTTTTTTTTCCAAACGATTTCTCTTTTTATAAACAGACATCTTTCACTAGGTGGTGTAGGCAATGACTCCCTCAGTAGATGTTGTAGGCCTGAGGGTGTCTAGGCACGACCTGTTCAGACAGGAACGTACTTGTTTGGTCTCAGATGTCACCGTCTGAAGCTAAATGAGATTGAACCTGTTGTATCAGGAACTTGGAGCTAAATTTCTGTTCATTCTCTCAGTTCAGTAGTATCAACTGAAGTGAACACATTCACTGAGGTCTCTTAGTTGTGTCAAAGTGATTAAGAACGTATTTTAAGGTTTGATAGTGCATTTAGACAAAATGTCTCATCGTCGTTGTGTTACCAGTCCAGACTACTTCTGTTTTATCTGTGGTGAGTACACAGTTAAGAAATACCAACGAAATATAACAGGTTTTGTCAAAAATGTATATTATGCATATTTTGGCTTGAGAATAGGAGATCAAGATAAAGTGTGGGCTCCTCACAAAGTATGCCATAGCTGCGTAGAAAAACTTCGCTTATGGTACAAAGGAGAGTTAAAATCTTTCGGATTTGCTATCCCAATGATTTGGAGGGAGCAAAAAAACCACGATAATGACTGTTACTTTTGTAATTGTCATGTTCAAGGCTATAATTCCAAAAATCATAAGCTCATTAACTACCCTAATGTGGAATCTGCTAGTCGTCCGGTACCACTCGGTCCTGGATTGACAGTTCCTCAGCCCCCTCGTGACTTGGGCAGTATAGATAGGGAAGCTAATAGAGAAGACTGTATGTCGGAGAGCGATGAAGTACACAGTGAGTTCAAAGCAAGCAGTTCAGAAGATGAACCTCAGCTTATTTCTCAACAGGAGTTGAACGACTTAGTGAGAGATCTTGGACTTCCAAAAGATGCAGCTCAGTTACTTGGCTCCCGTCTTAAAAACAAAAATTTATTATAGCCAGGCACTTCTTTTTCATGGTATCGACACCGTGAAGCAGTTTTTGTTCCTTACTTTGCTCTGGATGAGAATCTTATTTATTGCAAAGACATTCTTGGTCTGATGGGTCAATTTGGTATACAATATGACCCGATTCATTGGCGTCTATTCATAGACTCATCAAGTCTAAAGGCTGTTTTGTTGCACAATGGCAATACTTATGCTTCAGTTCCAGTTGGCCATTCGGTACATTTAAAAGAAACATACGAAAATTTGTCATTAGTTCTCGAACGAATTCATTATAATGAGCATAACTGGTTGATATGTGGAGACTTGAAAGTACTTACTATGCTCTTAGGTCAGCAATCAGGGTACACCAAGTTCCCTTGTTTTTTATTTTTATGGGATAGCCGAGACAGAAATTCCCATTGGAACAACAAAGACTGGCCATCACGAGGAGCTCTGTCGCCAGGCCAAAAAAATGTAATTAGGAGAAGTTTGTTTCCTTCTGACAAAATCCTGCTACCTCCTCTACACATAAAGCTAGGGCTGATAAAACAATTCGTAAAGTCTCTCAATAAAGAAGGTGAATGTTTTAAGTACTTATGCTCCAAGTTCCCACGATTAAGTGATGCAAAGCTAAAAGAGGGGATCTTTGTAGGCCCAGATATTCCGAAACTTTTCACAGATCCACATTTCACTCAGACCATGAATGAGAAGGAGAAGGAAGCTTGGAATTCTTTTAAAGATGTTGTTAAGAAGTTCCTTGGTAACGTGAAGGATCCCAACTACAGAAGTATCGTGGAACTCATGTTGAAGGCATTACAAGGTTGCAACATGAGTTTGAAGGTTCACTTCTTACATTCGCATGTGGACTATTTTCCGGAAAACTTAGGGGAAGTAAGTGAAGAACAAGGGGAAAGGTTCCATCAGGACATCCAGGAAATGGAACGTAGGTATCAGGGCAAATGGAACGTAAACATGATGGCTGACTATTGTTGGATGCTGCAGCGTGAATCATCTGAAGAGTCCTACAGCCGGAAACGAACACGGAGAAATTTTCAAGAGAAAAAAATACGTTTTCATAAAAATAATAACTAAATATGCCACTGTTAATTCTGAAGCTGTTATTTCTACACATTTATGTATTTTGTACAGTAAACAACATTGAAATAACTAAAAGATCATGGAAATAAATGAAAACTCTTATTCGCCAATTCTGTTTTCTTTTAATGGTAGTACCTCTGCCCTTACTTGAGATTGAACAATTTCCTTACGTGATAGAGAGGGACTGACCTCATGTTCGGCTTCAGCACGCCAAGGAGCATAGAGATTGACCAAAATCATCAAATCAAATTTCAGAAAGATTATTTTTGTAGACCTGTGTAATCAATTTTTGTGGCCTTCTATCGTAGCGGGACAGAGGCAGATTTATTACGAATTCTTACGAGTAAAGGTTAATTCATTCCTTAAATATTAGATAAATTAAATTAATACACAAAATAATTTAATATTAAATTTATATAAAGTTAATGTAAATATGTATGACTTATATATTCATATATAAATTTAAATTTTTTAGAAATGGGATAACATAACTACATGCTTACCTCAGGTGCCATTTTGATGCCTGTTTCCTTTATGTTTTTCGTGCACAGTTTTGTAGGTGAAAATTCTGTTGATGATTTTTATTACAATTTAACTACAAATCGTCGATTTTTTATGGCTACACAAAAAAAAAAGAAAAAGAAATTCATGAGAAATCAAAAGAAAAAAAAATGTTCAGACGTTTCCATCTAAAACATCTAACAATTGTTTTGCTTATTAAATGTTATAATAATTTTTAATAAATAATGCTTAAATCTAAAGTAAAAAAACAAAAAAAAAAAAACAACAACTTATATTATAGTTCTCCAGGACTAGTTAATGATAAAAATTATGCTTCGTAGTGCATAAATTATAAAGATTGTGAGAAGAAAATTGACAGTCCCAAACACATGCATTTATGTAAGATCATGTTGATATTGAAACGTTGAAGACTGTGCGAGTGGTCTGTTTGGAATGGACGATGGTAAACACCATACAGGGACACATAAACAAAACCAATTATTTTAATTATAGTGTTTCTTTGAATAAAATCCAACAGTAGGCAAGTAATTCACTATACAATACTTTTTGCGATGTTCGCAAGTGAAATTCATCAAACTCGACACAACATTTTTTTACGTGTCACTGAAATTTCATTATTGGAAATGTCATAATTTAGAGTAAATGCTCTTTTCTTAAAAGCTGAAATCAACTCAACAAAACGTTTTTGGGATCTTAGACCCGATTTCCCCATGCAAAGATCTGAATTTAGCCAAGCCTTGCAAACATTAAGGACCATTACACGGGCACTGAAAATAAGGCGAATCCACCAAAAATACTAAGAATTATAAACATTTTACCAGAATATTATACCTTTTTTGTAGCTTAATAAACAGAGGTGTTTTTAGTGCAAGAATAGCTCCTAGTATTTTGTTGAAGAGAGATAGAGTTGCAGGTTTCAGGAACAAAAGTAATGTAAATTTTAGTTATTGGGTTATCCTGTAAAAATTTGATACTTTTATTTAATTATTAGTTGATTCTGAATCTCTTAAATGCAAAAAAAAAATAAAGTCTTTCAGCTCAAATACTTGAAATAAAAAAAAAAATAATTAAAACTTAAGCTTCAGTGAATGTTTTTTTTAAAATAATATATTAAATATCTCGGAAACGGTTAACTTTTGGCTAAGGCAATATGGGCTTAAAATTGTTTGTTTTTACCTAAACTATCACCTCGCTAAGATGGTGGGTCGACATACCAGTATCCCTGTATAAACATATTTTTCCGGAGAAATAATGCTATCTAAAATTTGTTGGAATTAATATTTGTTTATACTCACAGATATTAAGATATGGTTTGTAACCACAATATTTTCCTACAACAGAATAGTGGATGAGTATCACAGGAACGGTGATTCGCTACTAACTCCAATCCTTTACAGGAAACACGGAAACCTTGAGCTCCTACTAGCCTACAAATTACTAGTTATTTTGGATATTAAAACTGTCAAGCTCAACAATGAAATAGCTTATTATTATAATGCCATCTAGCTATTTATTTTAAACTACTGCCTCTTAAAATGACCCACAACATTGATAGTTGCATTAGACTTTACCTTAAGGGAAATAAACTTGGAGGACTATTAAATAATAAAAGATAAGCCTGTTTGATCATTTCCTTTTTGAAATATCCGCCAAATGATTGCAAAAACCAAATGATTCGGTCTTTTCCGATTGTTGGTGGAATAAAACACTGAAAGTTGTAGGAAATTGATAGTTAACAATTAATATTTAATATTAACAATTAATATTTTTGAATGTAAAAATCATTCAAAAATTGAGAATATATATATATATATATATATATATATATATATATATATATATATATATAAAACCTCCCATTTAAATTTGATATGTTATACAATAATTGAAGCGTAACGGATACGAAGTTCGAACTCAACAAAAGGTAGTTTTGAGGAAAATGCGTTTAAATATCTTTTCCATAAGGGCGAACTCCACTACATATTCAAAACATAATTTTGTTGTGGCACGTCACATTGTTTTCTTATTAATTTATATTAATAAAGAATATATATAATAATTCACCAGGAATTAGTGAGAGCTTCACTTTTAACGAAAAGAGCATTTTATTTATATCATCATCCAGCGGACCGGTATACCGGTACACTCAACGCTCCACTACCGCGGTAGTGGAATGTTGAGTTCGCCTTTCGTATCCGCTTTTTAGCCAGCTTGTTTTCATTCTCTGAGTATTATGTGTGGAAAATAGGGGCGAACTCAACATGAAAAATATTCCTTTAGATCCTCTGAAACGTCTAGATTCGGATGGCGGGGAAAACATTTGACCAAATGTTGAGTTCGCCCTTCGCATCCACAACTCGTCAATGGAACACAACAACTAATACTATGAATAATAACTGTGTCATTAAAAATTCATATTTTTCTTCGAGTGTACTGTATATATATATATATACAGTAGAACTTGGATAATTCGAACCCCTAGGGACCGATAAAAAAGTTTGAATTATCAAAACTTCGAATTACAAAAGTTTGAAAATTAAGGGTTAAAAATCGAAGTTCTTATTTTCACATTTTTTAATTTGAAAAAAAAAAATGCATTTTATTTAAAGAAAACCAAAGATATCATAAATTGATGATTACGTACATAAGTAATAAATAATTGATCAAAAAAGTAAAAATAAAAGTCTATTACTTTGGAAAAAAGTCATTTTTTGATAAGGAGGAATTCCAAAGTCCTTGGTAATTTCAGGTTTTTTCTTTATTCGTTTTTCGACTTCTTTAATCGCAGCTATGTTCGACATCTTTAATCAATAACTCACAGAACTGCACTGTACACCGGAAATTCAAGGTACAAACAATACAGCAGATCTAGGCTCTGATTGACTTATATCTTCATACAAAATAAAGATCGAAAGGATGGTGGAAGGGAAGTCTAGGATAAAAGGACATGATGCAACTATAAATAAGAACCCCTGGAAGGGAGGAAGCGCGACCCACCAGTTAACAGAACTCCTAGAGTCCAAGAACTAGAGACCGCCGGGCTTCTTGTCCCGGAACCCATACATCCGTATCTTATTATCCTTCTTACCCGAGGGGAGACTATTTTCACAAGATATCAGATCGACCGCCTTTCTGTTCACTTCCCATTGGAGGTACAGACTCGTAAAAACTTCGAATTATCCAAAATTTTATTCGAATTAACCACGATTTTTTTACATTGTTTATGCCCTAAATTCTAGGGACCGAGAGAAATATTCGAATTAAGGACGATTTCGAATTATCGAAGTTCGAATTATCCATGTTCCACTGTATATATATATATATATATATATATATATATATATATATATATATATATATATACAGTAAACTCTCGATAATCCGCGGGCGGATATTCCGCTTTTCGGCTATTCCGCGCTCATCCATGGATTTTTTTTTTTTTTAAATGTTTGAATAAGAAAAGTTTTTATACAGAATAAGTTTGAAGAGTTAGGTCTTAAGGAACTGTAGTAGAGAGGAAACACATTAAATAGAAAGATTCAATTCTCTTTAATCAAATTATCCAGGTGTTGCCTGAGAATGAAATAGTCTTTTTTTCTCAGAAACATCTTACCTCATCCTTCCTTTTTCCATATATTTTCTAATAAGATCAGAATCTAATTTTCATTTCCAAACTCTTCTCATATCAGTTTAGTTTCTGTCGCATTGCCGTCTAGTAGTTCATTTCGCTCGTGTGTTTGAATTACTGACAGTAGTTATCGTTATTTTATTTAACAATGACCGATAAAAGGAAAAAAGTGTTTTTATCGATTCAAGAGAAACTCGAATTAATAAAAAAAACTCGAAAATGGCGAATCTAGGAAGCAAATTTGTTTGCAATATGGAATAGGAGGAACAATTGTTCGAGACATTTTTAAGCAAAAAGATAAATTATTGCAATTTGCATCCTCATCAGGCAACTCTTCATCGATGAAGAAAAGAAAAACCATGAGAAGGAGCACTTATGAAGAGCTAGATGCTGCACTGTTGGAATGGGTAAGTCAGTTGAGAAGTGAGGGAACTCCTGTTTCTGGGCCTATTGTTGCTGAAAATGCTAAACAGTTTTTTGTAATGCTAGGTTTAGAGGGAACATTTAATGCATCATCAGGGTGGTTGACGAGGTTTAAACAGCGCCACGGGATAAGGAAAATCGGACTTTACGTCGAGAAATTAAGTAATGACCAGCAGGCAGCAGAAAATTTTAAAACAGAGTTTGAACAGCTCCTTCAGTCAGAAGGAATTTGTTACGAACAGCTGTATAACGCTGACGAATCAGGGCTGCTATGGAAATGTTTGCCAACGCGAACACTGGCATTTGATAGCGAGAGGCAAGCTCCAGGCCATAAGTCCAGTAAAGAGCGCATTACTATAATGACACGCAGCAATGCAACAGGCTCTCACAAACTAAAACTGGTAGTTATTGGAAAGTCAAAAAAACCGCGGTCTTTTAAAGAGACAAGGGCCGAAAACCTACCAATACATTATTTTAATTAGAAGAAAGGCTGGATGGACCAACAAATTTTTAAAGAGTGTTTCATAAAAAAGTCATCCCTCAAGTGAATGAACATTTAAAAACAAGAAACCTACCCCAAAAAGCCATGCTGCTTATTGACAACGCCCCGTCACACCCATCGAAAAATATTTTACTGTCGGACTGTGGAAATTTTTTCGTCAGTTTTCTGCCTCCAAATGTCACTGCTCTTATCCAACCGATGGACCAGGGAGTAATTGCTTTGATGAAAAAAAAAATATAGAACAAACTTGTTAAAAAAAAAGGATTGAAGAGGGTAATGATCTTCAGGGTTTCTGGAAAGATTATACCATTCTCGACAGCATTTATGACATAAACACTGCTTGGGAGTCAGTAAAACAAACTACGTTGGTAAAGTCCTGGAGGAAAATTTTACCAAATGTAGAAAATACTTGAGTAGAGCCTTCAGATAAAGAAGAGGAAGTTTCTGCTAATGATTTAGCAAATTTAGCGAAATCAGTTGCTGGAGGAAGTGATGTCGATGAAAGAAATATTGTTGAGTGGATTAATTGCGACGCCAGTGATCCAGGATTCGAACATCTTACTGATGAACAAATAATAGATAGAGTATCAGGTATTGAATTAGAGGAGAGTGAGGAAGAAGAGGAGGATAACACCAAAAAGAAATTAAGTCATGACGAAGCCCTAATACACGTTAATGGACTAATTCAATATCTTGAAGAAGAAGATGATGCATCACTGTGTGATAAAATGGGGTTGAAAAAACTTCAGAATCAAGTCAAGAAGAGATCTTTTCCTTCAAAACAACAAACACTTTTAACGGATTTTTTTCTGAAAAAGTAAATTGTACATGTATGTGTATTACGTAAATATGTTTAATTTTAATTATTTTCATATTTATTGTTTTTTCATATTATATTTTCATAATTCACATTTTAATATTACTAAATAAACATTTTCCAGTAACATCCCTGTGTTGTATGTCTCCATTTTAGAATTTTTGCGTGTTGTCCGCGGGATCGCCTAATCCGCGGAATCGGCTAATCCGCGGGTGTCGCGCAGGTCAATTCCGCGGATTATCGGGAGTTTACTGTATATATATATATATATATATATATATATATATATATATATATATATATATACAGTGGCTCACAGTCAAAATGATGCAAGATATTTACTTTAAAAAAAATATATTTAATACCAACCCACAATTTATTCTGAAAAATCTTTGTTTACAAAAATACAGTAGGATCATTAGGCTAGAACATACAATAGTTAAAAATTTATTTGAGATCAAATCATAAGAGTAAACAAAAACGTAATAAATTAATATACATTTCCAAGGTCACAATAAAAATGATGCAAAATGGGAAACGTCCAAAAATTCAAAAATATTTCAAATTTTAGTACTTTTTAGGTAATCCTTTATTATTATTTATCACATTCAAACAATTGGGCATGAATTGGACAAGATTTTCTGTGCAAGATAGACATATCTTCTCACATTATTCTTCACACGTCTTTATGAGATCTTGTTGGTTGGATATTTTATGTTTCCTCACTTCTGTTTCTAATTAACTTCATAAATTCTCTATGGCGTTGAGGTATAGTGATTGGAGGGATGATTTTATAGTTTTAGAGATATTATATGAACCCATTCCCTTGCGAGATAAGAAGAATACTTGGGATCGTTATGTCTATAAAAAGCAAAATAATTTATTATTCCGAACTTGGTTACAATATTTTGTTCAGGATGTCACAATATTAATGTTTATCCATTGTTTCCTCAATAAAATTATGATATCCTACCGCCGATGCAGCCATACTCCCCCAAACCATAACATGATCACCTCAATGTTTGATGTTCTGGCGAAGATTATTCCAATGGAGCTCTTAATCTGCCTTTCTCCATTCAAAATATGTTCTATCAGGGCCAAACAAAGTGAATTTTGACTTATCCAAAAACAAAGCAGTTCTTCAGAAGTCCATCTCATCTTTAAATAATTCTTGGAAGAAATAATTTGCATCTTTTAATATTTTAAGTTCATGTAAGAATTTTGCCTTGGAACTCTACCATTGTATTGCCTTTATTTTTTAAGATCCTTTGAATGGTTTCAGCACACACCATTTTATTTAAACGTTTTTTTAACTAATATAGCCTAGTTTGCAGCACTCAATTTTGAATAATTTTTTATTTGGCACATAATCCACCGTTTGTCATTGCTTGGAAAACGTTTCTTTTGTAATGACTCTAGATTTTCTTATTATTCTGTTTTCTTTTTTAAAACGTTCAATAATATGTTGAACGGTTGCATAAATCCTATTGAAAATAGAGGTGATTTCATGTTGTTTTGCACATTTTAAATTTGTTAATCACTATTTCTCGTTCAGGAATAATTGTATGCGTACCAAATTTACGCAAATGCTCGAACAAGACTGGTTACTTGTATTCATATTGTTTATTTTCGGTTTTATTAAAAGAATGAAAAGTAATTAATTAACCACGATGAAGGGAGGAACCGGCCTTTTTACTATTAAAATAAAAGTAAACTCATGTCCCCCAAAATTGAAGAATATTTATTTTCTAAGTGGAACTAAACTTTGCATATTTTTCACTGTGACCTTCAATTCCTATGAGTTTGAATGAAGATTTTTTTTTCTATTTGTATAAATGTTGTAGAGTTAATTTGATTTCCTAAATTCAATGTATGACAATGAATCATTATGCCCTAGTGTGCATTGGCATTTAAATTGAAACAAATTGAGAACAACTAGCAATAGAAATAGAAATCTTGGTTTGCATAATTTTGACAGTGAGCCACTGTATATATATTTGCGGATGTGGATGATTCCAGGTCACTGGTGAAGGCAGCTGCTGAAAAGCTACTGCTGTGGTCCCTACTCACCAAAGGAGTATGATATTTATCTATTTCTTTACCATCTCTCTTCCAAGTAACGATTTTGTGCACAAATTTTGTGAGTCTCTGTTTACGTGTGTATATAAATATATATATATAAATTTCTAAAATATGCCCTTAAGCTCGTGGCAGGTTTTTTTTTATAATAAATAAAATATGTACAACATACTGCATGTTATGCGGAAGAGCCGCCTACAGAGGTGAGAAAAATGCTAAGTGGTATAAAAACTGACTGGGATTTTCCAAGAGGCCGTCCCTTGCTGATTCCGCGCCTGCTGGGCTCAGACCCTTTTCATGTGCAAATACAGGCTCCAAGCCTTTATTCACGAGCCAATACATCAGCCATTACTGGAGCTTTATGTAAGACTCCTGAGACCGGGAACGTAACAGCATATTCAATGTATATTCTAGGATTTTGAATGTTATTCACAAACTTGTAATAAATTATTCTTATTTATTTGTTTATAGTATATACGATGGCTTAAGAACATTACAGATTTTTTCTCTCTATGGACATCTACAACAAAGTTGTTACAAATTTGTAACGCTTTTACTTCCCTAATACACAGAAGCATATCCACAAAAGAGTTACGCTAAAATTTACAAAATAAATGTTACACATATTTCACATCATAACGCAGAAAAGGGATGTGAATTTTTGAGGACATTTTATGAGCTCTCTTAGAAGCTTATGAGATACAATGTAATAATAATAATTGTTGAAAGCTCCTTGTAAAGTTAGAAGAATTCTTCCTCCGAGGGTACATGCAGTAAAATGTGGATTTCACTTATTCTCAGGTACATAAGTCGAAAAATGTTAAAATGGTCGCTGGTAGGGTAGTCGAGTGGGATAGGATGTGCAAAATTAAAAGGGAATATATCATGAATCAGTTTGATTAGCTTTTTACTTTTTTGTTTTTTTAAAAAAAATTTTAATTTCAAACCTGTTAATTGTTCTTGCAATTATATATATAAAAAAAAGTTCATATAAGACCATTACATTTGCATTTAACACTTTAACATCACTTAATGCCTTGCACTCACTTTAAATTAAAACCCAATATATAATATTAAAATAGCAGACGGCTCTAATGGCCTAGAAACAGACGAACCTAAAAAATGAAATAAAATAGCAGGTTGCTAGGCTGCTTTCCATCCTCACTCCCTAACAACCAAATTCTAATAAAGCATCACTTTGTCGCTTCAAATCATTTAAGCCTTGACAACAATGATTCTACTTAGTGGTCGGAGAGCTGGTAACGCAAGTTTCATCAAGTGTTTTATGTACTTCAAGTACTCCATTTAATATTAAAAAAAACTACTTTTAGTTTTTTTATACATGTTACCATCCTTAAAAGTGTCTGTCTTATTTATTATTCTTTGTAAAATTGCCTTACTTTTACATTAATAGATTGTTGGCTTTTGAATAAAACACTTTTCTTGGGCCAACCATATAGTTTTGCACCTTTCCCCTATGCGCAGTACCTGGTGTTCCACGGTAAGTCTAGCCAATACATATTAACCTTCTTATCTACCCAAAAGATGCACTATAGCAAAAAAAAGTTACATAAAAGACTTCATGAAACGCGCGTTACCAGCTCTTGTACTATAAGATTTTCTGGTATTTTTAAAGCCTTCAAATTGGGTTGTTGAGGTACTTTTAAATTCTGTCATAATTTGAAATGTCGACCAGTCTTGATTATTAAATATAATGTCTCTTACAGATGCATTACAAAATTTTTATTAAAGTGCCAACATATATTATTCTCCTAATAAATAGCTAGGAAAATGGACATAAATGTCATGGATAGAATATAAAAGCACTTTTACAAAATATAAATTGTTGCATTGAACGCTTAAGGAATAATGGAGGAAACTCACTAATGGGAAGATCTAATAGATCAGTAAATTAATACATCTTATCACAAATATTCACTAGAACTTGAAATATTCCTGTGTTATTATAAGCTACGTTCGAATGCGCTGCCATTCATTTTACTCTCAGCATCCCCAGCGCTCCAACAGGCCCTGGAACACAAGAAATAATTTGTATCTTATATAGAAATTACTGTTTCTCGTTAATTCATTTTTAGTTGCTTAAACTATTAACTTAATGCCGAATTTTTGTTCTCTTTTCTTATCCCAATCTTTAACTTCTAGACAAATTTAACAACTCACCAGGGTTTTGATCCAAGGACCGAAAGTGTTATGTATTTGAATAAAAATCTTTTTCAACAGTTAAATCAGGATTTCATCTATAAAAATCATTTTCAAATAGTTATTTAAAACTTTTTTTAGAATATTTTTTAATATAATTTGATTTTAATTTCTACAGGCTAGAACCTTTGTGTAAAACTCTTTTTAATAACATTTTTAAAACATTATTTTAAATTTTTTATACTCTTGTTTAGTACAAAAAAAAGTAGTTACTTCACTCATATTGCTTAATACTACATAGCATGAATGAATGAATTATATTTCTGCCAACGCTTGACTTACAAGCCTTCATCAGAGCTACGGAAGAGAGAACAGTTCCACATCCTGGGGGCACATGTAATGTAGCCTCAACTCACTTTAGTTGTAAAATGTAGTATTATTCAAAATATAACCGAACGCCGATGTTCTACACCTTCTCAACCAAACGGAAAACTATCTCTTTACAATGAACAAGTATTTATTAGTAACATTAAGTATTTATTAGTAAAAAAAAAAGAAAAGAAAAAAAAAAGTTTTTATAAAATGTATAACTTATAAATTTTAAAATAAAATCTTAAAATAGTTGTTTATACTTTTTTTATTAATTAAATTTGATTAAATATGAATCACTCACTAGACATTTTAAAAAATACTAGATTTATTTAAATTTTTTATAATTAAATCATAAAAATTTAAACGCTTTTTAAATTTTTATTTTTCTGAAATATAAACAAAAATTCCTAAACAATAAAATAAAAAAATCGAATTAGTTCTGAAAAAATAAAAATATACTGTAATTTTCGTTCCCTGGTTTGAACCCATCCCTCTGCTCTTCGTTTATTAACCATATAGGCACCCGGCTACATATGGTCCATACAAATGCAAAGTATCGAATGTGAAAAGCGGTTTGGTATCTTATAGATTACAATAAAAATTTTATCTTATTATATATGTTATTATATATGTTGAATTATTTAAATTTATAAATAATTAAAATTAATTGGAGGCCCGGTGGCCGTGATCGTTAAGGCGTGAGCACTTAACTCTCCGTGCCAAAGGGTCGTGGGTTCGATTCCCACTAGGGGTGGTGGATTTTCTTTAGAAAAAAGAAAAGGCATCAGTCCTATCCTGGCTAGAAAAGGGTGGTAACCTATAGATAACCCGTCCTAAAATTAGTAGGTTGTAATAAATGGACGTTAAAATTAAATAAATAAATAAATTTAAATTAATTCGTTCTATCATCAATTTATACATTTAAGTCCCAGTGCGGGTACCTACTACAGAGCCTTATGTGATAATGACATTGCCTGACTTGAGGTAAATCTGAAACCTTAGATACCTTACCATAATCTTATATTGAAGTATAGGTGCTCTATTACTTTGTGAATTAAATAAAGACAATAACGGAGTAATATTTAAAGTGCTTCAAATTTTTTCTCCTTAATTTAGTCCTAAAATCATTTTTATTTGATAAGAAATAATGTCTTGATTTGATGTTATTAATTTATGTGAGTTTATAACCTTTTACAGTGACCGTCTTTAAATTTTAATTTTTCAATTCCTGTGGGGATAAATTAGGAATTACTTAAGAATTTAGAGTTGTTTTTTCCATTTTCATTTCAACATTAAGTCCACTGCAAGCACTATGAATTTTATTTCACTTCTGTTCTGTGATAAATGGAAGAGAAAAGAAATACAAACCAAAACTTGTCTTTCTTTGTTCGTCAAGAACCTTTGCATATTTGCATTAATGCATTAGTTTTATTATACCAAAAATACTGTAAAATTTGAGTCAATCAAAATTTATAACTTTTAGTTTTACTACGTCTTTGACGGGGAAATAATAATATGTTAAATCGAAGAAGATGAAGGTAACAGCCAAATCCTTCTAAGAATTAGGCTACTCATTTTCAGTGCTAGGTGGTCTCTGGTAGCACTGAGAGTACAAATGTCTTTGAATCGCCATGCCTTTAATGTACTTTGTTGCGATTTATTTATTCTGAATATTAGCCTTCAAACAACTACATTCAATATACTGGTGTTGTGCGGGTCATGCGGAATTCAATCAGCCAGCGGCGCACGGCTCAAGCTGAGCATATTTTGTATTTCCCTTCGTTCATTTACTCATTACAAATAGTCCTATTAGAGGAGACATTTATGCATCACGGTAACCTAGGAGAACCAATAGAAAACAAGAAAAAGCCCCTAGATAGCGAAATAACGCAGTTTTATGAGAAAATATATTTATCAGCCCGCACCAGTGCGGGAATAGGGTGGGAAGATCGTCTTTGTCAGCACCGTCCAGAACTGCAGCGGTTAAATTAAGCTTTTATTTCTTGATTTTAAAATAGCCTCGCATTACTTTTAGCACACACGAAAGCACTTGTCCAAAGACGTCGATAAACAATGAAGAAAAATAAATTTAAAAAATAAGGAACGTACTTGACTAGATCTCCTGCCGGTAGGTCCTCGTATTCCTCCATCGTCGGAATTACGATGTTAGCCGAAGTTAGGCCCATGAATAAATTAACAGCTTTCGTTGGTATGAACCTGCGAAAAGACAGTGATTTCATTGCAAAATATATTATATATATATATATATATATATATATATATATATACATATATATATATATATATATATATATATATATATATGTATATATATATATATATATTTATAAGCCATGGCTGGTGATTGTTCCTTTTAGATTTTAAAAAACTTTTAATTTTTTTTTTGTTAGTTCTTGGGCTTAGTTATTAACTGACGAATAATATGTAAAAGAAAAGTTTGTCATTTGAAAAAGAAGCCGAGTCTGCATATATAAAATGAAATGGTATAAATGAAGTTTAAAACATGTTTTGACCTATAAGGCTTTTATATATAATTTTCGGTTTCTAGTAGATAGGATCGATGAAGATTCCAAGAAATTTTTCAAAGACTTTTTCATGAGTTCAACCTCAAAAGCTATATTCCTGGGAATTTGCTAAAACAAAAAATCCGAGCGTTATCACAATACTGTTCTAATAAAAAATATACACCTAAATTATGCAGCCAAAACTATTGTGAAAACTTTGTACCGCCAACTCAAACCTGATTGATGTGTATAGAATTATTTACCTATTAGAGATTCTAACAAAATATGCGACTTTTTCGGCCTAATATACTTTCACAACCAAACAGAGCTTATCACTAAAAAAAAGTTAATAGCAGCCATCTGATATTAAATTTCATATTAACTGCACAAAATCTATTTTTCATTACCAATAATGATATGCATACGCTTTTCTAAGCTAAAAAAAATATAAATGGCATAAATCTAAAGATGAGAGATTTAAATTTAAATAATATTAAATGAATTTGAATGAAATAAAAACTACCTACTGAAATAATATACCACATTTTGCAATGGCTGGAATCGTTACATCTTCTATACCATATCTTACAGCTGTAACTACAGCTCTTGAAACTCTCTCAACAGAAACAGGTTTCGCTCTAAAATTAAAAAAAAATCCATTAGAATAATATATATTTATACATATATTAGTGTGTGTGTATGTTTATATATACATATATAAGTAAAAGCTAACTCACTAATCGCCCGAGGGCTATTTACGGAAATGGTCTAAATGTAAAAAAATTAAATGGAGTATTGCAGATTTTCAGTAGGAAAAAATTCCAAAGATTTGAATTTAATTAAATCTGCTTTTTTTTGTTTCTAAAATATAAGGGAGCATGCAATTAGAGGAACTCGGCAGTACGCTTAATCGCAACAAAGTTTGTATAAAAAGCATTTTATCGTTTATCTTTTTGTTATTGAATTTTTCGTTCTATTTTCATATTTTATAGAGCGTATTTATTACTTGTTTTATTTTTTTAATTTTAAAAATAGATTCTATGTGTTTATACTTTTAATGGACCTTCCTAATTAAAAAAAACCCATGTAGTGGGCTCTAGAAATCAAATAAATAAAAAATAATTTTTTAATACTATTATTATTGTCAAATTTCACAACAATTACTTATTATATACAAAAATTATTCTGATGAAACGAAGAATAGCACCACCTAATTCATTTAAAACTAATTTTAGCTGGAATTGCTATTATCAACCGATATATTTGTTTAAATAAACACCAACACATTTCAATTTTTGTATGTATATGCATGAATACACACATATTGATATAAAATTATTATATTTTCATTTATCTTAGATATAAATAGACCCACTTTGAAAAGAATAACATCTCGGAATAATCTGCACTGGTATTTATGGTAGTTGGGTTAATGCATATCGCCTTCACCTTACTGTCCTTTTCTTTAAGCCGCATGTTTACAGAGTTAGTGTAACCTGAAAAAAAAGGGAATATATATATATATATATATATATATATATATATATATATATATATATATATATATATAGTAGAGAACATTATGCTTATAATAAAATTATTGTCGCACTTTAAGGTAATTACCCTCTTCAACGACTGTTTTTTTGTGTAGATAGGCACAGCTATTGTCTTCATCTGGTTTTAAACCATAGAGTCAAAACATGTTTTTTTTTTAAACTATTAAAAACATTATAGAGAATGAACATTGATTTTTTGACATGTTAAGGATTATCCACAAGGATTTTCCCAGGTATAAATTATTTCCACTATACTTTACTTTTGATCTTCACCTCAGCCTATTTTATTAATGAGCTAATTACATTTCCTCACTTGACGTTTCATCCTCATTAAACTTCCTTCATATGTCCACATACATTCACCCTATTTCAACAAGGGCTTGTCATCACTTTAAATCATGGCACTGCTAATCTTATATTTTAGTTACATTTAACATGAACACTTGACTTCGTTTGTTCCATCTTCTACAACTAAAATTTTTTACATTTTTCAAACACTTGAGTTACAACATAGATAGAAAATAAATGGTGGAATGTTGTGGCCACATGGTCTGTTGTAACTCAATTGTTTGAAAAATGTAAAAAATTTAAGTTGTAGAAGATGGAACAAACGAAGTCAAGTGTTCATGTTAAATGTAACTAAAATATAAGATTAGCAGTGCCATGATTTAAAGTGATGACAAGCCCTTGTTGAAATAGGGTGAATATATGTGGACATATGAAGGAAGTTTAATGAGGATGAAACGTCAAGTGAGGAAATGTAATTAGCTCATTAATAAAATAGGCTGAGGTGAAGATCAAAAGTAAAGTATAGTGTAAATTGATTTTTTCTTCTAGTTTTCATTGGCCCTTTTCTGCTTAAACACTCCTTACAATCAATAAAACTCATTAAGAAAACCTTCTTGCGCATCAATATCTATTTGTCGGCTTAAATGATTCTGGGCCATCAACCTTTTGTTTGTGTTTGTAGATGATAGAACTCGATAGAACTTGTAAGCAAATAATAAAAAAGCAATCCCTTTTCTCAAATTTAGGAATTATTCTTCACTACACACTTTAAGTGTTATTTTCTCACTTTCCTACACGGTTCATCTCTATGTGGTGCCTCTTCAAGGAAAATGTTATCCAGTTTGGACAAGGCCCTACTGGTGGAAGGAATCTTCCTCAATCTGAGGCTTTAAGCCCTTTCATTTAAACATTTTAACCTGAATGAACTCCACAAAGGCGTGAAAGTGGTAGGGAAGAGAGAAATTTCTAAACTTACAAGTAATATCAATCTTATGTAAGGTCATGATGACATTTTAAATAATATAAAATACATTGTACATACTCCTGAGAGCTGCTTTGGTAGCACTGTAAACATCTGATTCTGGTAAAGGGTAAAATGATGTAATAGATGCAATGTTAACAATGTTCCCATTATCTCTAGATATCATCTTGGGAAGCAATGCTTGTGTCACCTGTAAACATAAGGAATAACATTTTTCAGGTTGTCACGACAATTTGGATAAAGTGATATATTTAAATTACTTTTTGGTTTTGTGTTTTAATTTGACTTGAACTTTGTTTTTATTATTACGTTGACTAATTATTATAGATTGAAGGTGATAATTCCTTTTGCTGACTCTACGGGCAATGATGATGTCTTTAAAGAGCTCGGGAATCGAGAAATAACAAAATGGATGAAAGTCCCTACATGAAAATCGAAAGCGTTGACGTGTAAACATTTCACAGGAAGGCAGTCGTATGACAGAATAGCCGCAATGTTAAATTGTAGCCACTGTTGCAGGCAATGACAGTAATTTTGTAATTCAGGGATTTTGGAGTAGAGTTCATGGAAGCGTGATTATACATGATCAAAGTGAACGTTGACAATAATCGGGCAAACAGATAATCCGATGTCAATTGATAATGATATCAGGACACAATTATCATGAGAGATTAGATGTTCCGCCCACAACTTGTCATTTTGTACGTCGAATTATTGACATTCCTTAATACAACTATTTTATTTATAATTAATCACGAAATGACCTTCTGCTTATATTTAGCAAATTTTCGAAATAGCCAGAAGGTCAAAAAGGAAAAAAAAATTAACCAAATATTCTCACAAACTCTATTTTTCGCTGTATGAATCGCACCTTTCTGGTGCCCCTCCATTCAAAAGAGAATCCGAACAGCTACTTTGAAAACGAATTAAACAAAATGCTCAAAATATTGATAAAGGAGAAAAAAAAAACAGCGTTGGCTTATGATGCTATAAAATATAACGTATTTTGTTTTTCAAAACATACGCACATTGCGGAACGAAATAAACAAAATAAAAATAAAAATTAAGGAAACTATACGGAACTTTAAAAATAGAAATGAAGTGTAAAAAAATACTGAAATACAACATCTGAATTATATTTGTATAAGGTTATTTGGCTAACAATAAAAAATATGTTTTATTATGAGGAGGAAAAACGGTGTTTAATTTTTAAGACTATATTTCTTCTGAAGATTAATTTTAAAAATATAATATCTAGATTATAATCGATCACCTGGCGTTTCCCTACTAGTGGAAGGCTCTGCTTCTCAAGTTGAGGCTGTAAGTTTTTATATTTGCTTTAATTGTTCCCCTGAAGAGGCACCAGAAGGGCATGAATCATGTAGGGAAAAATAAAGGTTGTGAGAATACTCAGTGAAATTTTAGTTTTTGACCTTCCGCCTATTTACATAATCCCGTATATTTTATTTATTTAATCTCTTCGTAGCATTAGCGATAAGAAATTTACCGATTTAAAGTACTCCTAGTTTTAAAAATATTTAACAAAACGAAGAAAGGAAATAAGAAAGGGGAAATAAACAATACAAAACAAAAACGAAAAACAGAAGGTTATGGCCATGATTCGTGAGAGGTTTACTCAATGGTATGCATACCAGTGTACTAATCAGTATGTTAAAATGATTAGCATTTTAAACGTAATTTCCGAATTTTTATAAAAATTGGAATAGGTTTTCTATATACTGCCTCTCTTCACTGAGTATGTCAGTCATGTTATCATAATTTTGTCTGCTTTCAGTTAGTTAATGTTTTGTAGTGAATTTTGTGTTATAGTATCGGCATACAGGTATATATATATATATATATATATATATATATATATATATATATATAACTTAACTAGAGTTCGAGAGAGAGAATGTTTTTAAAAAAGGTAGTACACACGGGGGTAGATACGAACAACTCCAAGTCGGGATAATAACTGATAACTTTAATCCTGCTGGTCCTTTATATAGGCTCAGCTTGTTTGTTTACAGATAACTGGGCTTCCTCTCCCCTAATATATATATATATATATATATATATATATATATATATATATATATATATTTCGGCTCACTCTCTAGCTAGCTCAAAAACGAACCGATTTTGATGAAATTGGGTGCAAAAATCCTTTATACGACTTAAAAGGCCAAGCTTATGAAACAGCAAAATACTTTCACTGGAACATGGTATCGTGGGGGAAATTCGCGCGAAAAATATCGTAACAATTACGTTTTTGCGTTACTACGCTTCCAGGCGTTCATAAGCTTGTTCGTTCAACACGTAACTGGACCTGGAGAATCTAATTAAACATTTTTTAAGACCATATCTAGGTACGATGTCGAGGAAAATTGAACAAACTAGACTTTTCTTGTTTCTTGAGATACCGTGAAACTTCACTACCCAGCTACCTTTTATAACCGTATAAATAATGCTATTGAATATACAAAAATTACATTATTTTCAACATAATTATGTGAAATGTCCTTACCCAGATTGGGCCCAGAGTGTTGACATTGAACGATGCACGCACAAATTCTTCCGTGTATTCTGCAGGAGGAAGAAGGATTGCAGCGTTGTTAACAGCCACAAAAATAGGGCCCAAGTCTTTCTCAATTTTTTCTACACAATCCACAACCTCTTGCCTAAAAAAAAAATAGATTGGTAAACTATATTTGAAAGAACTATATTGAGAAGGATCTTTAGTCCCGTTAGAGATGGGGATGCATGGAGGAGACGGACGAATGCAGAGTTGTATCGGTTCTATGGTGATATAGATGCTGCGAAATTCATTAAGATAGGTAGGCTTCGCTGGGCTGGCCATGTTCTAAGAATGGGGGATGGCGAAGTAACTAAAAAGATAATGACCGATAGGATGTTTGGAAAACGGACAGTTGTCAGACCAAACGTGACATGGGAAGATTCCGTCAACTCAGATGCACCAGACCTACTGGGAGCTAGGAACTGGAAAGCTGCAGGACCGAGCCATCTGGCGGAGGCTTTTAGGCCGGGCGCAAATTGAGCCCAGCGCAGACGCAGCAGAGACGAAGCACAGGCCTCGGCGTTTCTGCAACACATTAGTTTCAATGGAGTGCCGCATATTGAAGCCAGCGCAGGCGCAGGCGCGGCAAGGGCCTCTGTCGTCCCTCGGCGTTTTTGTGTTTTCACACAGATTCCTACGTCCTCTGTCGGTACTGGCTCGCTCGCCATTCCATTTAATCATGGAAAGTTTAATATGTGAAGTGAAAATTTTTACTGTGTTGTGCGATACAAGTCTTCTGAATTATATGAGGACGACAAGTAAAGACCAGGCATTGGATTAAATCGCCAAAGAATTAAACACGGACAACGGTAAGTACAGGTTATTTTGTCTGTTTTTAATATATTAATTGAAATGCAAAGTAGATTTACATTTAAAAGCGTTGCAACTCTTTAAAATATTATTGAGATTACAATTGAGTTAAAGAAATAAATCAAGTGAACAAAAATAGTGAGTATTATTATAAAAATGAATTATGTAAGTACAGGTTATTTTACCTGTTTTCATTATTTTAATAGAAATACAAAGTAGATTTACATTTAAAGATGTAGTAACACTCAAAAGTGTTATTAATATAACAATTGAACTGAACCAATAAATCAAGTGAAGAAAAATAGTATTATTATCAAAATGAATAATATAAGTACAGGTTATTTTGCCTGTTTTCGTTATTTTAATAGAAATACAAAGTACATTTACATTTAAAGATGTAGTAACACTCAAAAATATTATTAACATATCAATTGAATTGAAAAAAATAAATTAAGTGAACAAAAATAGTGAGTATTATAAGAATGAATTATGTAAGTTCAGGTTATTTTACCTATCTATATATATAAAAATCACGTGTCTGTTTTTCTGTTTGTTTGTTCCTTATACAAATCCACATCGTTTGACTGATATTGACCAAACTTCGCACATAGATACGTCTTGATCCGGGAAATCTCCTAGGCTAGGTCAAAATAGTCAAATTTCGAAATTTGGTCAAAAGGTCAAAAGTTTTGTTCAAGAAAAATTGGCTACAGTGAACCGTTCATATTCTGACAGCCATTTTGAATATTGTCTCAAATTTATTTGTTGATGTTCTTGATAATTAGAATAACTCATTGATGACTTTACATCATTACATAATCATATATATGTATGTATATATATATATATATATATATATATATATATATATATATATATATATAAAATCTTTTAGGCTTCACAGTTCGGAAGTAACGAGTTCCAAATTGTCAATTAAAGAAGAATGAATTATTCAGAAATAGTAATTTTCTTTCCAGTGTTGCCTAGGTGGAGATTAGCAAGCTAAAAAAACTTTCTTCTTTTTTTGCGAAAAGTTTTTCTTTTGCGAACAAAACTTTTCAGTTTTAACCTTTGTATGTTTATTTAAATTATAGCCGTATATTCTCAAGATTTGGACAAAGTAATATCATATAAGATCAATTTTATTAATTTCTGATGAAAATGTAGAGCAACACTGAGCTCCTAGAAGCCATTAACCATTATCCTTTTTTTAAGTTTGGTTTGTTTATCTAATTTCCAAAACTTTTTAGTTTTAGTAAAATATTTGTGTTTACCTAAATTATAGCCTTCTTAGAATTTTGACTAATATATATTAATAAGTAATTTAAAATATTAAGTTTTTGATCAGTTGAAAAATGTTGTGATTATCTAAATTATAACCCTATATTCTCAGATTTTGGATTAATATCATATATTAGTAAGTAATTTGAAATATCAAGTATTTGATCTGTTGATTTGGAGTTTCCCTTTTGTTTTCCATAGTTAATTTTTTTGTATTTGTGAATTTCATTTTATCTCATGCATTTGCTTAACATAAACTATGTCTTCAACATTAACCCATTAACCTGCACAGAACTTTAATAATTTAAATACTTTTAGTTCTTTAACGTACCTCCTAAAATCATCTATGTGTGGCATGATATTTAAACATTTGGGTCATTCCATGTCAAATCAACCCAAAAAAATAGGATTTGACACCCATGATCTCAGATTTTAATGAAACTTGGCATGTTCATTCCTTTCATGGATATAAGTAAGAATATAAAATAGTTTTTCTCAATCTCAAATAGTTTAATTTCATGCTCTGCTAAAGTATTTCAAATTTTTCAGTTATCATCGATTGGACAAAGGAAGTGCACTTAGTTCTAGAATATAAATCATACCTATCGACCAATGTTGATGACATTTTCTATGACAATACTTCAATAAATATGGAAGCCAGAAAAAAAAATAATATAAGCATAAAGTAATTACAAATGTTCTGAAAAAATCCTGAAGTGGTAAAATGCATTTTGTAAAAATTAAATATGGCGTTCCACACTAAGTGGAATATCATCAAACGATAAAAAGAAAATCACTAAAATATTTTTTTATTATTATTCTAAAAGGTATACACTATCACATGAAAAAATAAAATGTATGGTTTTTTCATTCTTTAATTTTTTTTTCCGTTAAATACAAAAAATTGTTCAATTAAAATTTTAGCTAACAATATATTACTTTTTATAGTACAGCGATTTAATTTTAAAAACTATAAAAAATAACCCAAAGCTATTCAGAATGATAACTACCTACATGTACAAAACATTCATTACTTCAGTGAAGGGTTTGCTGGGCAATATAAAATGAAATACAACTTAATTTTTATCACATGTAACTGCACACCAGTAACTAACATTAAAATTTGAAACATTAAGTTTTTGATCTGTTAACTTGCTGGCTTCAGTTTGTTTTCCATAGTTGAATTTTTGATTTGCGAATTGCATTTTATCACATGCATTTGCTTAATAAAAACTATGTCTTTAACAGTAACCCATGGACTGTCCGAACTTGTAGCAGGCTCAATATCTACTTGGCTCATACGGAGAATTGTAGTGTTTGTCATTAAACTAGATGCAACATTAGCAAACTCTACTGAGTTTTTTACATTTTTAGTTTCAGATTTGCTCATAACTTCCATTAGAGACCAAGGATTTTACTCTTTCTCCCACCCTATCTACTACACGTTTGTCATGAGCTGCAGTAAAATATTTCCGCTAAAACTTTTTGTGAAATTTTTCTGAATGTATGAAAAGCAATCTTGACATATATATATTTTTTTAAACTGAGACGATGGATTATCACTGTAAATAATTTCATTTTGGCAAATCATTATTTTTTATTATTATATCATATAATCTTATCAAAAGTGCGTATACAGAATTCATACCTTTATCGGAACAAATGAGAAAAGTAGTGCATTTGTTTTTGAAAAATAATGCTGCTGTAAATAATTGAACAGTTTCTCATGACCACAATCCTGATTGAATTTTGTTTTAACAATCGCAAGAATAAGCCATTGCAAGAAGGGACGTTTTCTTTTCATTAATCAGTTATTTTATTTTATTTGATTCATTTATATTCATTCTTTTTTTTGTATTTCTTTCAATTAATTTATAATTTTGATATTATAATTTGTTTCTTTTTCAATATTATTGTTACTATTTTTATTTGTATTATTATTATAGTTGTTATCATTACGCTATCATATTTCTCTATTTTAATATTATTATTATTATACTTAAAAAAAAGTATAAAAAAAAAAATGTATATTACTTTGATTGTAATGCAGGCAGTGTTGGAAGATGGAACCTGCAGAACCTAAATGAACTCCCACAGTATAAGGATACTACATTGTGGAACAAAAAAAGAAAAAGCCATTCAATTCGTTCCTCATATAAATCCACAGCTTTTTAGCGATTTTGACCAAACTTGGCACACAGGTAGGGGTTGATACGGGGAGTGTCATAGGCTAGGTCAAAATCATCTGTCAGCTTTTTGTCTATCTGTTTTTTCCTTATACAAATCCACAGCGTTTCACCGATGTTGACCAAACTTGGCACACAGGTAGGTCTTGATACGGGAAGTGTCATAGGCAAGGTGAAAAAAATCTACCAGCTGTATGTTTGTTCCTTACAACTATATAATATAAACTTGGTGTAGCATGGTACACTGGGTAACAGCTAGTTTTTAATATATTTATTTAATTAAGTAGATTTAAAAATAATGTAACTCTTAAAAACATTATTGAGATTACAATTGAATTAAAGCATATTGTATTAAGTGAACAAAAATAAGTGAGAAAATTGTTTGTAGTTAAAGAATGAAGAACCACTCAAAGCTGGTTTTCTTATGGTTACACGTTTACTGTGAATAGCTCAAAAAAATTGTATAAAATTGCTACTTTCTCTCATACTCTATTGTAATTGTTTCCCACATTTTGACATTAGGTTCAGGCATTTAAACAGGTTGCGAGTGTGTCCATATTGCCCGGCATAGTTCAAACATAATGGTGGGAACAGTCCTTTCTTCCAACCTATAGCTATTATTTTAAACATATCCCCAGAAGCCAAGTATTTAAAAGGAAATGCTATTGCATTATGTTATTTGTGTTCTAATATCTAATAAATGTTGTTATAGGAAAGAAGGCTGAAGACCAATGGACAAAATTGATAAACTACCAAGGGAATTCGATATACAATCTAACAAAAGTTATGCCCTTGCAATCTCAACAGTTAAGAAGAAGAAAACTATTTGTTGCAGTTACGGAAGCTGAAGACAAAATTTATCCTCAATCTCGGAATGATGGTTGAGAATTAGCTGATAATCCATCATATTTACTAACTCCCACGATTATCAATTAACATGATGAGGAAGAAACAACAAAAACCTTCATTGAGATTGAATTATTTTGTCTATTTACTCATTTTACTTATTGTAATAGTTCATTCTCCAGTTCGTTAATTATTTTTCTTGTCTCATTTTTCCTGTTATTTTAAATAAAATTGTTAAATATGATATGTACATAAAATAAAACTATGCTTGCCTAAGACATATTGCTACCTTCACTTCATTTCCAATTGGCCTCTGAGCACTACATTCCTTTCCTTTAATTTCACTTTAATAATCTCATGTATTTTATAAAATTGTTGTCGAGTTGTATATTAGAAATTCAAAGTAAATACTCATTTAAAAATATAGTAAACACATTAAATAGGCATACATTTGGTAGGTTTTTAATATGGCCTAAGTTTCATTCACTTCATTTCATTTTTTAGGGTTAATTCAATTGTTTTAATTTCAAATTTCGTTGAGAATAAATTTGAAGTCTAGTCTCCCTTCAAAATGTATGAATTCAATTGTTATGTTAATGGTATTTTTAATTAAAAACACCTCAAACCATAAATATTTTATTTATTTATTTCCTCTCCTTACACGCAACATTTCGGCCTTTAGGCCATTTTCAAATCACTAGAAGAAAAATAAAGTAAGTGTTAACATCACATTTTTAATTAAGCTTGGACCTCGGAATTTTCTTCTGGAGTAAATAAGGATATGAGATCATTTTTTTGTTTATTCCTACCCCCAAAGAAAATTTACAAATCAAAATTACTGGCTTGTGCCAGTTCATGTTCTACTCCACGTGCATTTGTTAGTGTTTGAAGGTGGAGTACATTTTTTTTTATGCAAGTCTTCCCTTGGAGGGTCCATCGGTTATAATATAATTAGAATAGAAGCAGATCAAAAAGGAGCTTCGATGAATGAGTATTTAAGAAGAAAAAAGGAGGAGTGTAAACAATTTTTAGTGGATTAAAGTTGAGTAAAGGATTTTTTTTTAGGAAGATAAAAGCACCTTAAGGCACTGGGGGAAATTTATTATCTAAAAGAATGTAAAAATAATTTTTAAATTCCACCACATTTTCTGTATGGTTCGAAAATTGTTGTCAGCCTAACGTTTTAAAGAAACTAAAAAATACTGATATTTTTAATAAATCTACTGAAGAACTAATTGATTTTGATATTAATCAAGGATACTCCAAGGCTTGTTGGGAGTACTAAGAAAGATTTAAATTCTATTATTAATAAACTAAATGTTTATGCTAAGGTAAAATGTTAAGAAGAGTTCAATGTTTTCATAGATTATGTAATGAAAAGGAAATAACTTAAATCTTGGTAAATTAAGGAATAAACTACAAACATACCAGAGAATAAAAATAATAAAACTAAAATGTGATAATAGATATAAAATGGCGCTAATGATCCGAGCAATCGATGCACCATAATAATAAAAATGGTAAACATAAAACCTTTGTAGATTGTAAGAATATAAGAGAAAATTTATTATTTAGAAATAATGATGCGGATAGCGAACTAATAAAGAAGTATAATGAGTATTTATAAGAAAGAACTGGTTGTGAATTTAACTGATATAAAAATCCCTTAGGAAGTAATTAATTAAATGAAAATGTAGATTTGTTTCTGACAAATGCCCAGATAGATATAATAAATGTAATAGTAGATGTAGAGTGTATTTTAAAATCATTAGATACTTGTAAAAATCATTTTAATAGCCTTAGAAATGATATAAGTAGGAAAATTGGAAATTTTGTAGAGAAGAAAGAAAAAAATGTTTTTAACTGGGTAAATTAATTAAAATTTGGGAGGATTTAAAAATTACAATTAGGTTTAAAAAAGAAAATTCTAAAGTTATATTATTATAAATGGCTTAGAGGGTTGAATGAGATGTTAACACTTCATTTTGTTTTCTAGTGATTTGAAAATGGCCTGAAGGCCAAAACGTGTGTGTAAGGAGAGGAAATAAATAAATGAAATATTTATGGAATATGTGATGATCATACTAGGGCGTTTTTAATTTAGCTTGACCTCAGAATTTTCTTTTGGAGAAGGATATTATAAGATAATATTTTTATGTTTCACTATATTTTTAAGTCTACTTAATATTTCGAGTAATATACCCGAAATCGTTTTTAAAATATTAAACCCGCCATGAGTTTCTCTTTTTCTCAAAAAGTTCCTAGATTTCCCTCTCTTTCATTTTTTTAAAAATACAGACGACAAAAAAAGCGTACTGTTTTCGTATCGTCAGATTTGGACTCGAGGCTCAGCAGCGCAGCGCGTGGCTTCTATCGGAACTAGGCAAGTTACCGAGCTGGGTTCAATTTGCGGTACCGTTTCTGAACTGGGCCCAACGGACCTCCTCTGTCTGTTTTTTTTCGCTATTTCTGAAGCCCCTGTGCTGCGTCTGCGCTGGGCTCAATTTGCGCCCGGCCTTAGAGGCGGCCCAGACTCGGTGTCGGTTTTTTGCGCCGGATATGATGAACATGAAACTATATTCATTTAATAACAAACTTGATGAATAATGTTGACTGGTTTCTTTTTATATCAATATTTTTTAAGGCGCACCTACTTCTGGGCAATTAGCGCCAACATCCACGGTGCTGTGGGAATGTTCTCAACTAGCCATGAGATGAGAAAATTCCTGCCTTAGGTGGGACTCGAACCCCCATCTCCCGCTTGAGAATCCGAGGCGTTAGCCACTACAACACCGGGAGACCCTGAAAAATTTAATTCTTCACATTTCCCTTTTGCAAATATTTAATTATTTATTTATTTTAGCTAATAAGAATATTATAAATAATTGTCTAATAAGTTATGCACTAATAGCCTAATAACTTTGCTATACTTTTGAAAATACTTTGCTATACTTTTGTTTACATAATTTTCAGCTCAACAAAGTATAGAAGTTTCACTTTTTTATTCATAGATTGTCTTTAGTATTTTGGAGGCTTAGCATAATCTTAGTAAAGTTGGGTGAAATTTTCAATAATTTTCTTAACAAACTTCCGTGAAGAAAAGTTGTCGGGCCTACGTGAATCACTTAGCAGTTAATTGATGCTTTTAAACTTGCAAAAAGGCTTTTTCTTTATCTTTAGTAATGTGTTTATTGAACGATGGCAAAGAGCGAACTCACATTTTCCCAATAATTAAAAAAAAAATGTCGAGTTTAATTGGCATTGAAAAGCAGTTCCTTTTTTTAATGTTTCTTAATTTTTTCAACGATTAATTTCTGTTTTTATGCATTTCCTCGCTCCCTCCATTAGATGAAATCCCGCTTATGAGGTTCCATTTTTCATAACGGTGTTTTGATCCATTAATTTCACTATTTATGGCAGCAAAATGGTTCTTACCAGGTTAAGGAAGGTGACGTTTAAAGCAGGCCAATCTAACATTTTTTTGTTGTTATTATTTATGCGTTTTATTAATTTATTTATTTTCATCCTAAATATTGAGCCAAACCATTTCAAATGGTCCAGAAAAAAAATAATCTGGTTGCTCGACCATTTTAGAAAAAATTGATATTTTTACCATCAATTAAATACGGAATCAATAGTTCTCATGTCTTAAAAATCACTTTCACTCGGTCTGCGGATGGAAAAAAAGAACATTACGACAAAAAAAACTTCTTTCTATGAATTCATGGATTATTATAGATTTTTTTCTGATCCGTGATTGATAACTATCTATTACGGATTAGAAAAAATAAATAAACCTTGCCTACCTGTTAGCAACATTGAGTTTGTATGCTTTTGCTGTTGCTCCCATATCTTCCAACTCCTTCAGAGTTATCTTGTTAGTTTCTTCGTTGATATCTGCACAAGCTATTTTCGCTCCTCTCTTCGCCATATCCAGGCAGATCTGTCTTCCGAGGCCTCTACCGCTTCCTGTAACCTATAGAACTATAGTTAAACGCTGATTGCAGTAAACTTTAAAATAATCTATTATGAAGATATATTATATATAAGTTTTGAACTCTGTAAAGGAATGTTAATATTTTTTAAATGTCTTCAAATCCTAATCGATTCTACCTACTAGACTCCGAAAATTACCTTCATATATATCGTTTACACGTTAGGGGGCACGATTTGAGTTTTGTTCCACGAAACTGGTGAAATATTTGAATCTTGTGTTATATGTATGTATGTTTATATTTGGTAAAATATTTAAGATAAAGGATGTGTGTCTACATTCCGTCAAAAGTTCAGAACTTTCTTGGGGTTAGTTAAAGGTTTCTCGTTTTAGCGCGGTTACTCCCTATCTCCATAGGAAGAACCCGCTTATGAGGTTGACCTCACGACGCAATCCGGAAGTGCCGACTAGAAACTTTCACGTTTCAGGCCCTATAGATCACGAAAATATAGGTGGCTCAAATTTATATATATATATATATATATATATATATATATATATATATATATATATATATATATATATATATGCTTGTCTGTTAACGCTCTAGCAAGCTCAAAAATGGCCCGATTTTGATGAAATTTTGTAAAAAAATTTGTCTTCTAATTTTAAAAGTCAAGTTCGTTAACCAGCAGAATTCGCCCACGGGAAGATAGTGTTTGGGGGGAAATTCGCGCAAAAAAATCGTAACGCTTACGTTTTTGAGTTTATATGCTTGCAGGTACTTGTTTTGTAAGTTTCTTAACATAGGAAAACGAACGAAACAATTTTTAAGGCGATATCTGTAACCGTTTTTGAGAAAAGTGGAATCAATGTTTTTGTAAGTCATTATTTTTTTGTGGGTACTTAGAATCGCGGGATTCAATTGAAATATTTTTTACATATTGGAAATTAATCCCAACTAAGATTTTTAAATTTTGGTTATATTTAGAGTTAAGGAAGTATGCGAAAAAAATATTTTATTAATAGACATGAAACGTTTTCGGATCTTCATACATTTTTCGTAAATATCTCGATAACGGTTGGGAAATCGTAGAAAGTGGAAAGTGACCATTCGAATGCTTACTAAATTCTCTACAAAAAAGGTTCTGCAGCAATATTCGATGGGGCAACGTCAATCAGAGATATAAGCACTTAAAACTTAAAAAGTGTTTGTTTTGTTGTTTTGAAAGGGTTTTTCTCTTTGTTTATCTCACTTTTTAATTGGTTGTTTCTTGTTTTAAATTGCATTTATCAGTAAAATTAGTATTGTAGTAAAACAAGCTAAGAAACGGTGAAAGGTATTGGTAATAAGTTTGAAGTGGCTGTGGTAATCAAGATGGCTGTGGCTAATCATGATGACGTAGTTTGTTTTGAATTCTGCTGTCTATATAATCTTCCTCATAGCCTCTAACTGAAGTTATCGTTATTTCTTATTTTATAGAAAGATTTAACCCACTACAGAATGGAATTTTATTCGCCATGAAGCACATATTTACAGTTGATTATAACAGTAAGATGAATTTGCTAGTAAAACAAGATACTTAAAATGTTTGGTTGTTTAGAATAGAGCCTTCTCAGCAGTAGTCGAAGAGTAAGTACGTTTTCAGTACATAATTGGGTACTTACTAGAGAACTGCACGGATAAGTAAAAAGTAATCGATAAATAATCGCCGAGTATAAAACGGACGATGCGAGTACATACTCGGCATCGTTTCGAATTGGCATCGCCGAGTATAAACTGGACGATGCGAGTACATACTCGGCATCGTCCGGAATTGGCATCGTCGATTACTTTACATTACGATTACGAGTAATACTCGTGAGTACTGCATCGTACTCATCGTAAATAACTGTCGACTTCTCGACATGTCGATACAGGAGGCAAGATAAGCAACAGATGAATTAGGTAGTAAATAAGGGGATTATAGAGTATTTTTTTTTCTTTCTGAAAATAGTTTCTGAGATATAAGCGATCGAAAATCGGGATTTATAGGGCTCACTGACTCATAGGAGGCATTTCCCATGACGCTAAAGACTTGAAATTTTGCAGGAGGATAGATATGAAGGTGTTATTAAAGGAAAAATTAGAAAAATCCTGAAAAGGTGTGTTTGACGCCGCTTCTGGAGCGGTGTCGTGCCAGTTTTGTACTTCCTTGGGAAACCCGTCATTCCGTCCGAAACCCATGATGTGGGGTATCAAATGAATCTTCTCGGAATGAAGAACCTACATTTGATGTTTTAAGAAACATTTAGAAGCATAAAGGCTTGGTCAAAATCTTATACCAGCTGTCTGTCTGTAGGTTTGTTCCTTATACAAATCTGAACCGTTTGACCAATTTTGACTAAACTTGGGACACAGGCGGGTTTTGATATGGGGGGATTCATAGGCTAGGTTAAATTGTCCATCAGCTGTCTGTCTGTCTGTTTGTTCCTTATACAAATACACACCGTTTGACCGATTCTAACAAAACTTCGCAAATCAGTAGGTCTTGATCCTGGGATTGGCATAGACTATGTCAAAATCATTAATCAGCTGTCTATCTGTCTGTTTGTTTATTATACAAATCCACACAGTTTGACCGATTTTGACAACATTTGACACACAGGTCGGTCTTGATCCGGGGAGTGTCATGGGGTAGTTCAAAATAGTATATCAGCTGTTTGCTTAACTGTTTATTCCTTATACAAATCCACACGATTTGACCGATTTTGATCAAACATGGTATATAGGTAGTTTATTATCCGGGGAGTGTCATAGGCTACGTCAAAATCGTCTATCAGCTGTCTGTCGGCATGTTTGTTCTTACACTAATTCACACCATTTTACCGATTTTGACCAAACTTGGGACACAGGTAGGTCTTGGTCCGGGGAATGCACTTGACTAAGGTCAAAAAGGTCTTTCATCTGTCAAATATCAAGCAGTAAGAAGAACTTTATGCAGACTCCAAAGACCCTGGTCTTATATGAATTACAAAAGCCAGTAGGTATGCGGCAACTAAATTTTAATTGATACTTAGAAAATAGTAATGAGATCCCCAAAAAAAACATAAATGTGAAATAGAGGCCAATAGAGGGCCCCACCAAAAAAAATATTGGCAATACAAGAAGATGACACAAGAAAGATATGTCCAAGTTCATTACTTAGAAAGACCTATTAATTACTTACTAAGAACAATAAAGACACAACTGACCTTTAAAAATAACAATAAAAATACTTTTATCCAGTTACTAAAATATAAATTTCTTCAACCAGGTATATTCTTAAACTTGGCAATGTTTACTTTTCTCTCTAAAAATAATTTCGGCACAAATAAAACATTGCCAAGTTTAATAATATACCTGGTTGAGGAAATTTATATTTTAGTACCTGGATAAAAGTATTTTTATCGTTGTTTTTAAAGGTCAGTTGAAGTGTCTTTACTGTACTTAGTAAGTAACTAATAGGTCTTCTAAGTAATGAACTTGGACATTTCTTTCTTGTATCATCTCTTGTATTGGCAAATATTTTGGGGGGGGAACATGGCCTCTATTTCACATTTATGTTTTTTGGGGGATGCGTTTAATACTAATGATATTTATTAATGACTATTAGATTCGAAATATGCAATTAAAAAATTCACCTTGAATAAAATTTCAAGGTCCATTTTGCGGGGGTTAATATGGGGGATATTTTCCCCGATTTCGCATTGGAGAATATTATGGTTAAGTTTTGTATGGTCCTGTTTAAAAAAAAAAATCGTAATTGAAAGTGATGGTGCGTAAGACGAGCTACCATTTGTAATGTGTAGTAAATGTTAACATATTTTTTATACGGTGCTTGTCCACGTATTTCAAGGAAACATAATATATTTTTAAAACAACAGCGTTTCCACATATTATGTAGATTAGAGTAGAGCTGGAAAACTCTACATCTTAAATGCTGATATTAGAAACAGGAAAAAACGCGCGTGAATGTGAATGACAAAATAAAAAAAAAAAAAAAAAAGTTACCAAGAACGTCTTTTTACATTCGGCAGGACAGGATTAACGGTTATATCTGCCTTTATTTATGTTTTTTTTTCTTTTATCACCTTAAAAAAATGTTTATTTCTTATATTACCTTTATTACTGATTCTTCTGGATTTTAATATAGACTGTATTACATTGTTTTCGTTTACGTTACAATTGTATAGTCACTGTAGTTTCGTTGAGTTGTAAGTAATACAGTGGACTTCATTACACATGGCGAGGCGAACCAGTATAGAACGTAGTTATTCACGGCGATACCGATACCAAACCTGCAATACTCCACGATGCCGATGCCAAACCCCTCTGTACTCGGCGATGCCGATGCCAAATATTATTTTACTCGGCGATGCCGATGCGGCACGATGCCGATGCCGGTGTTCGGAATGAGTATGAGTACACATAAAGTAATCGAGGTACTCGTCCCATGAGTATACCTACTCGTGATTACGCGATGCCATACTTACTCGTGCAGGTCTCTAGTACTTACGTATTACTTGCACCGATCTCGAGAACCGGCTCTTGTTCAGGCTCACGCCCAGTGATCCGGTTCATGAAATGACAGGTTATTATGAGGTTATCTCCATTATAAGAGCGGAAAAGAGAACAACTAGCATTTCTATTGGTTGATCTTTTCAGCAATTTCATTGGTCGTTCTCTTTCCCGCTCTAGTCTTCATTGTTTTTTGTGAGTTGTGAGTGTTGTTTGTTTTAGAGTCAATTTGTGTCCTTTGTGCTGTTCTCTCCACGGTCAAAATGAGTCTTTGGAATTTACCAACAACCGAAAAAGATGCAATTGCACTTTTGCAGCAACGCAATATTTTACACCAAGAAAGGTGTAACTACAGTTTCGATTTAAACCAGTGATCTATATCACCAACGAGTTGGATTAACTACAGTTTCGATATAACTTTGAGCGAACGTACCGACCGGAAACCCTTAGCAATTATTAAATTAACATAATTGCTAATGTTATGTAATCTAGGAAATTAAAAGGACTTATGTTAATGGCAGAATTGCTATGTGTTTCCGCTCGCTACGCTCGCTCAAGGATATATCGAAACTCAAGTCAATCCAACTCGCTGATAATATTAATACATGGTCTTGGTGCCAGGGGTCTGAATAACAGGTCGCCATATTGAAATTTACGCCATATTGCCTGATCCGGATCACTGACTGGGAGCCTGAACGGGAGCTAGTTCTCGATATCGGTGCAACTAGTACGTAAGTACCCATAATTGTATTGACTTATACAGATTAAGAATTATCCGCTTCTGTGTATGTTGGCTACTGTCAGTTTCCTGAGATTTGTGATGCTAATCTATTCCATTTCTTCGAGATGTTTGTAACCGCGCTAAGATGACGCAGTTCCTGCGAGTCGGACTTTTTCATTTACCCAGCAGCCCGAGGTTTGCAAAGACCCAGCTAAGTTTGGTTCGAGGTTCGCAAGTTCATACCACAGTCCGACAAACTCACATGAAAATGAATGATTCATGCATTGACAAATAAAATATTAAAAGTATTCTCTGAATTAACCTATTACTGGATTCTTGATTAGTTTAAGCTTTTAATGCACTCAGCTAATCCGTTATAGCAATACTTTGTTCTTGATATATTTCTATGCAATCATTAATTCTTGTAAAAGGGCATAAAGCTCCCTGGAGAATATCGAATTTACTTCATGTAATGTACTTTGGTTATTCATAGCATCTGATTTTTTTTTTCAAGAATATGCGTAGCAATTGCAAAAGTGCTGTAAATTTTAGCAAGAACAATGAGCTTGGGGTCTCCCGTGGTCTAGTGGCTAGCGCGCTGGATTCATAAGCGGGAGATGGTGGGTTCGATCCCCACCGGCGACAGGAATTTTCTCATCTCAGGGCTCGCTGAGAAAATTCCTGGTTGCACCCTGGAGGCCCGGCGCTAATGGCCAAGATTTGTCGATGCGCCGTAAAAAAAAAAAAAAAAAAAAAAAAAAAAAAAAAAAAAAAAAAAAAAACAATGAACTTAATGAATCTGCAAAAAGAGTTAAGTCTTTCCATGCAGTAGTGGACACATTTGACAAGGTTAGATAAAACGCTTACAGCACGACATGCGGCAGTATAAATGCTTGAAACAATTAAATTATTCATAGAATTATAAACAATTTACCTAGTAAAAACATAGGTATATTCTAGTCTATAGAGAAACCGTTGGTACTCTATTTAGTTTTTTATATGAACTTTTAATTGATAAAAATTCATCATGATGATATATTTGCATCAAAGAAAAGAATATTTAAATGCTTAAACATATCAAGTTAAACATCCCTACTTACGAAGCATATTTTTCCTTTTAAGTCTATAGGCTTAGCCCATAATTTCTTCCTTAAGAGCTCCAAGATATTTAGTATGATTCCATAAAGTGCTGCGACGATTACAAAAGTAAATAATGACAAAAGATTCAGGAAGTCTAATTCCGAAATTTTCTTCGGCTCTCTGAAGCCTCGCTTCCCAGCCGGAGCATTGTGCTTCTCCCATCCAGTCTTTACCTGTGAAAATATTAAATAAGTTATTATATTAAGGACACAGATGTATGAATATTTGTATATACATATATAAATTGAATAAATAAGTGAGAAAATGATAATCTACTTAAGAAAAAACAAAGTAAAAAAAAAACGAAATATATAAAAGAAGAAATTTTCATAAGTGACGTAATAGGTGATAAAAAGGCCTGCCAATTTTCTGCAGGTTTTTCTTTTCTGCTTCACTTATGAGAAAAAAAACGAACATCAAAAACTCAAAAATAAAGTGGTATGAGAAATCGATTTTCTTAATAAACTTAAAATTTATATTTTTGTAATTAACTTCCAAAAATATGTACATACTACCAGGTCAAAAATACTTAGTTTATATATGAAAAGTTCATATAATTTCCTCAACCCGATTTATGTGTATGTTGAGACTAAACTAAACGGAAATGAGGCAAGTTTGGGTTAATGTCTCAACTTATATTCCAGAGGGCCTCGAAAATCGAGCGTTCACTGAAAGATTTTACCTACAGTGTCATTCTTCGAGGATCGAAATTGAAATTACAGGCTCCCGGAGACACATTTCTATTTTAGTCGTAATTACGGGTTCTTGGAGCACAACGATAATTTTGGGGCATGCATTTCATATTATTATACCTACTAGTGTCGCCCTTAGAGTTGTGATCTCAGACAGTCCCTGGGCACGCCCATATTTTAATGGGTATCAGAAACTAGAAAAATTCAGACGCCCGGAGCATCGTACTGATCACACTATTACCCTAGTGTGCCGTAGGGTCAAGAAAAAGATACCTCTACAGTATCTGCCCATCTGGACCTTGTTGGCCTATTATGAGATTAATTTTATTTTATGAATGGAAAATGAAAACCGAAATACTTACATGAATGGTCATTTTTATGTGAAGTCTACTATGCTATACAGTGCTCAGCTATATTACTGAAAAACAAACAAATAACAGTTAGTACAGTTAGTAAATGATAGTATTGAAAAAAAATACAATTCGCCAAAGATGCTGTGCATAAAACCAATAATAAATAAATGATATTAAGTCTCTTTTTTAAAATTTCTATTCAAAGTAATTAAACAATTAAAAGGACCTTTAACAAATTTATACATAATAATTAGGTTGGAGTATATATAAAAACAATTACCCTTTTTCATGAAATTAACTTGTTTTTCTTGAAAAAAAAAATAGGTACGGAGTATTCATAATTTTTTCTCTAAAAATAATTTGAAAATTGGAGAGTGGCTTAATGATAATTGGCGCAAATTACTTAATGTGAGTTTAAATCACTAGACAATAACTATATCGATAATTACAGTGATAGTAATTGCTGATTGGACATGAATTCCATAAATATTTTATTCAAACATATTGATTTTTTTTTTTTTAATTTTAACGTCCGTTTATTATTAACTAAGAATTTTGGGACGGGTTATCTATAGGTTACCACCCTTTTCTAGCCAGGATAGGGGTGATGCCTTTTCTTTTTTCTAGAGAAAAGCCACCACCTCTAGTGGGAATCGAACCCACGACCTTTGGCACGGAGTGTTAAGTGCTCACGCCTTAACCCTCACGGCCATCGGGTCTCCTTGTAAAAAAACTTTAATAGGACGAATCTAACTTTTGAAACGTTTAGCCTGTTATTTTTTGACATCTTGTTTCTCTATCGATTATTTTGTTTGTGTTTTTCGCACTCAATGTATAGCTAAAACGAAGGAGTTTATTTTTGGAATATATTATGGCAGTTGTATTTTTGGTGGTCATTGTTAGATACTGCGTCCTACCACTGAGCTGAACTCAGAGAAGCAGATGTGCTGTTTCTCTGTACAGGTTTCAGAAGTGCAATTTGCTAACTTTGTTACGTGTTAAAATTCAGCCATTTAGACGATACCAAATTAGTGTTATTTCATACAACAATGTATAGTGACTCATGCTACATTAATTATTCTTGACTATTCAGCTCAAAAAAACTGGTTATTTCTTCAAGGAAAACTGGATTTGTGGGAAAGATACGAGCAACACTAGTCTTCTGTTTAGGGAAATTAGTCTCATAGAAAATTAAAGTCCGTCACGCAGGAGCTGCATAACTAAGCACTTTCCTCAGAATTGAGTAGTGTTGAGTGCATTCCTAAATAATTTGCTTAAAATAACCTATATAAATAAATAAAATATAAACATAAATTGTTCTACTCTTTTGCATTTTTTATGAGCAGCTGTTTCAATTATTAATTTTGTAATTAATTTCATTCGTAGTTAATAATAAACGGACTTTAAAATGAAAAAAATTAAAAAAATTAATTTCCTTCCAGAGTTTTGTGTATGCGAGGTACTACACTACGTAATAAATACACAAAGCTTCACATTTTGATCTATTGATCTTGATGACTTTCGGGATCCTAAGTTTGGCGGAAGAATTAAATTCAAACATAGTACAAAGTAACCCCCCCCCCCTTCGAATAGACCGATTTAGTTAATTTTCATATAATTTCTTTCTTAATAGATAGCCACGACGTATAAAGAGTTTCGTTACAATACAACAGAAATTACGACCGGTATAAGGAAATTAGTAATTTCTGTCCGGAGTAAACCTTCCCTTCTAGTCAACCGATTTAGTTTATTTTTATAACAAATTTTTCTATTCAGTTGACCACAACGAATACCGAGTTTCGTTAAAATATAACAAATATTATGGTTGGTATTGGCAAATAACTAGTTTGGCTATTTATTATGGTTAAGTCATTTACCTATAAATTAACACTATGAATGTATCACTTTGCTTGTAATTTTCTCCAGACATTTACCTCTGTATTTTGGATGTTTGTACAATATGCTACAATTTTATAACTGGAGAATAGTTGGATGTTCCGATGGATTACAGCCTTTTACTAATTGTGGCATGGCATTTAAATGCATGCCTGTATTCGGTCATTAAAATTCACGAACTGATTCAAACTCTAAACCCGAAACCTAATAAACTTGATAGGGTCAGTAATTTGATATGCTGAATATATGCGTATCTGCTTCAAATATTTAATCGGCGCACAGTGCTTCCAACCTGAAACATAGGGATATAGGTTATATGGAATATACCCCATGGGCGTATATAGAAAATAATTTCGGAGGGGGCTAGGAAAATTTCGGGGGGGGGGGGCTGAGACCATTTCCGGTGCATGGAATACTAACAATTCAGATCGTGGAACAGTTTTAGCCAACTTAAACGCTATTACACCCACAATAAAATATGTTTTATGAACTAAATGATCTTATTTAATTTATATTTAAGGGTTTTGTGAAATTTTTACCGATCAAATCAAAATTTCGGGGGGGGGGGCTGCGGCCCCCTCAGCCCCCCCCTTATATACGCCCATGATATACCCTTCGTGGAGGCGTTGGGCTCGGAGATCAGCGCGTTTCCGTAATGTTGGTATCTCTGGTTTCATTTGGGACGCCTTAATTAAATGTAATTATTTTTTTTATGAAACATTAAAACACCTACTCCAATGAAAACTTGAAGCAAACTTAGATTTTAGGCACGACTAACTTACAGTAGCAGAAAATGATCTCTCGGCCTCTTTGACTTCCTTTCGGAAAGCTAAATGACAGTCAAACCAGGAACAAAGTTTCTCATTCTGCCTATATAGTTTTACTGGCAAATTAATATTATTCCTAAAATCAATTAAGAAAAACAGTAAGCAATAAAAGTGGCGAAATCAAATACAATGAATCGTTTTAAGAACTCATTTCTTCAATTAACATCGTCGCATCGAAAATTACTTTGGAACCTTTTTTGTAGAGACTTTAGTATGACTTCAAATTGTCACCTTCCGCTAACCACGATTTCCTATCTGTTATGGAAATATGTAAAAAAATGTCCACTAATTAAATATTTTGATTCTAAAACATTCTTAACTCCAAACGCAACTGAAAATTAGTCAGCATTTTTTATTTTCTCGTACACAGATATCGCCTTAAACATTGTTTCATTCGTTTCAGTACATTAGAAAACCTCTAAAAAAGTACCTGCAAGCATATTAAGGCGAAAATGTAAGTGTTACGACCCTTTTCGCGCGAAATATGCCACCAAAACGAAAATATGCCTCACTTTTGTTACCAAGTTTTGCTAGTTTTCATATATATGTTTATATATATATAGTATATATATGAAACTACTAGTTTTCATATATACAAGTTTTCACCATATATATGTGTGGGTGTATTTATTATATATATATATATATATATATATATATATATATATATATATATATATGTATATGTATATATATATATATATATATATGGAGCAAGGTTAGCTCAGCGGTAGAGCACTGGACTAATAAGTTGAAGGACCTGAGTTCAAATCCCGAGCAAGCACTAAAGATTTTTTCTTCTATTGTCTTCGTTCATGGGTTGAATTCGGCCTCCCTGACCGTCCCTAGGCCAACCCAGCCTTTAATTAATTTAATAATAGGTACCTTGGGTGCTAAAGACTCTACCAGTCGAAGCAGCCAAGGGGAAAATCAGGCGGCCGGAGCATAGTATTGACCACACTGGCTCCCTAGTATGCCGTATGGTCAAGAATCAGATACCTCTATAGTATCTGCCCCTCAGGGCCCTCATGGCCTGTTAAGGGACTCATTTATATATATATATATATATATATATATATATATATATATATATATATATATATACAAATTTTGACCACTGGTAGCTTTTCCTTAGCTATGGGATCTGATACCTCTGATTTTTCATAGGTACCTCTTTTTGCGCCATAAAGACGACGTCATAAGCGGTTTTCCTTCCTATAGAGAGGATGAGGAAACGCGCTAAAAAAAGTAACAACAAAAACATGACGTAAATATAATCGTTATTTTCGTAACATATGGAGCATGTTGAGTCGAAGTTTCTTCTCTATCCATTAATATCTGAGTACCTAGTCATAGGGTTGGCCTCATAAATGTCCACGATGCTATAAAATTAACTCACTTTTAATATAACTTCTAATTCATTCCGCGTTTTGTGTAATGAGAATTTACACCTTTACAAAATACATTCCAATCGTTTTAGACAGTTATGCATTAAAATTACAATTGCAGTATTCAATTATCTTCTCTCTACAATTAAGCAGAATGTCTTAACTGATAGCAAACTTACTTATCGCTTCTTCGAATTCTCTGAATCCTGTGAAAGCCTTGTTCCACTCTCCACTGAGACTAGAACTACACGGGTTGAAGTCTGGACGTACACTAGCTGGAAAGTGGGACCCATCGCCCCTCTGTTGTCCGGCCTTCACGAACAGTCACGGTACGGTTTCTTCTTCTTGTCGCTTTTCTTGGACGTGATCCGTTATAGGGAAACTTTCTGACTATATAGGAACACAAAAACATTAATTCGGTCACATTTTTTGGCAAAAAAAATTATCAAATGAATGAAATATTAAAAAAAGAAAAAAAAAATCAAACATGATTCGTCACAAGAATTTCACCTTTCGTTGACGAAACCCTAAACAAAATTCAGGCTTTCACTCTATGAAGACTATAGTGGGCTGGTGAGAACCCTATTTGTTGTCGGGGTATGTATACTGTAATTTTAACAAACGACTTACATACAATAACATACTCCGACCAATATGGACCTATGGAATAGAACTCTGTTCCACCAAACCTTCCAATTCCTACAGAATAGAAAAAAAATGCAATCCAAAATCCTTCGAAAAATATCGAATGCCCCTGACTACGTTTCGAACCTTACCCTGCATAATGACTTCAATATCCTCGTTCCATAATCCACAAAGTTTTCATAGAAGACTGAAGTGGCGGTGGCCTAGAGACAATTTGTTTTAACATGTCATCTACAGTGCACAAAATGTACTAGTCTGGTAGGTTATATAATTGTTCATATTCCGACACCATGGTTCAGAAAATCATTGTAACAAAACCAGCAATGTAACATTGTTTTAATTAGCAATAATTGAGGAAACAATTGTTTAGGATTTAATGACCCGTGAGGATGGCCACGAAACATGTATGTCATGGAATAAAGTGGTACGATAGAAAAAGAAGTACATACGCCATCTATATCAAAAAAAGTGAATATACTTAATTGATCAGAAATACATGGAATAGAATATGATATAATATTAATAGAAACGAGGAGGGGGGATATCAATAAATGCGCTATCACAAACCTGAATATTGAGTCTGTGAGTATTAAAATATTATTAGAAAAAAAAAACAAGATTTTTTTTTTTTTTTTTTTTTCTCTTTTTTTTTACGGCGCATCTACATCTAGGTCATTAGCGCCGACATCCAGGGTTCAGCGAGGAATTTTACCAGCGAGCCGTGGGATGATAAAATTCCTGCCGGAGGTTGGGAATCGAACCCACCATCTCCCGCTTAAGAATCCAAGGCACTAGCCATTAGACCACGGGAGACCCCAAAACAAGATTTGACGCCCCCATTCCTACTGCCCAGGTTAGAAGAAATCCTTGAATGTCCGCTCACCTTGACTTAATTTATTCGGTCATTGAATTGATATTAGGATATTCGCCTTTCCCTGCTCTCGTGTCTCTCTCTTATAATATAGACACACTTGTTTTGGTTACTAATAACTGTCGAGAGGAATTTAGGCATCTATTTTAATTTTTATTGGATACTTAGAGGTTGTGGGTACTAAGGCCTGAGCACTCCGTCCCTGAGATTGTGGGTTCAATTGTGGTGGTTTTTCTTTGGAAAATATGAAAGTCATCAGTAATATCCTGTCTAGAAAAGGGAGGTAACCTATAAATAACCAAACTAATACTATGTGTGCATTATAAATGGACTTTATCATTGAAAGAAATACATTTTTAATGTGGAGAATTCTATGGGCTCAGAATGGGAGATTTAGGGATAGAGAGAGAGGGGGGGGGAGGGAGGAAAGGACGGAGGGAAGGAGAAATAATGAGAAAGAGTGAGTGATTGAGAGAAAGTTAATAATAATCTTGGAAAACACGAATGATTTCTTGGTTGATAGAATTGCTACCGGAAGACAAGCATCCAGTGTTTAGCTATGGATGTAAACGCGACGAGTCAGTGCTCTACATCGAACTGACATAACATCCTCCGACATGGACTGTAGTACTGTCATTCAACGTGTAATGCTAGTAATGTCAGCTGTTCTTCATCGTCCTACTAATCATGTAATACAAATGCTTTTTGATATAATACAGCAAGTAACTATTAAGGCGGGAGAACTCCCTGCCTAAGATCATGTTTTCGATTCCGACTGTGGGTGATCGATTTTCTTTCGAAAAATTAAAATGTTTGATAAAATTGAAGTTTAGGGTCCTCACAAACGATTACTTTAACATTTTCCGCTCTAATGTATTTTGATACACTAAGCAAGAATCCGTTAAAAAAAAAAAAAAAAAAAAAAAAAAAAAAAAAAAAAAAAAAAAAAATCTCTCTCAACTAGGAAAGAAGTTATTAAGCACAAAAGTTCACTGTTATGGAGGTTAAAGTTGGCGTAAACACCATATTTGTAAACATGCGCATGCGCAGGCATCTAACATTGGAAAACAAAGAACTCTCATTTGAAATGTTGATAAACTATTTATTCAAAAATAATTGTCGCTTCTGGGCAGTTGTGCAATGCGATTCCGCTCGCTCAAGAATATATAAAAACTCTAGTCAATCCAACTCGCTAAAATTAATAGAATTCTAATAATTTTAGCGAGTTGGATTGACTAGAGTTTCGATATCTTCTTGTGCGAGCGTAGCCAGCGGAAACGCATAGCATGTATGCCCAAAAGTCGTCCTAGACATTCTTCTTAATATGCATAATTATTAATACGCTGTTTACGCCAAGTTTTATGACCTCCATAACAGTGAACTTCAATGCTTAATAACTTCTTTCCTAGATGAGGGCGATTTTTTTATTAACGGATTCGTGCTTAGTGCATTAAAACACGTTATAGTGCAAAACTTGAAAGTAATCGGTTGTGAGGACCCTAAACTTCAGTTTTACCAAATGTTTCATCCCTATCCTCGCTGGAATAGAGTGATAAACTGAAGATATCCCAACTCATTTGTCTGTGTTATGTATAAGTGGACGTTAAAATTTGAAAAAATAAAATTATTACACACACATGTTTAAAATCGTATTCTAAGTTTTAGTTTTGGTTATGTAGTGGTCAAGCAAAATATATTATATTTTATTTAGTTTTTCGAACGTGAAAGCAAAATTTATTCTTACACAAAATCATACAAGTGTTTACAGCAGTGTCGCTGAAAAATAGACACGAGGAGAAAAATTTTCATGTCTGTAGAACTTGTCAGATTGGAAAACATTCTCCAGAAAAATGAATTCAATTGCTAATCCAATCGAAATCGCCCTATAAATTTGAAAATTAGTGGCACAGATATTTGCCTTAATCCATAAAAAGCAGAAGAAAGTAGTAATGATTGATAACTTTGATATATTTTCGGTGGTGACACAAGTGGTAGTTTCATGGATAAGTTGGCACCTATTTTGGGAGTGGCTGGTACATGACTTCGGAAGAGAAAAATACGAAGGCCTCCTGATTGCTAGTGTCGTACACGCCCTTCTCTCTGCCCTGTGCTATGTATTCGACGCTACAGCAGTTGGTGTGGACAACGAAGACGTCTTGCCGAACACGACGATAGAAAAAGCGCACATGATCATTTCGGCTGGATTCTTCATGCACGACACGCCCCATTGGGAGCCCAAATGGAGCTTGACGAACATCGCCTTGTTCTGGCACCATCTCCTTTCACTTTCCATACTTCTTATGGTTCTCCTGCACGGATTCTGTGGATCCTTCGTTCTAGAGTTGTTCACGCTTCTGGAGCTGACAACGCCCCTACTGCTTGTCAGGTGTGTTTATATGTTGCTTCTTTCATACGCTAGGGTCGTGGGTTCGACTCCTACCATAAAAGAGGTTTAAATTTAAAATAGATTTTCTTTCAAAATAAGAAATGGCATCCTATCCAGTCCAAAAATTTGTGAATATCAGTAGATAACCCATACAATTAATCGGTATCATTTGGACAGTTAATACAAACGACACAAAACATGTACGACTGAAGTTGTAATCAAGTAATTGACATTACTATCAAAATCCTCTAGATCAGTTATTGCTTAAATATTTCCATTCATATATACATTAATTTTATATTGCCAGTTTGGTTTCGGTCATTCAAAAAGGTACTTACGTACTAGTTGCACCGATCTCGAGAACTGACTCCCGTTCAGGCTCCCAGTCAGTGATCCGGATCAGGCAATATGGCGACCTGTTATTCAGACCACTTATGGCAACAAGACCATGTATTAATATTATCAACGAGTTGGATTGACTAGAGTTTCGATATAACCTTGAGCGTGCACTGATAATGGAGATAACCTCATAATAACCTGTCATTTCATGATCCGGATCACTGGCGTGAGCCTGAACGGGAGCCGGTTCTCGAGATCGGTGCAACTAGTACGTAAGTACCTTCAAAAATGATGAAAAAACTGTTCCGGAAGTTCAAGGTTCATTTAAGGAATATGTGGGAAAATAGTTTCTATGTCAAGCATCACAAGTCACAGTTCAAATACAGTTACTGGGAAACGAATATTTGTGTTTTGATATTTTTCTTAACATTTATAAAAAGACATTTTGCTTTTATTGTCAGTGGAATTATTTTGCAGAACTCAATGTCAGTAATCTTTCCTTAGATATCGAAGTCGTTTCTTCGTATTTTATTGGTGTATATAAATAAAATCGTAAGCTGTCGTTATTAAGGGTTCCCATATAAAACGCAAGCCTTATCTAAAGCTTTGTCCAATTCATCTTTCCTAGAGCTCTCGCCTTCCTCGTCTCTAGAAAAAGGAAATCCTCTTTTGACTTCAAATATATAAATCCCGATAAATCGAGACCGATAGGATTCATAACTATCGAAAATGGTATTTGCTATATATCACAAAATTCTGAAAGGTTTACTCTTTAGCTTGCCCATATAAAACAAATTCAAAAATCTCTTCTAGCCTTCAATGATCCTTTAATTGTGTAATAAAAATTGGCCTCTTTTATACATGTTTTCATATATTTGTAAGTTGGGGCAAAACGAGCCAATGAACATTTAAAATAATTTCCAGTATAACAATGTTATTCGAAGTAATTTTCAAACTAATAATTTGTAAATTTATGCTTTTCGGAGATTTTTGTCGTTAATGATTATAATAAAAATTGTAAGGCACGGATCAATGGATGAGCGAACGTAGAGGGGTTTACAACCCCCCACAGTTTCAGATTCATGGTGCGCCCTAAATTATAAGTAAACTACACACACACTGACTTAAGGCCACACACAATACCAGCCTCAAGATAACCTTTCCTAGTATTACGACTGAAATTAGGTTTAAAGTAAACAACACATTTTTTTCCATAAAGTGGCAAAACAAAAACGATTAATGTCAAAAGAATCTGGAATGAGGTGTGTTCTAGAGTGCATAAATTGTGAGGGTATTGACAATGGACGCGGTGTAAGCGGTGATCCGATGCCATTCTAGGCTGTACCATCATGGATTTTCAAAGAACTTCTCCGCTTTTTTGTTGAGAAATACTCAAAAAAGCATGCAGTTAACTAGGCATGCATAGTGCAGGCATGCGAGTGTATTACTTGGCCTTTAAAAGCAGACTATTAACAGCATGCTGTCCTATTGGATATACCGAGAATTCCTAAATATACCTTTTTGGTACATTCCTATTAAAAAAGATATGTATTTATTTTGGCAGTATGTAAAACCCTGAAAATAAATCGCGATCTCCATTCCCATAATAATGGGAGGGTTGGGTTGAATTCGGGATTTATGAGTAGAAAGCTACTAGGTCGTCAACGCCCTAAGACTCGTGTACAGTGTAATTTTAGATTGAACAGAATTTGCAATTTGTGTTTAACACAATAATGGAAGGACTTTGGCTCAATTAAAAATGAATATATATCTTACCCTTGTATTCTTCGTGCAGTTCACTTCAACTTCAAAAGTCCTGACATTACTGCCCCGAGGTACAGCTATATATAAATAGGCTTGATAACTACCTATTCTAATAATTCCTGTCTGAAAAATAATCTCATCATTATCCATTGTTTCGTATGACCTTTTCCCAACTATCTAGAGTCTACAAACTCCTACTTCAAGGATTTTCTGTTTAGAAGCTCAACTAGTTGGGTTTAGATTGACAGTTGATTTCTAAAGGGTTAGATATAATCAGGGCCCCTTATTAAGGGGGAAGCAACTCGACCTAAAAGATCTATTGTGCCCAAAGATCTATTCTAAAGGGATATCATTGAGGGAGTTACATAGAGTGATGAACGAAAAACGGTTAGAGAGGATGTGGCAAAACATTCAGCCCTGTCCTTAAGATTTTATTACAGACGATTAAATAGGTATAAAGCCTGCCATTGACTTGGCGATGTACAAGGCTCTTCTCATTTTTCAGTTTGAGTCAAATTGTTTAATCCAATAATTTGAACATTATGCAGTATCCATCGTTAATGCTATTTTTCATTATTATTATTTTGATTTACAGCGCACCAGCTTCTAGGCCATTAGCGCCGACCATTGTGCAGCAACGCACTTTCTCAACGGGCTCTGAAATGAGAAAAATCCTTGCTGAATACGGGATTCGAACACCCATTTCCCGCTCCCATACTAATGAGAAACCAAAGCATTAGCCCACTAGACCATGGAGAGACCCATTAATCTAGAAAAAAAAAAAATTTAATAATGTAAGAAATTCAGTGACGCAGGATCTGCATTACTAAGGACTGGAGAAACAAATCTTGAAACTGTCATAATTGGCCGTTTTCAATCTGTAATATGTTTTTGAAAGCTTGAATGCCTTAGATTCTTAAAACAAAAAATTCAAATATGTAAAGTATGTAGTTTGGATTTTGGTTAACTGACCGAAACGAAATTTATTGCGTTATTTTATTATGTAGTCATTATAGACCTATGAAAAGAGACCATCGCCTATGTTACGGGTCTGAAATAAATAAATTAATTATTATGTAATTATCATTTTTTCCTGGAATAAGAAAGAGCCAAATGGATTATAAATCGCGGGAAAAACTTTTTATTTTTTGCACTATTCTTCATACTTATTGCTATTTTGGTCAGCTGCGAACCAATTGAATGATCAGATTATAAATCTTTTGGAGCCTTGGGAAGGTGTCTAAAATGAATACTTTTGGAGGTATGTGCGAATGAAGTAAAAGCAGAAACGCGATTTTTTCGATTTTTTTACATAACAAAAAAATAGTTCGGGATATTTTCTATTTATGCATACCAGAATTATTTTCATATAAGGTCTTCCGACGATATTCCCGCAAAAATAAGCTTGCGTCTTCTCAACATGAAACTACAAAGAGCCCCCCTTAAGGCCCCCCTTAGGGATACGCCCTTGACTTTTAAGAATTTCAGAGTAAACAAACTACCTTGCTGAGGAATATGCTTAGTTATGCAGCTCTTGCGAGACGTAATTATTCTTAATGTTCCCTAAATGTATGCCGGTTTGTTTAAGGGTACGTTTACACCTGACACTTTTCGCAGGAAATATATCTCAAGTGTCGGATAGATAATTATCATAATTATTATATTCGACACCTGAGATACATTTCCTGCGAGAAATGTCATATATAAACGCACTCTTATTCTCGTGATATAAATGATCTCGTACATAAATTTTTTACAGTTTACTACATTAGTTACAATTTCGGTCTGAGGTAAATATACTGCAATAACTATCAGATGTAAACGCACCCTAAGAGTATAGGATCTCCTACACCAAGCCAAGATACGTCCTTGACAGACAAGCTTGTTGCGTATCCTATTACCTGATTGTGTGCGAAATACCTAGGGCCATTGCCACTTCTCGAGCTAATTGGAATGGATTTCGATCATCGGAGACCTTAACATCGCTTTCAATATCCTTCTTGCGATCGAAACATTGAGCATAATTTTAGACAACGTTTTTGAAACAATGCGTTCTCCCTTGCGTTTATGGTGTCGAAATTGTATTATGGTCATAAATAATTTTGTATGTATCAGGAAACATTGACGATTTTGCCTTATTCAGTTATATCTATCTATATATATAAAAATCACGTGTCTTTCTGTTTATTTATTTGTTTGTTTTTTCCTTATACAAATCTACACCGTTTGACCGATTTTGACCAAACTTGGCACACAGGTAGGTCTTGATACGAGAAATCTCCTAGGCAAGGCCAAAATAGTCAAATTTCAAAATTTCGTCAAATGGTCAAAAGTTTGTTCAAGGAAAATTAGCTACACTGAACCATTCAGATTGTGACGACCATTTTGAATCGACTACTACTGGCCTCTGTGGGCTGTTAGATGAAGTGCTGTTGTGCTGGCCTCTGCCGGTATCATTATGAACTAAAAGAAATTCACATAGTTTGACCAATTTTCGTAACTGGGCATAGACAAGTAGGTATCAAGTAGATCTTGATACGGGGAGTCATAGAGAGAAAGTAGGTTTATCATGGCACACTGGGCAACAGCTAGTACTAAATAAACCTTCCATTTTTCCTACGATTTCAGTAACAATAATAATTCCTTTCACATTAACAGAACTAAGGCAAACTCAATTTTGTTATCTGAATAAACCATTAGAATAATTCTTGTGAAAATATAGAAATTAGGATAAAAAAAAAAAAAAAAATAACTAAATCAGTGGTGTAGAGTATTCCGAAAGGACGGATTGACTTTTTTTCTAATATTTGCCAGTCATCCAGCCTAACATATATATAATGATGTGTCGATAGATAGTCAACAAGGTAATAAGCAATCAGGGATAACATCAATATCCGATTTTTGTAAAAATCGTTTATTATATCGTTTATGATTTATAATACAGGTTTTCACAAAACCTGTATTGATGTTTTCGTAGCCAAATCCCAGCTATTCCTTGACGGCTTAAAAAGCGCAATAAGTATAAGATGTACATATATAGTTTTGTTTGATTTTGCAGTACATAGAAGGAAAATAATTATAAACAGACATTATTAGTTTTGGTTTGTTCTTACATTTTCTTTAATGTCTCGAAACCGGTAGCGACAAAATGGTAAGTGGGTAGAGTTCATTCAAAATACTAATATATTTCCTCCATCTACTAATATATTTCCTAAATGTGCTCAGGGATTAAGCAAGATATGTATCTATTCCAGGAATTATAAATGACACTAGAGATAAGAACGTTTTGGCAAAGGCACTGAGATGATGCAGTTCCTACGTTTGTAATAATATTACAAACGTATATTTTTTTAATATTATTTTGTTCGTCATAATATTAAAAATTATTTTCCGTACCCCAATGATCATATTTAAATAACTCCATTTGACTCATTGGCTTTAATATTACAAAATGTTTTGATATTTTTTTATATCAAATAAAATAGAAACAGTCTTAGAGTATATAGTGGGCTAAAGTGAATCACATTGAGTCAATTTGGTCTCCTTTAGTAACTCCATTTTTCTGAGAACAAAAGATAAACTTTTGGGGCTTTTGAATTAATATGGGCCGTTAACAATGGGCCTTAACATTAATTCATATTTTTGGTTTAGATGAAAATAATGTTTACCAAATAAGACCAATTTTCAATATCACAAATAAAATTAGAAAAATTTAACTTAATGTGTTTTTACTTGGGTTTCCTCGAGTCCTAGTGGCTAGCACTCTGGATTCTTATGCGGCAGATGTAAGTTCGAGTCTCGCCTGTTAAAACATTTCCTGCGCCTAAGTGTTTACAAAGGATGACAACCTGTAGATAGCCCGGCGCAGAAGTCCATGCGCTGCAAAAATAAAAAAAAAATAAAAATGTTATATCATCTAACTCTAAGTTTCAAAAACTAATAAAATAAATTACTGGGCACTAATTCTCACTCGAAACACTCTTTGTTGAACCACCTACTTCAATATAAATAGTAATTTATGGGAATAGTGCTGCAAAATATTAAGGTTACTGCATTTTACTCAAGTGGAATGATTTGTTATATTATAAAATAACTTGGTAATTCTATTTACTCACTGGAACTAATTGCTACACTGGTGAAGCTTCAAGGGTACTTCCTGTAAAACATTTCTTTTTCTGCTAACTGTTCTCAGTTACTCTTTGGTAAATGCGATATGATCTAACGTTTTATCCACTGAGATGAATTGAATACTAACATATTGTTTCAAAAATAAATTACTCGGAATTTTAAAAAAGGTTCTTAAATTGAAACTTACCTAAATTGTAATACCCGAGCTGTTAGTGAGCAGACAATGAACTATCTGAAATGGCTTATCAGAGATGGCCTGAATCGCTCCCCTCCTTGTTCACCAAATCTTTTATTTTTGAACAACAAACTCGATAGTCACGGAGTGGAACAGTGCAAACTCAGAGAGTAGTGTCTTTTTAGCGCATTGCAAAGAAATGTAGCGATTGAGGTCGCATTCATGATAGAAAAGTTTTGTTAAACTTCAAGTCATCATCAGTGCTATCCCTTAGGCAACGAAAATGATCTTGGCTAAAATTTAAATATGTTATCAATGATTTTTATGCCCCAAGATATCAACACCCTGAGCCAATTAGCAAAAGGGTAAATTGATAAAAACAAAGAATACAATTCATTTGCCTTACTAGTTTCAAATAAATTAGACGCCTCTTCAGGACCTAAATCTATTTTTTATTTACAGCCAATCTTTTGAAAGTAACTTCCTCCTACAAAGGCTTCTCCTATTGCCCGCTTCTAGTATTGTGTTTTTTTTTTACGAATAAAAAATAATATAATAATATGTTCAGCTGGAACATTAGCGCCATTTGCGTAATCTTCTACCTACTTTCTATTGATATAAATATGTGTGTGTGTATATATATATAAATATATATATATATATATATATATATATATATAAAGAAATCAGCCCCGTAACAGGCCACGAGGGCCCTGAGGGGCAGATACTATAGAGGTATCTGATTCATGACCATACGGCACACTAGGGAGATAGTGTGGTCAGTACTATGCTCCGGCCGCCTGATTTTCCCCTTGGCTACTTCGACTGTTAGAGTCATTAGCACCCAAGGTACCCATTATTAATTAAAGGCTGGGTTGGCCTAGGGACGGTCAGGGAGGCCGAATTCAACCCATGAACGTAGACACTAGAAGAAAAAATCTTTAGTGCTTGCTCGGGATTTGAACTCAGGCCTCCAGCTTATTAATCCAGTGCTATACCACTGAGCTAACCTCGCCCCCATATATATATATATATATATATATATATATATATATATATATATATATATATATATATATAAAAGCGTGAACATTTTTAAAAAAGGATAGCAGCCTCAATCTTGATTCGTTCCTTGCGACAGTTGGGATAAGACGTACATATATATATATATATATATATATATGTGTGTGTGTGTGTATATATTTGTCTGTTCCCTCTCTCTCAGCCTCAACAATGGTCCAATTTTGATGAAATTTGGTACAATAATTTGGGTCAAGTTCGTTAACCAGCAGAAGCCGTCCACCGGAGCATGCTTTTTGGTGCAAAATCCCCGCGAAAAAATCGCTTACATCATATGCTTGCAAGTACTTGTTTTATAGGTTCCTTCATGTACCTTCATGTTCATGGAAAAGAATGAAACCATTTTAAGGCGATATCTGTAACCGTTTTCGAAAGAAATTGGAAAAATATTTGTTGACTAAAGTTTTTAGTTTGGGTACTTAGGATCATGGGATTCAGTAGAAATATTTTCTGCGTGTTCGAAATTCATTTAAACTAAATTGTTTAAAATTTCGTTACGTTTGGAGTAAAGGAAAGATTAGAATAAAATATTTACATGTGAACTAAAAATGTTAAATGTAAAAAAATAATATTTGCTATTTTGATTTTCAGGTATTACCAGAAGAGCTCTGGATACAGCTCGAAAGCCACAGACGTTTCTTATGCCGTTCTCTTTACCTTCCTGAGGTTCTGGTACGGAGCGAACCTCACCCTGGTCATACTTGAGAATGAGGACGTTCCTCCGATACTCCAGGTGCTGTCCTTCTTCATCTTTGTCACGAGCTTGTGCCTATTTCCTGGTGTAGTGAAGAATGCTTTATCTAGTAGCAGGCCTTCCGTTCCTGCGCCTGGACGTTCCCAGAACATGGAAATTCGAAACAGGGAAGGAAGAGCTGCTTTGAGAAATAATTCCGCAAGACGAAGACCAAACAGAAGAAGTTCACCGACATCAAGAATTAGTTTTTCTTAAAGGAAAGGTGCTTTGATAAAAATCACTGGCAATTGGTTGCGAGGCCCCTTTTTTGCAAAGGAATGAAAGACATTTTTGGTTCCGTTGGTAATTTTAATCCATCCCATTCCATCAATGATCTGTGATACTAACTGCAGGATCAGATAACGTATTATAGGTTCAATCAGGTGGTAACTCAATATTCAATGATGATAGTATCACATACTGAACATGGATATAACAATCGATGAACAGTCCATATTCGACGGAGAGCAATACTGAATAGACTGATGACGGAAAATATTTTTTTATCCGATAAAATAATATAAATATTTCTGTTCATTTTTAAGCATACTTCTCAAATTTATCTATATTAAAATTTACAAACATTGGAACTACTTTATCGTTGAAAATATGTATTCAGACGTGGAAGCTCGTGGACACCCAACAAGACGAACGAATATTTCCGAATAGTGTCTATCAGAAAAGCTTTAATATGTTGCGAATATTAAAAAAAAAAAAATAAAAAAAAAAATAAATAAAAAAAAATGTATATTTAGCAGTTAAAATCATTAGGATAAAGAGATTTCCACCCACTGCACAGAAGAAAATTTAAATAGGCAACAATGATTTAATTGCTTGAATGGTTGAAAAGAAATACGAAGTTGTCTGTTAATAGAAATAACTTTCAAATCAGATCAAATTTATGTATATTCCATTATTTTTTTAAGGAACTAAGCTACAAGAGATTGATTTTATCACTTTTTATCCATAAAGTAATATAAAATATAAAAAAAGAATGTAGATATTAAAACGAGCTAAATAAACCCCACGTTTATTTTAGCCTCCTAGTGCTGCTCAAAAGATAACCTCTAAAGAGAAATTAAAGTCAGACTCATGAATGGCAAGCTTGTAAGTTGTAAACACGACCTGATGAGTAGTAATTAAATAATTGGACTCACACATTCAAACAAAGCAGTCAATTATGTCAGGCATGCAACTGACAACTAACAATTAAACTCTTACCAGCAGAATACAAAACACGATACTGTTTAACAACAATACATCAATTTATCAAAATTCACTCCCACATCAGAGTTGGCCTTCAGACCCCGAATCAACCCACGAACGACATATACATATATATATATATATATATATATATATATATGTATATATATATATGTATATATATATATGTATATATATACATATATATATATATATATATATATATATATATATATATTCCAGAAGAAGCCGGAGAGGAATCCGGCGAAATATTGCGATGACAGGAGGAGCAAGACCGCTGGAGACAGATGGCGAATGAACAACACATTTAATTCCCAGCAAAGTAGCTTAAAAAACAACATATATATATATATTGTAATGATATATTACATTCACGAAAATATTTTTAAATTCAAATAACCATCGATATTTGAAAAGCCCGCGCAAATCACAAACCATATATACAAATAACATCGTATTATATACGATCAAAATTAATAATATTTTTGGACAATACTGGTATACAATATATCCATATTAAATGTACATCCAGATAACAATAAATTAATTATTTGATATTGCAAAAAACATAATTGTTATCTTTATATATAATCCGGCAAACTGCGGAAGTTGGAAAAAGGGAAGCCAAAGTTTCCCTCTCGAATGGTGTCTGTTGCTTCTCAGCGTTGGTGGAATGCAGAGCTCTCCTCCAAGGAATACCAAGTGTATTGAGGTTTTGTTGGAAGTGGATTGATTTAGAGGTAAGAATTGTTTTTTTGTAGTTGTCGATTATTTTATTATTGTTTGTGTGTAGTTTAATATTGTTTGTATCTCAGAATTGTCTGGAGATAAATGTTATATCGTTCATTCACTCGGAACTTTAATCCCTGAGGTTAAGTCAAACTCATATAATAAATCTTATTAAAATAATTAAAATATTTTTATTTCTTTTTTAAAAAATTAATCATTACATTTAATGACGCCCAACGTGGCGAATCAAGTTATAACAAATAAAATCATTACATTTAATGGCGACCCAACGTGGCGCAATAATCATTTCATTTATAATAATTAATCATTACAATATATATATATATATATATATATATATATATATATATATATATATATATATATATATATACATATATATACATATATATATATATATATATATATATATATATATATATATATATATATATACATATGTGTGTGTGTGTGTGCGTAAGTTTGTTGGTTTGCATAGAAGCGGCTTCACATCAAAATATAACGTCCTCTCGTTCTAAATCTCGTGGGTTCGATTCCCACTAGGGCTGGTCTTTTCTTTGGAAAAAAGAAAAGGCATCTGCCCTATCCTGGCTAGAAAAGGGCGGTGACCTTAAAACTCTGAGCTAATCATAATGGACGTAAATAAATCTGCTAATTCATGCAATAATGTTTATGTATAAATAATTTAAAAAAAAAATTATATTATCTATTATTATGATTTTGCTTTATTTTTATTTTATTTATTTTTATTTTCTACTTGTATAAAAGTAATCTTTGATGATTGATTTTATGGTTTATCATAATACTACCGAAATGCTATATGCTCCTGGTCACAAGGCGCCAAAATTAAAACATCATCATTTCTCTCTCCGATAAAACTATTTTATATGCCCTGAAGAGGTTTATAGCGTGTGGATGACAGTTCGCCAAGGTATTCCTACATCGTTACCTTATAGCCTAAAACGAACCAAGCTTAGATTCTCGATCCTTCAGAAAGAAACGAGCCCAACGATCTGCTCCGCGTACTTGAAATGAGATAAAAGGAATATAAACTAAATGCATCTACCAAAATAAATTTTCTTGACAAATTTAATAAGTATGTTATGTTAATAGTAGCCCAATATATTTCTACAGCAAACAAAATAATTACTTTCTATTCTTCTGCTTAGGCAAGATGGAATACGTTTGTGCTTTGCGGGCTCAAAGTGGCTCTCAAATAAAGGCTCAGCCGTTCAAACGTCTTAGGGAATTTATTTTTATTCCCATATATAAATTTAAAAAATCATTAACATTTCATCTTAAACGGAAAATATGGACAAAGATGGAAAACTGGTAAATCAATTTTCGTTTAGAGAAAAACCAATGATCAACCTGAAAAATAGTACTAAATATTATGGTTTTCGTTGCATATTATATTGAAGGCAGCAGCTCTAGTGCTTAAGTGTACATCATGACTTTTAAATCTGTCTCAATATTAATGGTTAAAGTTTAACAATAAAAAAATAATCGAACTGTTTAAGTTGTTTTCCCATAGGTGATTATTATTATATTAACAAACTAGGAATGAAATAAAAGGTTTGCCACGTGCCAACGTCCTCGCCTCTTGTACGTCCCATGAATTTATCTGAATAAGGAAAAAAATACATTCACTCTCTGAAAGGCAGGAGGAAATAACATTTGTTAATTCCATTCATTGAAAGCTAGTAATTTTATCCTGACCTTGTTATTCAAGTTCACTGTGAAGGTAAAGTTTAACAAAAATTCTATGAAAAATACAAACTCAAATGCAAAAAAAAACATATAATCCCACAATGCTAATGAGTATTAGCATCACTCGAAGCCTTTGTCTAAGCCCTGAGTCCATTCTTGAATTAATTATCATGAAATTCCAGTAGGGACATCTGTTCCGGAGGGGAAAAAAATCCAAAGGGCACTTAGATTTTAATGAGGGAACATCGTGAAAGTTGGATGGAGATCCGAAGTTGGCATAATGAAGAAGTTTCCATTGGTAAGTTTGTTCAAGTTATTCCCTCTAATTCAGGCCAATCCGATGCTCCAGATCTCTCTCTCTCTCTCTCTCTCTCTCTCTCTCTCTCTCTCTCTCTCTCTC
>OX328127.1:36927875-37308275 GCA_946811695.1 Gonocerus acuteangulatus | reverse complement strand
TCTCTCTCTCTCTCTCTCTCTCTTCCTCCCTCTTTGTCTCACTCTCCCTCCCTCAATCCCTCTATCTCTCTCAAGCTCTCTCCCTCCCTATCCCCTGTTAAAACAGAGGAAAAATGTCATTTCCACAAGCGCGAAATTTGAAGGGAGATATTCCCGATGGTTCCACCATTTGCAAATTCTTATTCCGAACTACACGTTCAAGACAAGGAAAGGCATTGAGAACCAGACATGGGCGATAACGATTATAATTTATCAATACTTAGCCAATATTAAGACTGAAAACGTTTTAACCCTCATTGGTATAGTTACAACAAAGAGCATTTTTATCGACAATATTCTCTTTTTGGAATATAAGCCACGCTTTTTCCGTCCAACGAAACTATCTATTTAAAGAGGAAACGTTATAAGGACTGCAGATGTAGTCGGGGTTCGGTCTTGGTATCTTAATAAAATTACATTTTTTATAATGAAATGTTTAGTTTTATTATTGACGACTTTTTGACTTAAAATTCAAGCCTTTATCAAGGCAGTACTAATTTACATGTTATTCGTTCACTATGTTTACTATATTATACGTTCGCAAGGAGGCCAGTTGTAAGAACGATTATAATTATCGATGCCTTTTATCGTTTTTTTTTTTTTTTTTATACAACGTTTATGTAAGACATACTATAATCATTATTTATTTCAGTTTTTTTATTATATTTATTTCAGTTTTTTTATTATATCATTGTCTGTAGCAACTACTGTTTTGGAGTGTCATCGTTAAGTTCAACACTTGCATCAGCTTAATACAGGAAATTAAATGCTCTTCGCTTTAGATGCGGAGCATCATCATAAATAAATAAATAAATATTTCAGTTTTTTCATCATTTGATGATAAAACGAAATCTTTTTCCGTAAAATCTTCTGACTATCCGGTAGAAAATCGTCTTACTTTTCCATGTAAAACTGTCAACAAGTAGGTTGTGTTCGTGAATGTACTGTGTTCTGTTCCATTGACCCAACAAAAAGAGAGTAGTAGACCCCCTTTTTGTTGGATCACTTAACGAAAAATCAATTTCACTAAATTGCTTTGGTTATCTTTTCTCTTTCAAATATTTTTGAATAATTATTAATTTCATGATGAATAATTTTTATTTGTTTCTGATAATTTCAGGAAAATAAACATATTATTACCTTTATTTATTTGATGTTGGTTCACTCTAGAATTCCAAATACATTATGACATTAAGAGATAATCTCAGTTTTGAGTATATCGTTGGAAAACTGATAACATTTTACAACTATTTTCAGATTCGGGAGTCTGCAGGATTTATTTTAGAAGAGTAGTGATTTTCGAAAAGTTGTCGCTAATCAGAAGTTTTTATTAATTTCTATATTTGGGATTGATATTACGGTCTGAATGAGACAATTGTGAACATTGAATGCGCATTACTCTTAAATCAAATTTAATGCTGATTCAACAAATGTAATTAATTGTTGAAAAAAAAATGTGCACAAGCAAAGAAAATTGGAGTTGTACTACGAAAAACACGGTTTTCTCTAAATAACCTTTAGAACGGCATAATATGTCTGGAACGGAGTGAGATAGAAATGTGTTGTTGGTGGGGTTGAACTACATTTTTTGTCTAGTTTCACCCCCTGAAGGATTGTCATTTACTTGAGATACATCCTGTATATAAACACAAAGAAAACGTACTGCAGTGTCCTGATTAAGAAAAGCAGTTATGTAGCCAAAGTACACAATGTCTGAAGGTTCAGAAGCTTTGATCTTAAATACTTTAAGGTGTGAGAATAATTAAAGCATGACCTCATTGGTAATTCATGAGAGGAGCAGGGAGTTAATAACTTGTGTTCTCTAGGGTTTACTGCGGGTTAATGGCATTCATCAACCACGTTTTACACACTCGTGTCGAAAAACAAGTTTCCATCCAATATCATAAACGGGAAACTGTGTAAGGTACATACATTTTATACACAAAAAAATTGTTGACAATATATATAAAGGTATTTGAAAGTAACGAAAGTTCATTTTATACGTTTCGACAAAAGGGAGTCAATCGTTCAACTTATCCCTCAATATACATCCACTTCATTTACATACATTTAATGCTTACTAAATGTAAAGGTTTTTCTGTAAGTCGTGGATCTGAATTCCGTTAGGGGCCTGAGGAGAAAATTCGCGAGAAACCTCTGATCCATCGAGAAAAACAGAAGTGCGTTATTGGACGTCCAAAAAGTATCTTCTATCGTTGGGTTTAGTGAATTAAACTGCTGTTTTTATAAAGGAAATTTGTTTCTATTTTATGATGGCGTAATTCAAAATTCAATTATCTTTAACAGTTGTTGAGCAATCCTTTCTTATTCAATAAAAAATATGTCTACATAAAAAAAAGTCCGTCACGCAGGAGCTGCATAACTAAGCACTTTCCTCAGAATTGGGTAGTGTCGAGTGCACTCCTGAATAATTTGCTTAAAATAACCTAGATAGATAAATAGAATAAAAACATAAATAGTTCTGCTCTTTTGAATTTATTCTGAGCACATGTTTCAATTATTACTTTTGTAATTAATTTCCTTCCAGAGTTTTGTGTAATAAATAAAGCTTCACATTTTCGTCTACTGATCTTGATGAAGAAAATATAATAAAAATTACGACTGGTATTGGCAAATAACTACTTTGGCTCCAGGGTAACCCCCCCCCCCCTCCTAATGAACCAATTTAGTTTATTTTTACAACGCATTTTTCTCCTCAGTTGACCATAACGAATACCGAGTTTCGTTGAAATATACCAAACATTACGACTGTTATTGGCAAATAACTACTTTTGAGGGGTCTCCCGTGGTCTAATGGCTAGCGCCTTGGATTCATAAGCGAGAGATGGTGGGTTCGATTCCCAACCTCCGGCAGGAATTTTATCAACCCACGGCTCGCTGCACCCTGGATGTCGGCGCTAATGACCTAGATGTAGATGCACCGTAAAAAAAAAAAAAAAAAAAAAAAAAAAAAAAAAAAAAAAAAAAAAAAAAAAAAAAAAAAAAAAAAAACTACTTTTGCTCCGGAGTAAACCCCCTCTCCAGAAGGACCGATTTTGTTGGTTAACGAACTCGTTCAATCGTTTGATGGGGAATACTACATACTAAGTTTCGTGGCGAAAAAACAAAAACTCTGGCCTGTATCGTGTTAACGGCGGACACATACATAACTATATATATATATATAAATTTTAACTGGGGTCATTTTTGGTCTCTACTAGGTAGGGTCGATAAAGATTCGAAGAAATTTTTTAAAAATTCCGTCATGAGTGCAACCTCAATAGCTAAGAAAAAGAAGAAAATTGGACATAACTGCTTTTCCCTTCAGAATTTGACCATGCTTCAAATGAACTTTTTTTGTTGGAAATTATGTCTAAAATCACCTCCTAGAGTTTGGCTACGTAGACCTAAATCCCCCTGTGCATATATATAAATATATATATATATATATATATATAATCGAGCTAAAACACTCAATGTTCTCAACCATATCTTAGTAAAAAGGGGGACGATTCTTCTTAGAGTGTATATACATATATTCTCGCTCGAATAGGAATCTTTCCCTCTTTTTCCTCAGATAAGGTTCAGAACATCGTTTTGAAAATGATTCCGCTCGATTCCTTGATATTCATTTCAACCAGGGCGATTTCAATTATTTAGTTAATTTGGCCTCTTTGGTCGTCCAAACTTCCAATATTCGTGGAATCTTTTGCTTGGAATATTGGAACAAATCAAAATTGCAAAAAAAAAATATGTATATATATATATATATATATATATATATATATTATCTATTTTGCAATTTTGTTTTGTTCCAATATTCCAAGCAAAAAATTCCACGAATATTTCGTAGTGAGCATTCCAATTTATCAGTCCGCATAAGTTAAAATTAAATAACGTTCTCTATCTGTCTGTTAACCTTGGGAAACACCCGAGTTAACCTTGGGAAACACCCGAGTTAACCTTGGGAGACACCCGAGTTAACCTTGGGAAACACCCGAGTTAACCTTGGGAAACACCCGAGTTCAATCTGGTTTAAAACTTTTATTATCCGCTTACCAGAGTAGATTAGGAGAAAATTGACTTTTCTAGTTCAACCTTTTGTCGCCTATTCGTTGCTTCTATTTTTTTTTTTATTTATTTTTTTTTTTTTTTTGGATGGGGGAGGTAGTTTTAGACTCATGGAAGGGGACCATTTCAGTTTAATTGGAGAACACATTTTTATAGAAATAGATAAAAGACAGAATTGTTATAAAGGGATTTAAATTGATGGGACGGAGACTCGTTATCGGGCAATCATCTGCCCTCTCGACCTATTTGACAAAGACCTTTATTATAACTGCAATTAGTCTATTGGAAAATTCAAAGAAATAATAGAATTACTGTCAACTTTTAAAAGCCTTTACTGATAATGTTTAATGGAATATTGTTGAAAATTTACTACATTTAGCCATTTTCACATTTCTTCTTAATAAATATGTCTATATACTTTTTATTACACATAGGATAAATGGATGTCAGTTTATTTGACTTGGGAATATAATATTTGATTCGTAGGAACTGCGTCGTGAGTGACCATGAGTCATGAGTTCACACCCAAACTAATATATTTCAAAGCTAACTCAAACTTTGAAACACACATGAAACACTCTTGAACTAAATTCCGGCCGACCTAAGCAATGTCTATACTTACCAGAAATTCCGTTTGAAGCAGGAAACTACAAGTGTCGTATTGAATATATAAACCAAGCGCAAGAAAATATTTTTGAAAATTCCTCCTGTATCTTTATAAATATAAATAGTAATGGTGAACACACCGGACAAACTACTGGTTCAAATGATGTGAAGGAGTGTATGGTGGAATGTATGTTATCAATGAGAGTATTATTGACAGGCCAGCAGATAACTCTTGTAAAGGTCATAGGAGTCACATTGGTCTTCCTTGGGCCAACTATCTACTCTATTATCACCATTCTACTGTTCCTATTATTTTAAAGTTGTTGATAGCTTTTTTTTCTACATTTTAGAAGCTCTAAAATTAGGAAATTTATCTTCTCGACGCTCCATCAAATTGATATAACATGCTTATTATATGCATATACATGGAACGTAACATGATATACAATTACGTCTTTATAAAATGCTACTAAAAAACAAAAAAAAAAAGGTTGGGTGGGTCTAGGGACGGTCTGGGACCCGGAACCAACCAACGAACCTTGAACTCGACTAACCTAATCTCGCCCAGAAAATAAAACAAAATGCATAAATAAATCGGAAAGAAAATCAAGATAAAGAGAACAAAAAAAAAACATAAATGAAATGGATTCATCCAAAATATTTTCAAGTAGTAGTACGTACATCGAAATCATTAACTAACCCAGTTTATGTTAATATTACGAGTTTGAATTGAAAAAAAAAGTAGTCAAACAAAATAATAATAAAATCAAACTGAGAACAATACTTTCACTTTAACAGTTCAATACATTGTAAGTATTGCATGAAATCCTAACCAATCCTTACTTTTACAACTGGTGGTTCTGTGATTTAATACGGTTTTCGTCTTGTATATTTACTTATATTTCAGCCTGTAATTCATGGTTATTGCTCATTGTAATATTATTATTATTAAATAATTTATTACTCTAATTATTAGAGTATGCAATAAACTGTGCAAAGAGCATGGCCTCTTGTGCCCATTTTACTGTTCTTTAAATAATTCAGTTATGGGATTTCTTTTTCAAAAATAATTAATAATTAAAGCGTCTTGCTGAACAAATCTTTTATAATTTTTTTGTTTTATTACAGTCTTATTTTCAGAGTAAATAATTAATTAGTTTTGGGAAAGATCCATCACTACGGCCACTACAATGTTAACAGATATCAAAATAATGACATTAGTGCAAAATCATTTTAATTAAGTAGTTGACAAATCATTTTAATTAAGTAGTTGACAAATCATTTTAATTAAGTAGTTGACAAATCATTTTGTGTATAATTTTTTATTGAAACCATGAATGGAGATGTATGAATATAACGATATATTTACAGGGATTTTTTTCGGTACCCAGTAGGTAGGTTTGGAGGATTTTTTTTTTTTTAAATTTCTGTCATGAAGGCTAATTCAATTGCTACATTCCCTCGGAATGTGTGAATAAGACACAAAAATCGTCTGAAGTAAGCTATTCGTTTCTTCATAGACAATCACACGTGGCAAGCGCGATGCCAGCAGTATTGACTGTCCGGGGGGCATGTTGTTTGAGAAGACCCACCCCGAAGACAGTTTGAAACATAACAAACACAAGTACTGTTGTCCCCCAAGTACCGGTAGGAGGGTGGCTCTATCTGATGAATCTTTGATGAAGGGGTACACCCACTCTCCTCCACTCAGTCTTCAAACACTGTTTGCTTTGAGTAGTCACCAGAAGCGGGATAATCTTAAGGAGAAAGCCACTCAGATCGATAGAAACATGCGCGGAGTGAACAAGAATTCATACACCTGGTATACATATTTCATATATTCTTAAAAAATAAATAAATAAAAAAAAAAAAAAAAAAAAAAACATAAGGAAAAAAGAAAAGTGATGATTTGCATTACTTCAGCAATATTCAAGAAGTGATAAGTCTTCACAAAATGCAACAAAAATACTGGTTGGCTATCTCTATAGGAGTGATTCTTTTGTAAATATTAAAAATACCTCAGCTATAGACAGTGTAAAAGGAAAATTATAATATTTTATTTATTTTTTAAAGCAGTTCAACCACATTCTTGGACTTATATGCGGCCCCCGAAATCTTGGTGTAATCGAAAAATAATTGTCATAAAAACCTTAAAAATAAATTAAATAAGATCACTTAGTCCAGAAAAAAATGAATTCATTTGAAAAATAAAGTTTTTTGGTTTAATATCGTTTTAATGGCTAACTATTCCAAGTTCTAGATTGTTAGTACACTCCATACACCCACAAGCCCCCCCCCGAATTATTTTCTATATACTCCCGTATCTACTTTGGTCGTTTTTGCCTATTTATATCGAATCCATTGATTGAAGTTAATATATTTAGAATGAAGTAAATTATTTTTATCAAGCAAGTGATGAACAAAATAAAAATAAGAATAAAATGTACTTAATAAGGAAGTAAATACGCACCCGAACGCATTATCACACACACACCTACGCAAATACACATTTATTTTCTAATCCAACTTCCCCTTTTAAATTTAATTAAATGATTTATACTTTTGTTATCAGATCTGCAGCTCTAAAGTGTATCAATATTTTCTTGCATAATTTATGGTCGTCTCCAAGCATATCATAGAGAGGGCCGTGAATGTCCATTTCATTTTGAAAATCCGTGAAAATGTCTCTAATGGAAAGATCTTCACCACAAACTGTGCATTCAGGGATATCTTCCCGTTTGAATAAATAAACATGGGTTAGATTAGTGTGTCCAATTCTCATTCTCGACAGAACTACCTCATCTCGTCTAGTGTCTTGTGATGAGATTTATCTCCCTTAACTGGTTATCTCTGTTTTGATGATGATTTTTGATTGGTGATTGTGCGTCGAAAAATAGTCAACACTTGTCCGAGCGTTTCGTCCAATGCGCCTTAGGAGCTAAGAAAAAAAATAAAATTCATTATTTTATATATCGACTTTGGAAAATGATATCGAGATGATTCTTTCACTTATCCATGTGTTTTAGACAGTAAATTAAAGGAATAATACAATTGTTAAACAATAACTTGTTATATATGTTTTTAAAACGCATCTCCTCCATTAGCGCCGGGGAAGCATGGCTGCCAGTTACCTTTGATTCTTCCGATTAGAAAAAAACTGTGACCTAGATTCAATGGATAAAGCATTATTTTCTTTCTCGGTTTATCCTTTATTTTTTTGAATTATAAAATAAAAAGAATATCAAAATATATAGCAAAAATGTGTATTTATGGCAGAATATGTAAAAATATGGATTTATGGCAGAATATGTAAAAATATGTAAAATGAAAACATGTTTAAATGATTTTAAAGCACTTAAAGCGTGCAGAATTACATCAAGAATTACGATTTAAGAATCAAAAAAAAAAAAAATACGTAAATTCAGTAACATCCGTTCCCTACTTATACCGCTTCCTGTCATACGGGAAGAGCATGTCCACAGATGTGACGGGTGGGCTCGATTTGTGTAAGGTAGATCCGAGGCGCTCCCGTTATCGACGGCCCTTATCGTTCCTACTATATGCTTTTCCCGCGTAGCGTTGGAAGGGTTAATGCCTTTTTTTGTTATTAAATTTTAATTAAACAACTAAGAAAACTATGTGATCATACATATTCACTTTAATCAATTTCACTACATCTTTCTTACGATACTTAAACAGTGTAACAATACACATTTAACTAAATAGTCTATCAAAGTGAGAAACACTGTACTCTAGCCATTCCTGTAAGGTATTCCATCTAAAACACTTCCGAAGTAACTTTGTTTAGTGGCCGGCTCTTAAGCTCGAAGAGTTACCTGCCTCTTAAAGTGAATAGACTCCAATCCTAGCTCCAGGGAATTTGACGATCTCGACTCCCTTCCACTTAAGTCTGCATAGGATAGTTCTCTAGGCTATTTCCCTTAGCTAGTCTTTATTAGCAGCTTTATGCCTTTTAAGCATTCGAATTGTCTTGAGATCGTTTTACTTTGCGATTAAAATTTAAACATTCGATTTAGTGGCCGAACAAACACAGTGTGGCATATTTCAGGGCTCACGGGAAAAATTTTTGGCAAGCCCTAACATTTTTTTTTCCTTTTATTGAAAGTGCAGCAAGAATGGCGATGAACCCACATATATATCATTGCAAATGCATATTAGATTAACAAAATTTTCGTAAGACGTTAACTTTATTGCCAGTTAAGATTTAGTTCATTTATAAATTGTGTAAGCGTATCAAGAAATTGGAAGCATTTATTGACTGTGTATATATTGCTTGTATTTATTGCGTGAAAGTTAAAAAAAATATAAGAGTTTATTGAATGTGTGTTTATAGTGTATGGATGTATTTATTGTATGAGACAGTATTAGTGAGGAATCATGTAAATAGCTAATTTATTTAGTTTTAGGTAAATGTTTAGGTTAAATTGTTCTTTTATTATTTGTATGAGTAGTAATATGAGTGCCGAAGAGTTAACTGCAAAAATCGTGTGATGCCCCTAATGACCCAGGCATTATAAACAACCGTATTTAGGGACGAGCAAACAGAATATGATAAATATGAGCAAGGTAAAGAATGTTCCATGTTTTCTTGAATTTTGGCAAAAAGCAGAAAGGATGGGGGGTCCCCAGGGGGGATTCTTTATTGTCAAGTGTAATACATTTTTTTTTCCAAAGTATACCTAGTATTTTTTGTGTGAATCATCCCTGATTTCTTTATCATTGCCCCATAGAAGTAGGTTCTTCGAAGTCTCCTACTGATGGCTCCTTCAAAAACGCAAGACATTCCTGCCCCTGGAGTTATATGTATTAAAAAGCTGCTCAGCTTTGCGGGCAGCGCATGAACGCGGCGCCGAATATTGGGTGCCAGAAAGTATAATTTACAATTACTCTTTAAAATGTTATTCTCCGCTTATGATCAGGTGTCTATGAAAGTAATATTACGATAAGTCTTCTTACAATATTTCTAATACGACGATAAACACCAAAATATATGTTATACAAATGTAGCACGCGGTTTCTATGGCGTAGCTGAATTCGGGTCCAAAACATATTTTTGTATGTGCATCCACTACCAATGGGACACGCCCAATACAGTTATTGTATTATACACAATATGTATTTTAGTAATAATATGTATTATACATAATATGTGTTATTGTATAATTAAAATAGTTGTATTTCGATTTAATTAATATAAGTTTATATTATAAACTTATATTAATTAAATCGTAAATACAATTGTATTAATTATACTATATCACATATAATCCCAGTCTTACAACTAATGAAATGCATAAAAAAATAAAAAAGCTATAAATAAAAACTAAAAACAAATCAATACAAAATAAGACGACCCTAGGGAAAATAAAAACTTCTAAATATGACACATATTAATTAATATGTGTCACATAATTAATATTATGTATTTTCCGCAACTTACAGTCAGACGAAAATCGTTTTAATCCAAAGTTAATGGTTTCTCTGTACATGCCGATTCACAAAAATCACGCCAACTTTAGGCATTCCAAAACATTTAAAAAATATTAACGATCTATCGTCTTATGTCGTTAGTCTAGTTACGAAATCTAGATTTGGGCTGAGGCCTATTTTTGCCTCTAAGGAAAAAATTCTAATCGAAAAAAAAATTAAAAAAAAACAAAAAACAAATTACTTTGAATCCTTTTTCAAATTAAAGTTCCAGTTTATACAATACCAAATATAATACGGTGCACATATTCCTTAGGTTGTTTAATCTCCTTACACAATATCTACAAAATCAACCCAATCATCATAAAATTGTACAAAACGTATAGAGACTAAAGGACTACATTCAATTGTATGGGTTCGTGGTCACGAAAACATCGGTCAGACTACAGTAGCGGAAGACATGCATCACTTGCTTCCACAAGCCATCTGAACCATCAGAAACTACAGCAAAAGAACTACAAATAAAAATAAAACGAGCTATGTGGCAAGCAATGTGGTATTGCACACACAATAAACTTGAGAGCATATTTCTTGTGGAACTAAATATGTTTTGATTACCCACAAGTTTTTATCTATTTATCATAACAACAGTAGTAATTTTGTATCAAAACACCGTTTCACATCGGACCAAATATGACCGATCAAAAACGAGTACCGGTCCATCGATTCTGTGCTTGATCGATTTTCGTAATTACAAGTAATTCCGCTTCATTTGTCTTCTAATTACATATTTTACAATTTTTCTCATTTCCCCTGTTTATTATATTCCCAGTAGCAGCAGGGTGTACAGGTTTCTCGCAAACTAATAGTTCTTAACATACATCTGGCTGTCAAACGTGTTGCCGCCCTATTCATCGAGAGAACAAAGAACAGGATGTAACTAAGTTAAATTAGCAGGACTGAGGATAGGGAATAAGCCGCTCACTTACTCACAACTATTTACAAAACAAGACTTGCAACGTAGCCTTAACATAGTACAATAACCCGGGTGGAGTGAGAACTCACCCCACAGTTGCACCCCACATATTGGGCAAAATATCTTATACGAAAATGTTTATGCCTGCCTAAAACTTAACATTTATTCTGAAACTTTAGAAATTAACAACAATGCATTTATGCTTTATTTTGTTTATTTAAATTTTAACGTCCATTATAATTAATTCAGAATTTTAGGACCGGTTAACTATAGGTCACCACCGTTTTCAAGCCAGGATAGGGCTGATGCCTTTTCTTTCTAGCCAACGAAAAGCCACCACCTCTAGTGGGAATCGAACTCACGACCCTTGGCACCGAGTGTTAAGTGCTCACACCTTAACACTAACGGCCACCGGGCCTCCACATGTCCTAGTGTCTGTAGGTTAGAATCTGTTTAAGTATGAATTTTTCTTTCCACGTCCTGTCAGTTGTAGTGTTAGTGGGATAATATATTATTTAATTATTTATTGATAAGGCTTCGCAACTTGGCGAATCGCCTTATTTAATTAAAAAAGCTTTAAGAGTAGACAGATATTCGATATGATTTTATCTTAGTTTATCATCAAATATGACTCTTAAATGTTTAAAGTTGGAGATTTTTAACAATTGTCCGGGGTATGGAATACTAACAATTTAGAACTTGGAATAGTTTTAGGCTACTAAAACGCTATTACACCTAAAATAAAATATTTTTTATGAACTAAGTTATCCTATTTAATTTATTTTTCAGTGTTTTATGACACATTTTTACAATCAAATCAAAATATGGGAGGGGGGCTGCAGCCCCCTCAGCCTCCCCCCTTAGATACGCCCATGATGAAAACTACTACTAATTTATGTTGCCCTCTACCGAAACGTATTGAAGAAAATGCACATCGCTACCAAAGCGATGCATAAAATAATCAATAATAATATATAGATATGTATGTATAAATTGGCACCGGAGTATTTTGCAAATTTATTATGTGGTCAACATTAATGCTCCCTGAAACTCTCGTTACAATGCACGAAGGGTTTAATTTACAACTAACACAGACACGAACCGAGATGCAACAACTAAGAAACAGTGCTACAAAGGAATGCTTTAACTTACCAAGCAACTTTAAGATTCAAATCTTACCCTTTATTTAAGAACCGGAAGGAGAAGGGGAAACGGGAGACAGCAGAATGCCCCCCTTATATATATAGTCTGTTCGCTCTCCCACAGGCTTAAAAACGGTCCGATTGTTATGAAATTTGGAACAAATGGACCTTTGTCTAGTTTGAAAGGTAAATTCGTTAACCAGCTGAATCCGTCAAACGGAATATGGTTCGTGCGGGAAAAAATGTTAACGCGAACGTTTTCAAGTCTAATATGCTTTCCACGTACTCGTTTTATAGGTTCCTTAAAGTAGAAACACGAATGAAACCATTTTATAGCAATATCTGTAACCGTGTAAGAGAAAAATTGATACAACTACTTTTCCAAAATAATTTTCATTTTGGGTATTCAGAAACAATTAATTCAGTTGAAACTGGTTCCACACATTTGACATTCATCTAATCTAAGATATTTAAATATTGCTCTCGTTTGGAGTTATCGGAAGTATTAGAAAAAAACAACAATTTATTAATAGACATGAAAAGTTTTCGGATGTATCAAAATATCTCGAAAACGGATGGTAATCGTGGTAGTGGGAGGTGACTATTAGAAAGCTTAGTAAATTCTCTATAGAAAAGGTTCTCATCCAAAATACACGTTAAACATATTTAATGCACTTTATTAAGAGAAACTGAGATCAAAGAAAAAAACAAAAAAAAAAAAAAACATTTGAATTAGTCATTCATTTTCGATTACCCTCTCTCCACCCCCTACTATCTCAATGCTCCTGACCTCATTTGTTGTGAATCACAGGGAAGCTGATGCGAAAGAAGGGATGTCTTTATTCAGACAGTTGTGATCAGGAAAACTGTACTACCGCTGTGTTAGCTAAAATTTCGTTTATAACCCCTAGAGTTGGCTTTTAATCACAGAGTTACTCTAGACAGATATAAGCAAGGGAGACGGAAATACTGCTTAAGTGATAGTGATGGTGACGGCGGCGCATCAAAGCGTGAGGACGAGACAAAAAGGGACTTGCCAAGTAGGCCAGGTGTAAATAGAAGATTTTGGAGATCTTTAATTAAAATTTTTGAATGAAATTACTTTTCTGTTGAAGTAGGCAAAGATCATCAAATATTCTATGGGATCAATTTTGTGTTTCTACCTATTCAAGGTGAGATTTCTGATATTTTCCAGCTATTAATTTCCTCTGATATATCTAATTGATATTATAGTAAATAGCACTAATTACAGAGATTTTTATGAAACTTTATCTATTGGAGAAAAATTGATTTCAATCAGTAACTTGGGCCCAGTAAAGATGCTTTGGTGTAATGATAATTGTTTTAAAAAATAACAATGCATCTGTCTGCAATGTCAAGTATATGTTACCGCCAGTTTTTTTTAATGTTTTTATTCTTAATTAGGTTAAAATGAATAAGTATACGAAGTTTCACGAAAATCGGAGTCAGGCACTTCTCACTCAGAATTACCCTTCTATCTTCTGAACATCACACAGATTCATTGTGTGAGGAGTAAATAAAGAAGCTAGAAATTATTGTGCATTACTACTCAACAAAATGATTTATATTCTAGATATGATGGAATCAAGACATAAATGTAATTGACTATCCGATTGATGAATAATAGTGTATTTATGAAATGTTTGGACATTGCTGCAATGAATTCATTTAAGCTATGGACAAGACAACAATTACTTTCTGATCAGAAAAAAACAAAAACAACCTTTTAGATCAAAGTAGGGTATTTCTTCTTGAACTTGAAAAGAAGTTAGCAGAGTCTTAAATAATGTCGCCTCGACAACCTTGCATCACCCAAGAGATCCTCAAATTAAATGCAATCTTTACACTAGAATGATGAAAATTCAGACCTTCCCTTATCACCGAGTGAAGGCCAGAGTAGATTTTTTACCCTAGGAATAAAGACTCAAAATTAACAACAAAATGCAAAGTACGTAATAAATGTATTTGTCCCAGTCATTCAAATAAATTAATAAAATAACCCAAAAAAACCTAATTTTTATTTGTTTGATGATGTAACATCTTTATTATCCCCTGAATACAATAAATATCATTGGAATACATGAGAAAAATAATGATTGTGTGGGAGATGATTCACCCCAACCATTCAGCCTTGCCTAAGAGGGTTAAGTGAACTGATAATACATCATAGCCCACGCATATTTACAGACCACAACAAATTTTTATTTTTTAAATGCTTTGTTTTGTGGACGATAAACTTATTGAGGTAAGTCATATAGGAAACCAGAATGTGTTATATATTGCATTATATGAAACGAGCCTAATTTTTTTTTTTTTTTTGTGCTTCGTTTTGTGGACGATAAACTTATTGAGGTATGTCATACAGGAAAACAGAATGTGTTATATATTGCATTATATGAAACAAGCCTAATTCATTAAACGAATAAAAATTCTCAACAGAAAAATGTTTTAAAAGCCATATATTCATAGAATAAAAATTTTGATTCGTTAATCTGTCTTCAAGGCCTTCATGGATGTGAAATTAGCTCAGTGATAGAGAATTCGACTAACGTTCTGGAAGACTTGAGTTCATAATGCGGACAATCCCTAATTATTAAATCTTCCAGTGTTGTCGACCTAGTGTTATTTGGGACCCAAGACACTACCGAGGCCCACCCAGACTTTAATGGATACCTGCAAAGAAGAAAATCAGGTGGCCAGAGCACACTAATGCCCTAGTGTGCTAGGGTCAAGAATCAGATACCTCTACAGTATCTGCTCCTCTGGGCCTTTATTGCCTACTATGGCGCTGATTCAAGATCTTCATAAGAGGTAATCCAGTACATTGTAGGTGCGTGAAAATACAGCCTATGTACTTGATGTCTTCAGCGGGAAGCTCGGTGACGTTGAATGGGATGTTCAAGTCATTCCATCTTGAGCAGCCTGTAGAGTATAGGTTCTATTGTCAATTCAGTATAACAGGTTCCACATGATGGTTTCTCTTCGTTGACTTCAGGTAGCGGAGTGTAAGTCTTGAATGGCCAATCCTAAGTCGAGCCAATATCCGCAGTTTGTTGAAAATAAGTACAGTCTATGTTCCTAGTATTCAAGATTTTTTTTGTAATACTGTTTGTGTCTTCATGTGAGATTGGTCCTGTATATAGAAGTGTGTGTTCTTCTCCAATTTTCGCCAGGTTGTTTATATCATAATTTATCCCTAGTCCACAAAGAAATACAATAATATATACTAATGCCACACTTAACCACAATTTTAATTCAAGGCAAAATTCCTGACCTCATAATAGTTGTCGACTGATTTATTTAATTTATAGAAACGTCATTACTCTTATCAATACTTTTTTGGTAGCATCAATACCCTTAGATGCTGCATATTATTTTTTGTTTTCTTTCTTTTTTTTAAAGGCGCACCGACAAATCTTGGCCATTAGCGCCGACACCCAGGGTGCAGCCAGAAATTTTCTCAGCGAGCCTTGAGCTGAGAAAATTCCTGGTGCCGGTGGGGATTGAACCCGCCATCTTCTGCTTATGAATCTAGCACGCTAGCCACTAGACCACGGGAGCCCCCATTATTTGATTATTTTTATAAAAATTATGATTAATGTTCATTTTGTTTTCTAGTTCTTGTGCTGACAAAGGCAAAATAAATATAAATTAATATATTATTATTTTGTGTAAGTGCTGATGGTGCAGATCACTACTCCACAGGAAAAATAATAATATATTAATTTATATTTATTTTGCCTTTGTCAGCACAAGAACTAGAAAACAAAATGAACATTAATCATAATTTTTATAAAAATAAACAAATAATGGGGACTCCCGTGGTCTAGTGGCTAGCGTGCTAGATTCATAAGCAGAAGATGGCGGGTTCAATCCCCATATTATATACAGGTTCAATCCCCATATCATATTAATATTCAGGTATATAGATTTTTTTTTTTAAATTTACGTTTTAGTTCTTTATGAGGATATTATTACAAAGATTGATTGTATAAGCAATAATAAATATAAGTTAATATCTATCAGATGGACCATGCAGGAAATGATTTCTGAGGGCCATTACATTGTTGGAAAATTGATACATATATATATAGAAATCGCACTAACATAAGCAGCTCACTTATAACTTAGCACCTATAAACATATTTTTTTGGGGCATTTGGACTGACATTTTTTTATCCGTTAATTATAATAATATTTTATTTTTTTTTTAAATGAAATATTGTCGATGACAATATGATTTTAGATGTTAAGTTGAAGGTAAACTATTATTTTTTTTTTCTCTACAAAAAAATCTCTACATTTTGCATCCAGGGGTGTGGAGTATCTTTGGAAAACGTGCGTACAACTGTTTCAGTCTAAATTACAAATATAATTTAGCTGATGTTTTTTAAATATATTTTATTTATTGTTATAATTTTGCGTCTATGTAGGTATATATATATATATATATATATATATATATATATATATATATATATACATATATATATATATATAACAATAAATAAAATATATTTAAAAAACATCAGCTAAATTATATTTGTAATTTAGACTGAAACAGTTGTAGGCACGTTTTCCGAAGATACTCCACACCCCTGGATGCAAAATATTTTACAATACATTAACCATTCCACTATTCAACAACTATATTATATTTTGTAGAGAAAAAAAAAAAATAATAGTTTACCTTCAACTTAACATCTAAAATTGTATTGTCATCGACAATATTTCATTTTTAAAAAAAATAAAATATTATTATAATTAATGGATAAAAAAATTTCAGTCCAAATGCCCAAAAAAATATGTCTATAGGTGCTAAGATATAAGTGAGCTGCTTATGTTAGTGCGATTTCTCCCTCGTTCCATAAGGAAAATACAAACTTATGGTGTTGACCTTGTGATGCAATCCGAAGGTGCTGATAAAGAATGTCCTCTTTCCAGGCTAGGTGGTCCTAGGGACGGTCTTGGACCTTGAATCCAAAACACGAACAAAAACACTAGAGATCTCTAGTGCGCTCGGGTTTTGGACTCAGGTCCTCCAGCATATTAGCCGAGTGCTCTACCACAGAGCTAGCCTTGCCCCTATATATATTTGTCTTCTTTCTTGCTCTTTAGGTGTACCACGAAGAAAAGAGCCAGGTAGTGCCCATGTAGGGGAAGGCCTGCCTCCCCTCCAGCCACACCCCTCCTGGAGCTTTTGTTTCTTGTCGGACTTTAGCAGCCTCAAAAACGGTCTAATTTTGATGAAATTTAGCACAAAAAGACTTTTTCTGATCTAGTTTGTTAACCTACCAAATCCTTTCACCAGAACATTCTATTTTTGGTAAAATTTGTGTCCAATTAATTGTAGTGCTTCCTTTTAGCACTTTCCTCCGAAGGAAAGTAGGAATTTTTGAAAAATTTCATCAAATCTTTATCGATCCTACCTAGTAGACACCGAAAATGACCCCCGTTAAAATTTATATCTATCTATCTATATATATTTATATGTGTGTGTGTGTCTGTTAACACGATAGCGGCCAGAGTTTTTGTTTTTTCGTCACGAAACTTGGTATATAGCATTCAATTAGCAAACGATTGAACGAGTTCGTTAACCACCGAAATCGGTCCACCGGAAGGGGGGGTTCACCCCGAACCCAAAACACTAATTTGACCATCCCAGCCGTAATATTTGTTATATTTCAACGAAACTTGGTATTTGTAGTGGTAATATAGAGAGAAAAGTGAGATATAAAAATGAACTAAATCGGTTCATTAGGAGGGGGGTTTACTCAGGACCCATAATACCAATTCGCCACTACCAGCCGTGATTTTTGGTATATTTCGACGAAACTCGGTATTCGTAGTGGTAATCTACAGGTAAATATGTGTTGTAAAAATAACACATTATTTATTTCGGTTTATTAGGAGGGGGGGGGGGGTTTACTCCGGACCCAAATTACTAATATACTCATACCGGTCGTAATTTCTGCTGTATTGTAACGAAACGCGGTATACGTCCTGAGTAACTCATGAGAAAGAAGTGTTGTAAAAATGAGCTGAATCGGTCAATCGGAAAGGGGGGTTTACTCTGAAATATATTTCAATAGAAAAGCCCGCCAGGCGTAGGTTCACAAAGCCGCCGCAAGGAGCGCTTTCTACCACTAGAGGGAGGGACTGTATCCTGTTCCTGCGTTTGATCAAAATAAGAAAATATGAGGTTTTTTGTATTTATTACGTAGAGTAGTAGGTACCATGTGGAAGCAAATTAATAATTGATCAGTTACTCATTACAAAATTAAAAGGGAACTATTCATGTTTTTATTTTATTTATGTATGATATTTTAAGCAAATTGTTCTGGAAAGCAGTCTTCACTACCCAAATTCTGAGGAAAGTGCTTAGTTTTGCAGCTTCTGCGTGACGGACTTTTACACTATAGGCTTGCAGGTACACTTTTATAGAATTTCCATCACAGGGAAATGAATGATGGCTTTTTAGGCAGTATATGTAAACTTTTTCGAGAAAAGTGGATAAAACAAGTATCCTTAACTAATTTTCGGTTTGAGTATTCAGAAACGATGGGCTCAGTAGAAAATTTTCCAGACATTTGACAGAGAAATAAGTGCTTAATACTTCAAAATTGTCAAAATTAAACAGTTCTTTGTGTATTTTTTCCTCAGTTAATTATTGCTTGTAATTTATTTTAGCAGTAAATTTAATTTTAAATGAGCAAAAATTTTCCTTTATCGAATTCCCTAACATTGGTGTAAGTGGTGTCTTGGGAGATCCATTTAAAATGAAATTACAGCACAGAATAAATAAGTTTCACCAACAAAAACATGATAAATAGAAGTGCATTTATGCTATAATAAACAAAAAAAAATTAAACAAAAATAAATAGAAAAGGAGGGATCATAAACAGACAGAATATTAAAAACCATTATTACTTATGGGCTGACCTGATCTATATATATATATATATATATATATATATATATATATATATATATATATATATATATATATATACATATATATATACATATATATATATATATATATATATATATATATATATATATATATATATATATATATACTGAGGATAGACAATAAGCCGCTCACTTACTCACAACTATTTACAAAACAAGACTTGCAACGTAGCCTTAACAGAGAACAATAACCCGGGTGGAGTGAGAACTCACCCCACAGTTGCACCCCACATATTGGGCAAAATATCTGATACGAAAATGTTTATGCCTGCCTAAAACTTAACATTTATTCTGAAACTTTAGAAATTAACAACAATGCATTTATGTTTTATTTTGTTTATTTAAATTTTAACGTCCATTATAATTAATTCAGAATTTTAGGACCGGTTAACTATAGGTCACCACCGTTTTCAAGCCAGGATAGGGCTGATGCCTTTTCTTTCTAGCCAACGAAAAGCCACCACCTCTAGTGGGAATCGAACTCACGACCCTTGGCACCGAGTGTTAAGTTCTCACACCTTAACACTAACGGCCACCGGGCCTCCACATGTCCTAGTGTCTGTAAGTTAGAATCTGTTTAAGTATGAATTTTTCTTTCCACGTCCTGTCAGTTGTAGTGTTAGTGGGATAATATATTATTTAATTATTTATTGAGAAGGCTTCGCAACTTGGCGAATCGCCTTATTTAATTAAAAAAGCTTTAAGAGTAGACAGATATTCGATATGATTTTATCTTAGTTTATCATCAAATATGACTCTTAAATGTTTAAAGTTGGAGATTTTTAACAATTGTCCGGGATATGGAATACTAACAATTTAGAACTTGGAATAGTTTTAGGCTACTAAAACGCTATTACACATAAAATAAAATATTTTTTATGAACTAAGTTATCCTATTTAATTTATTTTTCAGGGTTTTATGACACATTTTTACCATCAAATCAAAATATAGGAGGGGGGCTGCAGCCCCCTCAGCCTCCCCCCTTAGATACGCCCATGATGAAAACTACGAAAACCATACAATGAATCTGCTTATATATATATATATATATATATATATATATATATATATATATATATATATATATATATACAGACCAATTTATGTTGCCCTCTACCGAAACGTATTGAAGAAAATGCACATCGCTACCAAAGCGATGCATAAAATAATCAATAATTATATATATATATATATATATATATATATATATATATATATATATATATATATATATATATATATATATATATCCACATAATATAAAGGTTACTAAATATCGGAGTATTTTCTATGAAATGATCACTTGAGATATCTGCAAATGTATGATCAGCCTCTGATAGGAATACACACTTCAAAAATATTCAAGTACTGATAGGAGTTATCAGTTTCACAGATAAGATCGGATTTGCAACTCTATGATCAATGTAGGTACAGATGGAATGGTTGGGATTCGGCTAAATAAACCTCAATATGATTTTGTTTTAAAGCCGAATCCCAACCATTCCATCTGTACTTATCACCTCGACGGCTAACTATCTAATCATCATTATGATCAATGTAGTTTTACTCCCTTTCAGATTAACGTCTGTTTTTTTGTATTTTATATGATCCACCTCTTGGATCCTACTGCATTGCAAGCTCAACAAAGTACAATACTTTTTGTTTTAACTATATGTAATTTATGCATTGAAAAAACATTAATTTGCTTCTTATATTGTCGTCCAATGTACAATCGGGCCAAAAATATTTTTATATCCAAATATTACTTCCCTTCAGACACATTATTATGTTAAAACAGAATGTGAAGAAAATTCCGCCTTACACTTATCTTAACCTGTTTTGTATTAGTTTGCTACATTTAATAAACTAACACAAAACCTATGGAGATTTTTCACGGCCCCGCCATGTTAACATAATGAAGGCCACAATTTTTGTTTTTTCACGACAAAGCATTGTATATAGCATTTCCATGACAAAGGATTGAATGGGCTAAGTTCTTTAACCAAGAAAATTAGACCATTTGACAAAGAGGTTTACTCCGAACTCAAATTACTAATATGCTTCTAACGGACATAATGTTTGTAATATGTTTATAAACCAGAATATACTAAATAATTCATTAGAAATGGGCTTATATTCCAGAAACAAATTATGAGTTACTTTTATTTTCATTTACCCGCGCTATTAATGAGGAACATACGTTCTAAGAACAAACAGACTGTTCCATTTGGAGTTGTGGCTTACTCCAGAAAAAAATTAAATAAATAATAATTGAGTCAGCTATTCACTTCAAATATAAAAGATTATTATTATCTTTTATCTTTCACAGAATTTTAGTACTTGTTACATGCTGTTTACTGTCCATTTATGGCCAGAATAGCAATAATTGAAACGACTAATATTTCTAAGGGGTTAGGTCCACCAGTAAATATACTGTTGTCATGCCTCTTGGTGGAGACCGTCGGCACTGGCATCTGTGCGAGTACTGTGGTCAGTGCTTTCGACGTAAGTATGTCATTATCAAGCCACTGTTAAGTTAGTACTGAATTGTGTTTGTAATGTCAGAGTATTTATACTATAAATACTACTATACTATTTATAGTATAAATACTCTGACATTAAAAACACAATTCAGTACTAACTTAACTGTGGCTTGATAATGAAGTACTTACGTCAAAAGCGCTCGCCCACAGTACTCGCACAGATGCCAGTGACGACGGTCTCCACCAACAGGTATGACTAATATTTATTTGCCAATGTTTCGGCTTGAATTGGCTTGCAATCTTCAGGGCTATGGAGCAGAGAGAGAGAGAAAACATCTACACTTTCTGAATATCAATTTTTTGAGTATGTCATAGGCATATAGGCCTGCAGACCCCCCCCCTCCAAAATTTTGATTTGATCGGCAAAAATGTGTCATAAAACCTTTAAAAATGAATTAAATACGATTACATAGTTCATAATAAAAATGTTTTATTTTTGGTGTAATAGCGCTTTACTTGGCTAAAACTATTCCAAGTTCTAAATTGTTAGTATTTCATTCCCGGAAAAGGTACCAGCTCCCCCCTCCCCAAAAAAATAATTATTTCCTATATACGCCCACAGTGTGTGTGTGTGTTTATATATATATATATATATGTGTGTGTGTGTGTGTGTGTGTGTTATTTTAAGTGAGAGTGTGATTTTAAGCAAATTCTCCAAAAATCGGCCATAGAATACCCACCTTGCAGTAGAAGGTTCTTAGTTACGCAGCTTCTGCATGAGGAACTTTTTTATTATTATGCTTATTATTACTTTTGATATGACTAAATTCACTGAAATGTGGCTTGTTACCAAGACGGAGCAGCTTTTGCATTTATTATCAGCCTTATTGGATAGATTCCTCTGCTATCCTTTTTGTACAAAGTGACGCTTTCAAAATGTCAATATGTAATAAAAACACCAGGGGTCTCCCGTGGTCTAGTGGCTAGCGCCCTAGATTCATAAGCGGTAGATGGTGGGTTAGATCCCCACCGGCGGCAGGAATTTTCTCATCCCACGGCTCGTTGGGAAAATTCCTCCCTGCACTCTGGATTTCGGCGCTAATGGCCTAGTTGTTGATGCGCCTTAAAAAAATAAATAATAAATAAAATATAAATAAAAATACCATTAATTCAGCTCCATATCTTTTATTTCTTGCTCTACATGTTTAACCTCTGTGCCGTGTCTACTCAAAAGCTTAATAGTGTAACTATGTCTGGTCGTATCATTAAAAAAATATCATAACCATGGCCATGGGGCCAAACTTTCCAGTTCCCTGCTGAATCAATACTGTTAATATGACTAGAAATAAGAAATTCCATACTTTCAAGAAAGTTATTATTGAAATGAAATCAAGAGTTTGTATTATTGAACTTTCGAAAGCATCACTTTCTACATGAAGGACGGCAGAGGACTCTATGCAATAAGGCTTAGATAACAAATTGCAAGACCAAAGAAGCTCCGTCTTGAAAAAAAGCCTTGGCGAATCGGAGAGGGGTCCTGCATCTCCATGTGCAAGCTTAAAGAAGAAGAAGGCATCTTCCATATCTTTGCAGTATGACCAGCATTGAAGGAGTTCAGACTAAAGTATTACGGCAAAACTTCTTTTATGAGAGAAGAATTCATGAAAGAACTAAATAGGGTAAGTCCCCTTCAAGTACTTTGACACCATATACATGTACAAACAATTTTTAATCCATGACATCGACTATTAATATAATTATTTTATGTTCTGATTTATATATTTTCTTCATTAGAGCAAAGTTTGGTATAATTTTATTTCTATGGTTATTTTTTAATTATTTATTTGTTGTGATTTTCTATGCTTCTCATTTGCCACTTCAATGCTTGTACTCAAATTACCAGTCCAGCTGATGCAGCTTGCCCAAGATTTTTATGTAAATTTGATTTAATTATTTACAAAAAAGCTTGGAAAAAAGGAACCATTAACTCGAGAAGGTGAAGTAATTTTATCCAGGCTTTGCATAGGCCACACCCGACTTACCCACTCTTACTTACTAGACAGAAAGAAAAGACCGACTTGTAGACAATGCAACAGAACTTTAACTGTTAAACATATACTAACAGACTGTAGACAATGCAGCAACTTAACAATTCCGCATGACTTACTGACAGAAGGTATTCCTTATATGTATACACTTCTAACACATTTAAAATATACAATTTTTAATGAAAACATTTTATTCTATTTTACGAATTGGACACACTCTAATTACCCATTCGTACTTACTAGAAAGAAATAACAGACCAACTTGTGATGAGACTCTGACCGTTAAACACATACTTACAATCTGTAGACAAGTCTTTAACATAAATATTCCCCACAACCTACACGACTTGCTGACAGAAGGTAGCCACAAACGCTATTTAAATATTTGAAAAGCACCAATTTATACACCAAATGGTAAATAATTCTTTGAATTTACACAACCACTACTTAAAAATTTTATGTTTTAATCTAATTGTTACTTTCGTTTTATTATTATTTTTTTTTAATTTATCTTTTTTTTCTCTTGTTGACGTAGCAAACATGAAATGAGTTTGTTGCCAATGTTGCTGAACTCAACAAACAAATAAATAAATACATATTCTACTTTAGTGGAGAGATAGTCGACCGTTGCTATTAAGAAGGTATAGATGATCGGGGTTCGGTAATTTGTTTAAATAAGACTACATTTTATAAATAAAATGAGTCGTATTTATTGCCAATTTTTCGGCTTGTGTTGCAAGCCATCTTCAGGGCTATGGAGAAGAGAGGGAACAGCTTCTTACTTGTGGAGACTACATTTCAAAGTGACTTTCATTGAAATGTAGTCAGTTGTGTCAGTGAAATGTAGTCTCCAAACATACGGAGCTGTTCCAAACATTGACAATAAATACGACTCATTTTATTTATAAAATGTAGTTTTATTTAACCAAATGACCGACCCCCGATCATCTACACCTTCATATTATATTTTATTTTTATTGCATATAATTATTTATTATTTTATACTTTTTGCTAGGTTTATTAATTTTATAACCAACTGACTGTCACTTTAGACTGACTTTGACTCTGCAATTATAATGTCTTAATCACTTCTATCACGGAACTTAGCATAAATAAATAAGTATCATGGACGTATACAAGGGGAGGGGGCTGAGGGGCTGCAGCCCCCCCCCCCGAAATTTCGATTCAATCGGTAAAATTATGTCATAAAAACCTTAAAAATAAATTAAATAAGATCACTTATCTCAGAAAACATAAGTTTTTTTTGGGTGTAATAGCGTTTTAGTTGCCTAACTAGTCCAAGTTCTAAATTGTTAGTATTCCATACCCCTGAAATGCTCTCAGCCCCCCCCCCTCCCCGAAATAATTTTCTATGTACGCCCATAAACAATTTATGTACACATTAGAAGAGAAATATATTAATATATTTATTTTATTCGTTCATTATTGACCTTCCACCAGATTAAAGTGGTTTTAGATTATTTGTCATTTTCCCACCCTCAAGTGATCTTTTAGTTGGAGATTCGCATGATTTGGTGATCGGCTCGCGAAGAGAAGCCCCACCTGCGTTCCCGCTCTCCTGCCATCATGTTAGGCGGGAGACTCAGGGTCACTATACCTAGGTGGGGGAAAGGTGACTCACCTCTCTCTACCTTTCCCTCACTCTCTCTCACTCACCTCAGTAATCTTGGAGGCTCAGTTAGTAGAACCTCGCTCTTTGTTACTTATTCTCGCGTCCACGCCCGTTCTACAGACTCCACGGAGGACTGTCTCTTCAGAAGTCTGTATCAACAGGTGGTCGCCCTGACGCGCATGCGTATCGCCCCTCCGCGCTCACAGAGACCCGAAAACAGTCAGACCTGCCTCTGGCCGGCTATAGTGTACTCCTCTCTCCTTACTGTTCTTCCTCGCTAGTAGTTCGCGTGTTGTCGTAGTATAGTAACAATCGGGATATGGTTGACACTTGATCTTGTGCTTTAGTGCTATTTTACATTTATCCTTTTTGACATTGATTATTATTGTTGTTTTTAATAACAATTATAATAAGAAATTCTTACCTGCTGCTGGTAGCTGGTTACATCTCAAGATGACTTCTCTCAAAATAAGGATGGACTGGCTTCTTGTTCTCACCTTTTTGTTATCAGGTATGTACAATTCCTCCTAACATACATTACATACACTTATTAAAAAAACAAATACACCATTCATCTTTACTCTCTAATAATGTAGCAGTTTCGCAACATTAAGCAAATTTGTTGGTCAAATCATCATCATAAAAATTTCTTAGTAATGTAAAAGAAAAATTAGGTCAATGTTGATGAAGAATTATTTCTGATTCGTTATTGTTTATCTATTACAACATCATTTTTATTTACCAAATTTATCTTTGAAGTTTTAAATAATTATAATTGAAATTTTAAAAACTTTAACACATTTGACTTAAGTAGTACACCTTTGATTTATTTCTTTAAAAAAAATAAGATAATAGAGAAATTAGAAAAAGTTCTTTTTGCTTTTGAAATTTTCTTACCTCGAAATTTAAATAAGAATTTTAGCAATTATAGAAAAAGATTTAATAATTATAAAAAGTTCAATATTTTTAAGAAAACTATGGTAATTGATTTGATTAGTTTTTCATAAATTTTATATCTACAGTTTTGCCAACCTAAATAACGAATTTTTAAAAATGAATTTTCATATAATATTTTCTATTTAAAATAGGTTTATTTGACAACTCGTATTAAACTGAATTCTATTTTATAAAATTTTCTGTATGTCTAATAGATTTTTTGTTAACAATATGAATAAACCTGAATAAATTTGTTTTATTCACTATTTTTCATATTATTATCTATATTTCCAATCGATTATTTCGCTGCCGAAATAAAACTGGTATTTCTTTGTGTGAGGGTGGGTATTTTTCATAGAATTTTGTTTATTTCCGATAGTTTTATTCGCAAACCAAATGAAAATAGGAAGTGTGTGTCAAGTGATAGCACAACTAAACAAATGAAAATAAATTTAATACTTTTATTTATTATTTTTCATAGAATTATCTATATACATTTGATACACCCCCCAATAAAACTGAATTTGTTATAGATTATTTTTCACTAAGTTTGCTATATCACCTTTCTTTAAAAATCTGATTATTTTTTTTAAGAAATGATAAAGGGGTTTTTACTAGCTTATGACAATTTCTATTTTGCAATATCGTCTTTATTTTTAATATTTAATTTTTACCAATACAATTATTTAAATCTTGTACATTTTATTTTGAGAATAGAATAAAAAAAATAAATACCAAGCATATATAGATAAGAGCCCCTTCTCCCATTAACCAATCAGTTCTTAAAAACCCAAGAAAAATGGGAAATTTTAATGAAATCCATCTCTAGGAAATATAGTTATCTATTTTTATATAGGTATTGAAAATTATGAATACAAAGTTATTTAATTACCCCTCGATTTGCATTCAAAAATAAATTAAATGTATTGTTTGTAGACTTCATGAGACCTAGTGCCATTTTTAGGAAATTCCGAAGAAACTATTGATCTTATAGCAATGAAGGAAAGTTTGGTACATATTACTTACATGTAGAATGAAATAAACGATTTCGTTTCGGTCCATTTTGAGTGGGTGTTGAGTAAAAGCCAAGAGATGAATCCGTTCCTTGGAGGGTAGGAGAGATAACTTTATTTTTCTCCGACAGAAACTCGCAACATATCAGGAAAAACGAATGCGAAAAATGTTTTTCTCTAGGACCAACGAAATTTGCACTAAAGAATAGATGTAATCATAAAATCCAGAGAGGAAGAACATTTGTTCGAACAGGAATTTTTTCACACAGTATTTTCAAATTTTTTAATTTTTTGTGGCTCATCAACTTCTGGCTTATAGCACCTGGCTGTAAACCAGCGGAAAGAACTGACTTCACAATAGGCCACAGATTTTTATTTTTATTTAATATAAAAATTGATTTCTGTGGAAGCCAATAATTACTCGTTAATTACTTCCTGATGATTTAAAACGACTATTTAGCAAGAATTAAATATATGTAGATGTAAATTATTTGTCCAGTACCATTTACATTATTTTTACCTATATGCTGCTCCACAAAAACGATTTTTTTTCCGGAATAAACTCAGTGTACCAATAATTGTATCTCTTACTGTATATTTCGCTATTAGTATTATTATTAAATTTGAGAGGGGTTTAACAATAATTTCTTTTTAATTCTTTTTTAACAGTTGTTTTAAATTATCAGGAAGTGGATCTAAATTTATATAATGACAAAAGTAATTTTTAAGCAGCACTATATCGGTACAAATTGATATAAATTGTACTTGAATGTTAAATCATCAATAAGTCATTTTAATAATCAACAATATCCAAAAATAAATCAATAGTAATATTATTAAAAAAATTATATGTATATATATATATATATATATATATATATATATATATATATATATATACCTATATATGGAAAAAAATTATATATATACATATATATATATATATATGGAAAAAAATTATATATATAAGTAAAGATGGAATGGTTGGGATTCGGCTAAATAAATCTCAATATGATTTTGTTTTAAAAAAATCTATATTTCGGACGTTTCGGCTACTCATTGGTAGCCTTCGTCAGCAATGGAAATGCCGAGCGGCATTTGTATATATATATATATGTATGTATGGAACTCTTGAAAGTATTGCCATGCTGTAAATCGCTGAAAAGGGAGTAATTGCTTTGAGATGTCATAAGTTGTCCCTTGTGTTGCCCCCCAGACAACAACTCTTTCTTTTTTCCTATAGTTTATCACTATTTTCATAGATTGATTTTGCTATTTTTTTTGTGGTTGCCTTCGTGAACAATACGTATGTAACTGTCAAAGACAGCTTACCTTGAACTTTTTCTAGACCAGACTTTTATTTATTTTTGCTCGATAAGACGTACCGTTGTATGTTCATTTTTATTTCAATTTTCAGTACTGTATATATTTTCAAGTTTCTGCTTTTTATTAAAATAATTGAATCGCAAGGCTAGAAAATAAACTCTCTATCAGGAATATTTTGAGTAGCAAGTTCACGCCTGCATTTCACGTTATGACATGAACCATAGAAGCGGCGTAGATCAGAAAAACGATAAATTCATTTGCATATGTCTAAAGCCTTTATTCACACCCCCCCGTGATTTCTTCCATTAACCCCGGAGTTAGGTGCCCATTTTGCAACCTATTTGTCGTTTCGGCGAACACAGTTGTAAAATTTCATAATTTAGCAACAAACCCGGTTCCTAACCTTTCCCTCCAAACTATCTGCCCATCCCAATCCCAGAGCTCAATCCCTCTCCTCTCAATCCCACCCTGAAAACCCTCCTAGGAGGCTATAGAAATCTTCGCCTCGTGATCAACTTTGTAATTAAAGCGGTCAACTAGGAAATTAAATGTCAATTATAATTGGCTCCTTCCTAACTTCTATTTAAACAATTATATTTTATCATTTGATTTATTATTTTTTTAATATTATTTTTACTATTATTACTTTTTATTTTATTTTCCTTTTAGCTATGATTTTATTTATTTATTTATGTTTTGTTTTTGTAATTCAATTTAAGTATGTACTATTTTTTACTGTAATCTCATTATGTGAAATAATAAAAATGTCTTTATTTATCACAATTAACCAATGTGCTGTATTATTTGTGCAGATGTTAATAACGCTTTATTATAATAATAAAAAAAAACATTTAAGCAAAAATGTATTTTACATGCGGCGTTTTCGGAATTTCAACAGTAGGACATTATGAAGTTCATAATCACGCCATAATCGCATTCATCTGGACCCTAAATTGTTATTCTGCCCGCCGTTTAAAAATAAAAACGAAATTTTTGTTATTTAATTTACTTTAAAAAAAAAAAAAACCCAGCCAAATGGTAGAACGGGCAAGTAGTTCCAGCGTTAGCTCACAATTATAGTTAGAATTCTTATCACTTCTTTGACAATGTGTGCGGTAGTCAAAAATGTTGATTGTAGAAATGTAGTCGATTCTTAAAAAACATAAATTCATTACTTTTTTCATCTTATAGCCGTTTCCGGGACATAGATAAAATCGGGCGGGACACCGGGACAAGAGCAAAATACTGCCAAACCGGGACGTATGACAAGCCTGTGTGTGTGTGTGTGTGTATATATATATATATATATATATATATATATATATATATATTCATATATTCATCTTTCATTCTTTCGCACGCTCAAAAATGATCTGATTTTTATGAAATTGGGTTTAAACATCTTGAAAGGTCAAGTCCCTTAAGAAGCAGAATCTGTCCACCGGAAATAGGGTTTCAGGGCAAAAAGCCGTTTTGTTTCGCAAAAAAAGGTTTGTTTCGCGCGTAAAAATCGCTAACATTTTCGAGTTAATTTCCGTGCTGGTTCTCGTTTTATAGGTTCTATAAAAGAGGGAAGTGAATGAAACCATTTTCATGGTGATAACTAATTTTCGGGGTTGGTAATTATAATCGTGTGATTCATTTGAAATATTTTCTACGTGTTCGAAATTCAGCTTAACAAAGATATTTTAATAATGGTTGCATTTAGGGCGAGGGAATTATTCTAAAAAAATATTTTATTAATAGAAACGAAATCTTTTGGGATTTTTGTATATTTTCTTAATTATCTCGAAAATTGTTGCGAAATCGTGGTAAGTGCACGGTGTCCATTCGGAAGCTTAATGAATTCTCTACTAAGAAGGATCTCACACACTTTAGTCTGAGAAATAAGTGCTTAGAACTTCGAAAGTGTTTTTTTTTGAGTGGGTATATTTGCCTTTGCTTAGCTCACTTTTTTATCGGTTATTTTTTGTTTAATTGAATTTAAAAATAAAATGAGAATTTTAGTAAAACAAAGTAAGATGGTAGTAGTGCTTTGTTAGACTAGGCGGAGGGTGTCATTTCCGCTTAGGACACTCCCAGTTTTCTGTTGCGTCGCCTTAAATCTTCCTTCTCTTTAAGATTATATTTTATACTTCTCAAGAAGGATCAAAACCTACCAATAACTGATTCTATTCTTTTACTAATTGCACAAGGGTTATGAACGGAATCGTGCTTAGATGACGATTCGGAGTTTTTATCGGTGAAACAGGTTAACAAGAATTTAATGAAACATTTTGTTTAAAACAGAATTTGTCAATCCTCTTTTTTCACCATTTATTAATAATTATCCTATAGGAGTTTCGCTTGTATAGTGTCCTAAAGCTAGATTTTATATTTCTCACTGAATGTTCTTAAGGTTTTATTAAGGCAATAATGTGGTTTCAAATACACATTATATATACTTTGAGTAGTTTGCGTTGTAACAATGATATTTCTTAGTGAAATATTTTTTGCAAAAGCCCCCAAATAAATAAATTATAGCAAGGCTTTCAATGAGTACATAAGTCTAAAGAGCTTCAGTGTTTTTCGGTTTCTTTTCCTATTCTCTCTAAACGCTTTTATTTTAATCTTCAGAGGTTTTAAAAGATGAAAAATAAATGAGATAAATACTTTATAATGTAGCAGTGCTAGAATACATTCAGGTAAAACCCTGTAGCCACTATAAAGAACCTCTCTCCACTTTTTTTTAAGACTGTACTAGCTTAAAAACTAACATCTTGATTTAAAATTGAGACTATTTATTGCTTGATCGGGTTTCAAATCTCAGATGAGACTCCACAATTTCATTTGCGGGAGATTAGTACAGATCAGACGGACTAACAATAATGATCTTTTCTTTTTTTCAAAAATTAATCCAAATGAACATAATATTAAAAATTCGTTCTACTATCAGGTCATCCCATAAGTACTGTTGGTTTATGTCGGTGGACTGTAGAATGTCTTATTTCAAGTTTTTCTGCTTGCACCTCTGCCAATTGTCGCTCTCTAATGCCATTTTTTCAATATATATTTAGAAGTTTTCAACAAGTTGAAGCAGCATTTTGTCACTTTGTCACTCTCTCTCTCTCTCTCTCTCTCTCTCTCTCACACACACACACTCACTACATTTCTATCTCAATTGTTTTTTATCTTTGCAACATACTAACTTGAGGATTACAATTAACGTTGAGGATCTCTACTTCAACCTGTTCATTGAACAAGAGGTAGATGTATTAAGGCTTCATAATTATACTTCTAAGGAACAATTTGCATTTTTCGCCCTATTGATAAATTACTTTACATATACATTGTTGCATTGGTATAATTCTACAAGTATGCCAGTTATAATGTTTGGTTTTCTTCTCGGCTCTTGAACCCGAGGAGTCTGCTGATAAAGCGCGACTGCCTTTCAGAGTGAAACCCACTTTCACTATTATGGCAGTAAAAAAATTCCCTCCCCCTACCATCTTCAGTCTTATAATCCGGAACCCTCGTCGATTCCATCATCAGAACATATTCTCACAGCTCTTTCTGTAGGACTGTATTATAGGTATTGACGTTGCACTGAGAAAACCCTTTAAAAATGTCTTCAAATTTCATCGATCTCACCTACTGTATATGTAGGTACTGAACTGACTCCCGTTGGAATATATTTATATATATATATATATATATATATATATATATATATATATATATATATATATATATACACATACACACACACAGGGTGATTCAGGTCTAAGTAGCCAAACTCTAGGAGGTGATTGTAGACATAATTTCCAACAAAAAAGTTCATTTCAAGTATAGTCAGATTCCGAAAGGAAAAGGAGCTATGCCCAATATTCTATTTTTTTAACGTAGTCATGTTTTTTAATGAATAAGAAAGGATATCTCAAAAACTATTCAAGATAATTAAATTCTAATTATGCTATCATAAAATAGACAAAATTTCCTTTAAAAATTTAATTCACTAAAATTATTATTAAAAGATACTTTCTGGATGTCCAATTACGCACTTCTGTTTTTATCAATGAATCAGAGTTTTTTCTCGATTTGTTTCCTCAGCCCTTTAAGGGACTGCAGATTCAATACTTAAGCGAAAATGTCTACATTTAATAGGCATTAAATCCATGCAAATAAAGTGGTGGTTTATTGAGGGATAAATTGAAAGATTGGCTCCCTTTTGTCAAAAAAATGTGGAATGTAGTTTTGTTACTTTCAAATACCTTGTGAGAAAAAATTAAAAAATATTTATTTTTTAATGGCCAAACTGTGGGTATCTGTTGTCCAGTTCAGAAGTAATAAAAAGTAACTGAATGAAATAATTGAAAAAGTTTTTCGTTTGGGAGATTTTGTGTTTAACAAATTTTCATTGATTTATCTTTTACATGATGTTGTTGACACTAAAATATTTGCTAATATATTTGAAAATTTGCTAAATTTGGAATTGGACCTTTATGAACTTGGGCAGTGGACCCATTCACTGTCTAACTGCACTGCTGCTATGTTCTGGATAGCAATTCATCAGGAACCATGAATCTGGTAAATGTGCTAGCGGAACATCTTCCAATGCAATAGGTCGGTCGTGTTGAAGGAGGTTTAAAAATATGTTGAATCGAACCTCTCGGGAATCAGGATTGGCTGAAGAAGATATTCGTCCAGAATCTTGCGCCACATGTTAACTTGGACCTGATACTGATTGTGTGATCTTCACACGGCATAAGAAATTGGGGCGGGCGGTTAAATAATCTATTCCGTGTGAATGTGGCCTTGTATGTCCACAAAATGTTGCGGCCGAACTGAGGAATAATATATTCCTCCCGCAATGTTTTGCACAATTTTTAGTTTTATTTCAAATTTTATTTGAAAACATTTCAAATTATGGGTAAATTTTAGATTACATTTATTCAACTACCCTGAAATCTTTTTGAATTCTCCGCTCAAAATTTCTAGTCAAAACTGGGTGCCAAATACATCATGTAAAACATAAATCAACGAAAAATTGAAAAACCTGAAATGTAACAGATCTCTCAAATAAAAAACTTTTCCAATCGTTTCATTCAGTTACATATATTGCTTCCGGAATGGACAATGGATACCCACAGTTTGGCCATTAAAAAATTAATAATTTTTAAGTTCTTCACACAAGGTATTTGAAAGTAACAAAACTATGTTTTACATTTTTTTGACAAAAGGGAGCCAATCGTTCAATTTATTCCCAGATAAACCTCCACTTCATTTTCATAGATTTAATGCTTTCTAAAAGTAAAGGCTTTCCTGTAAGTATTGAATCTGTAGTCCCTTAAAGGGCTGAGGAAAAAAATATCGAAAATACTGTGATTCATTGATAAAAACAGAAGTGCGTTACTGGACGTCCAGAAAGTATATTTTAATAATGGTTTTAGTGAATTAAATTCATGTATTTTTAAAGGAAATTTTGTCTATTTTATGATGGCATAATTAGAATTTAATTATTTTGAATAGTTTTTAAGAAAACCTATTCAAGACCTAGAAAAATCATGACTACGTTAAAAAAATAGAATATTGGGCATAGCTCCTTTTCTTTTCGGAATCGGACCATAATTTTTTGTTGGAAATTATTTAAAATATGGATATTCAATAATTTGAGTAATGTAAATAAACCTGTCTGAATATGCAGTGAAAATTTGTTATCACTTTCTCTTAGGAATTAAATGGAAAACTGAATCTCTATTGTGGGATGGAGACCGTTTATATATTTCATATCCAATTCACAATAACCAGGCTTTATTTATTTATATTTTGTAATGTTTATTTTAAGTCTAGTTTTGTGTTAAATTTTGTCGTTATATATGTTCTGTATAAAAGCTTTGATAACTATTTTACTTCCTATTTCCTGGCGGTTACATGTTTGTTAGATATCATAGTAGGTTATTTAGTGACAATAACAGTGGGTTTGGGTCATGTCTTTGGTGAACTCCCTTGATAGTACTGACAGTGAATCACTGTAATCGCGTGAGCATGACATTACCTGTTATCACTACATTTCATTCTAAGGATAATTCATGTAGGCTGTCATCGTGAATAGTACTGGTGGTTTGGAAAATTTTTGAGTGTTGTTTTTTAGTGATATTGATTTGATTATTTGACAGATTTAGTTCAATATTTTCGTTTCACCAGGGGCATTCCGGTGATTGCCTTTTTGGCAGGATTTTTAGCTAAGTGGTATAGCAATCGTATCAACCTGAGTAGGAGATTTGGGTGCGTAATGAAAAATTTTATTTCCTAGGGTAGTTGTTCGAGGTTCGATATCGTTCATTCACCTGCCCAGCCTTTATTTAGAAAATCAGGCGGTCGGACAATAGTGCTGAAACTATCTTCCTTCTGTGATGTAAGGTCAAGAGTCAGATACCTGTACAGCAGCTGCTCCTCGTGGCCTGTAAAGAGACTGATTTTTTTTGTTACCTGTTGAGCATTAGGTAGAGTACGAATGTTTTTAGCTATTTCTATTACTTGACTCTGCAGCTATCACTTTATATAAAGTTTTAGTTGACTCTATTTTCTTTCATGTAATAGCTGCGGTTAACCTTTAAAGGGTCAAATATTGATCATAGAGCAGAGGTCTCTGAACTACTGGGCCGAAATTTATTTGGCTTTCCACTTACCACGTTTTCCGACACATTTAAAGAAATATACGAAAATTCCTAAACTTATTACATCAAATTGTTTACTACTGCATTAAATAATAGATGTTTAGAACTGATTTATTATTTTTTACCCTATTAAAAAAGGACTGCAAAAAACAACGAAACTTGTAAACTGTATGCAAAGTATGTAAACCGTCGACAGATGTAGTCCACACACTACCTTACAATTTCGACACCATAGAAATTTAAACTAACACATTAAAATACAGCATGGTATTTTATTAAAACAAATTTATATGTTCAAGGAAAGGCGAAAAACTTTTTTTTTTTTTTAGTTGTTCTTTTCGTCCATTTTGGTTTTTCGTTCCATTTTTCAAATTTTATAGAGTAGATTTATCTCTTATATTTTAATTTTAATAATTGTATCTTCACTTATTAATGGACCAGATTTTGAAAGAGCAATTCGTCCATGTAGTGGGCTCTAAAAATATCAAATAAATTATAATTTGCTTAAAATGAATGAATGCATGATCAGAATAAATGAATGGCAAATTCCACTTGTTTTATATATTTTATGTTCTATTGCTGTTCATAGTATAGCAGATTCATTTGATGTTTTTCTTTTTAATAAATTAAAACTTCATAGAAGGTTTTTTATTCAGAGTGTCATATCCAGGACCTTGGGAGAGAAAGGGCGAATCTGAAAAATCGTATTTTTTCTTTTCTGAGTCAGAAAAATGTAGGTAACACGATGCTTCTCCTGTTTTTCTCTGGTTCGCCTTTAGTTCTCTCACAGTTTCAATTTAAGGCGAATTTCCAAATTTAAACCATCACCAATGAAGGATTCAGTGTTCGATTTCAACTCCTCTCCTAGAATTATGTTACCCATAAATCACTCGTATAATTTAAAATTAAAATATTGAATTTTATTTGCATACTTTTTCAATCAGGTTTATGAATCAGCATTCCATAGAGTAAGCATTCGCCCCTTGCTATCCTGAAGCACTTAGTATATTATCTAATGGTACTTCATTTCTAATCCGAAATAAAAATTATTTTCAATAGAGATGTCCTATTCTCAGAAAACCGTATTTGAAGCATCAGAAGTGTAGGTAATAATATTTCCATTAAATTAAAAACATTAAGAATTTGAATTCTATGCTTTCTAATTTATACTAGTGATCCTTTTTATTTTATATAAAAGAGTTCCATATATAAAATTAATATAATATGTTTAATTTTGGTAGTCAATGAAAGTTATTTTTAATCATCAATTCCTTTGACGAGGTTACATCCTCATGGGAAAGATGGATTAAATGATTTCCTGTGTAGTATTTATTAATTCCATCCTCTCCTTGTTCAATCATTATTGATTGACTCTATTATTCAGAATGAATCATTGTGTTTGTTTGTGATAGTTAGAGGAAGTAGTGTGTTCCTTGAGAACAACACTGTACGAGGCGAATGAAGGAGTAGTAAAAAAAAAAAAGTACTGATATAAGAACAGTAACCTTGAGTTCTCATGTCACCATGAGAACACTTCTCAATACTATCAGCTATCTTTTATTTATGAGTCGTATGCTATATTCCTATATTTCTTTCTCGTCCAAATGCAAAAAAGTTTGACAATAGCTGTGGATTCCAAGGTTCTGATTATTTCGTTCTAGTTAAGATTGTTCGAACCTCGAGATCAATTGTTGCGGAAAATTTACAACGCTTTTTCACAGAATATTTATATATATATATATATATATATATATATATATATATATATATATATATATATATTATTATTATTATTATTACTATTCTTGTAGATGACCCAAAATATTTTTTAATACGTTTTGTTCTTTGAGGCTTAGGGTCGGAAAAAGTAGCACTTCCTTGTATCACACCACTTTATTTTGCTGCCTAATAAAGGCATGCAAAATGAAGTGGTGTGTTACAAGGAAGTGCTACTTTTTCCGACCCTAAGCCTCAAAGAACAAAACGTATTAATATTATCTATTCTCTTGAAATAATTTTCCAACGCCTTAACAAATGTCTATGATTTCTTATTCTCTAAATTGTTAATGACCTGACTGTGGTGTGGACAAAGAGCGAGTCGATACGTATGCGATCCTATAATCAATATTAATAAATAAAGTGACAACATTTTGTGTTTTTAATTTTGTCGTTTTATTAAGACACAAAAAATGCATCAAATAAAGATTAATACAATAAAAAAAAATAAGATGAAATAAATATCAAAAATTATAATAACATTTTGAAAGGAGACAGAACTGTCATTGTGGACAGTTACTTGTGTCTTTTTTTTCTGCAGTAGTGAAAAATGTAACTAATCACGGAGCCAAGGTCTCTTAACCCTCGGGGGAGGGGGATGGAAGCGTTTGAGTCCTGGAAATGAGTTGGAAAGATAATTCGAAAAAAAAGATTAAGAAACGTTATTTTGCCAGTTCTTGAACGGAAGGGATTTTAAGGTAAATGCGGAGGATTTTTGTGCAAACGTTCAAAGGAAACTATTTTTCGAAGGACTGAAATGCTTGTTTTCTCTGTATGTTTGTTGTTTTGGTTGTTTCAAAAACTGTACGGTTATTCTTACATGGTATTTTATACAACACTAGCTGTTACCCGGTGTGCCAAGCTACACCTACTTTCTGCATCTAGAGCCAAATAAATTAGAAATCAAATAAGTAATATTAAAATCTAATAACACAACTCTGTAACTGTTCGGGTTCACAGTTTCGAATCCGTGACCTCGCAATTGTTAGTCCTAGACGATTTCAACCTAGCCTATGACACTCCCAGGATCAAGACCTACATGTGTGCCAAGTTTGAAGAAAATCCGTCAAACGGTGTTGATTTGTATTAGGAACTAACATACAGACAGAAAGCTGGCAGACGTTTTTGACCTAGCTTATGACTCTCCCCGTATCAAGATCTACATGTGTGCCAAGTTTGATCAAAATCGGCCAAACGGTTTGAATTTGCATGAGGGACAAACATACACACAGACAGGTGGTCGACGTTTTTGACTTAGCCTACGATACTCCTCGTTTCAAGACCTACCTGTGTGCCAAGTTTAATGACAATCGGTCGAACGGTGTGGATTTGTATAAGGAACAATCATACAGACAGACAGCTATTAGAATTTTTTGACCTAGCCTACGAGACTTCCCGGACCAAGAAGTACCTGCGAGCCAAGTCTGGTAAAAATCGGTCAAACGGCATGAATTTGTATAAGGAACAAACCCACAAACAGACAGGTGATTTTTATATATATAGGTATACAGACCAGTTAAATAAATATCAAATTTGTTATTTCAGTAATTACCCGTCTCGTTCATCTCGAGTAATTACTCGTCGTCTTCGTATCCTCTTATTCTTCTTCGAGATTCATATTACCTAAATTTACAGCCTGATAGCAATTAATGTACCTTCTACTTGTAGGACTAGGTCATGATCCGTACATGCCATTTTATTGTGAATAAACATCCAAAACGACGAATTGCGTTAATATATTTCGTTGTATGACATTCATCTTGTAACAAAATCTAATGGTTCTCTCTAGGATGTAAGAATGGTTTACTAATATGTGCCCAATGTTAAAGTTTCAATTATAAGCTTTTCCAGTCATACCACCATTGATATATTATATATTTAAAATAAACTTTTCTTTGAAACACACTACGATCACACTGAACTTGTATTTTTTTTTCTTAATGAAATCAGCGTTAACAAACAGCCAATCTTAAGGATATTAAAATTTATAGTCTTATTTAACAAAAGTAGGTTTTGTATTTGAGTGTTCGCATTTATTGAGTGATCTAATTTAAAGCAGGACTGCATTTATAGTATGACTGTATTCATTGTGTGGATGTATTTTCTTGTGTGACTGTATTTATTGTGTGACTGCATTTATTGTGTGACTGTATTTATTGTGTGACTGTATTTATTGTGTAATCTTTGCATGTTACTCATTATTGGATCAATGTAAATATGTATATACTACTTCTAGATTACGGTATTTAGTTAGGTTTAGCTGTAAGGTTTGTTCTAATATTTGTTTAAAATGGAACTAAATTCTATTTATAGGTACATTTAATATTTAAGTTTAGATTTAAATGATAGGCTCATATCTAGTTCCGTCATATGTTAAAAACGGAACTAGTATGTATAGATATGTTTGTGTGTGTATGGGTGTGTATATGTATGTATATGAGTTTGAGAGTGAATGTATAAGGACCTATGAACAATGAAAGTACGCATGTTTGGCTGGGTTTATGTACGTTTAAACGTATGTAATGAGCTACCGAACCCCCAAAATAGAATGAGTTAAAAGAGTGCTATTGGCCTCGGCAGTCGATGCACTTAAAATTAACCAAAAAAAAAAAAAAAAAAAAAAAACAAACAGCCAACTGATTGGATATTTGGAACTACTTCACTCGCTGTTGAATCGAACAATACCCAAATTCCGACCTAATGCAACATTCCACAAAACAAACATCAATTTGTATCGTGGGAACCCACTAGCTGGCCATGTCCGACTTTTGAGGAAGGGACAATTATCGGCTGACTAATCATTTTAATTTCTTCCCGCTCTCCCTACATTCCCGCTCTCTTCAGCTCATGTTCGTCCCATCACATTCTTCTCAGAAGCTATATTACTAAACTGGCAGAATATCTCAGCATTCCGAGATTTTTTTGAAATTTAAAGATGCTGTTCTCTGCAGGACCAAGTTGTCATTCTGCATTCCAGTTGATACTATTATAAATTCAATCAAATTTAGTTATACGCTTGTATTAAAACGCTGCTCAACATTTCGAAACTGTCTCAGATTTATGTGTCTATATCTGGAAACAAAATCTGACAAGTAGATCATGCCGCAGTATGTATTTAATCAGAACGGCTTAGCTACTTACTTTGTAGTTTTATTGTGGCAGAAGATCAAACATATTTACAACAAAAATAAAGCTAACTCAACGATAGAAAGTTCTATAAATCGAGTCCATTCATTTGCAACATCATTGAGTTAGTAGATAGTGGAGGGACTGCTATCTACCTTCCAACCTGAGGTCTAAAATCGGCCATGCCAGTGTGACTACTGACTCGCGAAAATTTGAATCTGAATATGATTGTAAACAAACAATGAACTTAAACAAATATAGATATCATATTCGTATTGATTCATATTTATACATATATACTCCTACATGTATATATTCATATACATTCGTTTAATTCCATTGTTTGTTTACTAACATTCAAAAATTCACCTTTTCGTGCGCCACTGGTCACACTAAAATGCCCGATTTTAGGCTTCAACTTATTTCAATTAGACTCCCTACTAACTCAATGTGCAACAAAGAGTTTTAGGGCAGGTTGTCTAGAGGTTACCACCCTTTTTTCTAGCCAGCATAGGACTGATCCCTTGTCTTTTGTTCTTTTTTTTCAAAAGAAAAGTGTAGGACAAAATGATAAGTCGGAAATTAAATAAGTTTTTACAAAATTAATTAAACAGTGAAAGATAAAATTTAATAAATAATCTGTTTTAACTCCCAGTTTGTGTAGTAAATATCAAAAAATAAAATAAATTAAAAATGGCTAATATGGATTGATCTAAATTTCAATTTTACAAGAGAAGTCTTAGGACATATTATTAAATAATTTATTTCATGTCGAGCATAAGCTATTAAATTAAAACTGGTATTTAAGTTAAAAATATGAGAATTAATATTAACACGCCTTCCTGCGGAATATCCTCTTCGGTTAAGGCTTTAATCTTTTACTGACATTGTAAAAAATGCAGAGCATGTTAAATAAATGGTTATTGAAGAACAGAGTGCTTTGTCGTTCTGCTAAAATAAAACTACAAACTGATAAATTGGGTCAAGGTCTTATAATTACTACTTATTTCCAACACACTTCTCTGACCTACCGCTACCAAAGTGGTGGCTTCCAAAAAATAATGAAAATGCTCAGCCCTATTCTGGGTACAAATGGATGAGAACCTGTAGTAGTCATGACAAATACTAGTCTGACATACCGTTTTGAAAAGGAAACTATCTCTCGACTTATAGAACTTTCGGGTCTTTTTGCGAAGACCACATCCAGTTACTTTTGAAGTAGCAGTAGTGATTGTATCAGTGATTCAGCGCATGCGCAAAACTCCTTTGCCTTCCTATTGGAGGATTCCGATGACCAATTGTGTTGGTTCTTGCTGGGAGTAAAGTAACCTTCAACAGTGAATTAGAGTTTGTTTATGAAAAAGCTTGATGTATGTTAAAGAGCAAGTCGCCAAAAGTTGCGAAACTCTTAATAAATAAATATCAAATAAATATTATGAAAAAGCTCTACTTATGTTAGTGAGGAAAAATGGGTCTTTTACAATTAGTTCGCGATGTTTCTGACAAAGAAAAAGGCGATTGGTTTCTTACTCGCAAAAATTAATAGAATTCCATTCATTTTAGCGAGTTGGATAGACTAGAGTCGCTAAAATTAATAGAATTTTATTAATTTTAGCGAGTAAAAAACCAATCCCTTTTTATTTGTCAGAAACATCGCCAACTAATTGTAAAAGACCCATTTTCCTCACTAACATAAGCAGAGCTTTTTCATAAACAAACTCGGAGCGGAAACGCATAGCACGTATACCCATAATGCTAAATAAATGTAAAATATACAAAAAGAGAGAGAGAGAGTAATGGAATAAAATGTGTTTACAAATATCATTGTTATCCTTCATAACCTGCAAAACAGTTAACTTTAATGGTTAATAAATTGTTTCGTAGTTGAAAGATTTGATTTTGATCATATTAACCTTTTTATTAATATATATTGCTTGTCATTTTCTAATATGGTTTATAACCGTAGATAACGAGTCAAGTAGTAATAGATAACCAGCAAAGAACCTTTAAGCTAATCAGCGAGTACGAGTAACTGTTATAAATCACTACTGCTACTTCGAAAGTAACTGGATGTTGGTCTTCGCAAAAAGACCCGAACATTCTTTTGCATTATTAGTTTAACTCAACAACGAATTTGTAATAAATGATTACGGCATCTTGTTGTAAAAAGACAAAACAAAATGCCTGTTCAGAGAAGTTCAAAATCTTCAAAATAAATGTTTAGACGTCCAGGGTTTTGTGAAACCCTCATAATAAAAATCTTGATGGTGCCGGTTGAATGTATGGCCAAACATCGGGTATTACTATATCTACACGATCATATCCAGATGAGCTTAAAGCATTAAGTAACGTCTTCAGATTTCACTGATGCTCCTGAACGTGACAACTTATTCTCCTTTTCTTGGTGGCGGTAGAAACCTTTCACATTTGAATTACTGCAATCAGAATCAAAATATTTTGTAGATCTTTTAAATAATAAATTATAATTTTACCGGATAATCCTTAATTTTCTCAAAAGAAAAATGAGAATTTGGTTCTAGGCAATAGGAGAGGAGTTGAGGAACTAGCGTGTTATAAGAACCAGACTGTCCGACTGCGAATCGAGGGAAAATTTAATTAGTACTAAACCCTTCCTGGAAACGACAGACTTTTATTTCCAAGGCTCGCTTTCAGGAAATCAAGTAGATGTGGCAACCCTGCCTGTAACTCATATATCAATCTAACATATTGTAAAATATACCAAAGCCTCTCTTCCCATTATTATCGCAAAAGAGGGGGGGGGGGGGTTACGTTGCACCCAAATTAATATAGTTGATTCATGCGTTTATAGGCTGGCTTCAGTATTTCCAGGGTACTGCACGAAAAAGTCACGAAAGTCCAGTTCTTACCGGAGTGTAACGTATCGCGGTACTTCGGCGCATTCGTAATTGTCGCCGTTTTTGTATGCATTTACAAATCAATTATTCATTTTTTAAATACACGCAGACTTAAATATTGAAATCCTATACACAGGGCCAATTTTAATCCAATAGTTAAGGCTTTTACATTTTGATTGAAATATTTTTCTTTTTAATGAGCATGAAATTTGCTTTTCAAATCATTAAAATCTCAGGAAATTGGCTTTCACAAAAGTAGTAGACACCCTGATTTCACTGAGATGTATTTGTATCTCATACAAACAAGGGCAGGATAAAATAAGACAACGAAAATATATTTATTTATTGAATTCACAAGCACACAAAGAAACGATTTCCTCGATTTTCTGTTACATTTTAATTTAGGCACATTGACCCAGACAATTCTAATTTCTGAAATACGTTTTCGTGAGTACAATGTAATATTATATATTACAATACAATGTAATATTGAACATTACTGACTTCTGGTTTAAAGAGTATAGCGTCTTGTCCCCTTTTATTCATTAAAAGTATGAATAACGGAAGAATCTTCTATGTGTAGTTCATAAAGATCTTTTTGAGACTGGACATTTTTTTTTTTCTAATAGTGCATTCCGGGAGTAAGTCAAAGAGGCCAAATGTGTAATTTTTCTACTATAAGTTTTCTGAGCATATGTAAACCAGCATATATCTCACTTTTCTTCAAGTTCATTGGAGTAGATATCTAAGTTAATTCACAATATATTAACTGCATTTATATCAAGCTTTCCAGAAGACACTGCGGGGAAAACCGATATGGAAGCACAACAGAGATGGGCAGATTCGTATTCGTAAATCCGAAACCGAATTTGATTCACAGCACCTTGACGTGTAAATCCGAATCCGAATGGGTTCATATTTGCAAGTGTGAATCCGAATCCGAATCTATTCGGATTCGCACATATGAATCCGAATCCATTCGGATTCACATCTATGAATACGAATCCATTCGGATTCACATCTATGAATACGAATCCATTCGGATTCACACTTGGATTCACTGAAAAATTCAATTCAAAAGGCCAATATAAATAAATAAATGCCTCTCAGTACCTCACTACAGGTCGAGTTTTGAGTTTTAGCGAATTTTCGTATGTATATTTATTAGCCTCAGATTAAGTATTTTACCCAAAAAATAATACTAAATTTAACTATGAAATGTAGTTTTTATTGAATCAAAAGATGGAATTGTCATTTCTTAAAATTCTTAAAAGTGTCAAAACCACACAGCAACATCACATGAATAAGAGTGAGGAATTAAACGGTAATATTTATATGTTTTTGTAATTCGGCGAACGCTTAAGGTTTGGAAGTTGAATTTAATTATAGGGGTTTTGTAGTCTTTTAATTTAATAAGGAGTCTTTTGTAGGGCCTAAATGAGATCATAAGGCTGTATCTGTTGAAGACGTTTATTTATAATTCAAATTAAAATAATTCAATTCAAATAAAGGGTCTCGCCGTGTTTCCTCATGAAATCTGCACTGGCGTCTTTCTTCACTTTGATGTCATTATTTTATTTCTAGTTCCCAGAAATAATTTTTCGTCAATTATCAAACCCCCAACTCGTTTTGAGGGAATAAGGGTTTAGACCCCTAACTTCAAAGTCGTTTTTCTGTGAAACTACACTAGATATTTTGGTCTTTTGAATTATTTTATGGATATTAGCTGTCTCCGGTTTTCATGGAAATATAAATCCATATCATACCATAATATTTATGATTTTATAAGGAAATGATTGTATCTGACATTTTTATTCGTTTAAAAAAAAAATTACCTTTCATGAAGAAGAAACTTTGTGGGGGAAACACAAAAATTCATTTATATGTCCAGTCCTAGTTAAAGTATTTTCCACGGAATCGAACCTATCCAAACTTACAAACAAATAATTAACTTTTTCCTTTCCTTCTATCTCCAATTTTCAGCTTTAGCTGTCAGCTTCTCTCTAAGATACGGATACAGGGATAATAGGTTTTGTTCAACTGTCAATTTCTCGGACTTCTCCAAAAAAAAAAAAAGAAAAAAAAAAAAAAGCTCCACCAATGGAAAACTAAGTTTTCCCCGGCTAGGAAAAATTACCCCGCCCTAAGGGCATTTCTGCAAGGTTTAGGACTGGAGAAATACCTGATAGCTAATTTTCTCTTCCGACTGGCGGGGAATTGTTTTTAATTGTCTTTCCTGGATAGTTCTTTCCGGAACTGTGCCTAACAGTTGTTTAATTTTTGTTTTAATTAAAAAAAAAAAAAAAAAAAAAAAAAAAAAAGGAAAGAAATAGTGAACCCTTGCTTATACTTGTTGAAAGTTATATGTCCAATTGGTGTTCTGAGGTCAATAACTTTTTATCTTTGCTTCTACTTGTTCTTAGGTCAAAGTCTTATTACATCAACATTTATTTGAACAACCTGATCTATATGTTTTCCCAAATCTGCAACGTTTTCCCTTCACATGTTTACTCTTTATACGGCTTTCTTCTACGAGAAGTAGCCTGAAAGTGAGCGATTTAAAGAAATAAGGACTGTTGGTAAATACATGCAGCAGCGTTGGGCAAACGTTAGCGCGCGCTAAAAGCTGATACCTCTCCGCTAATTTAGCGAAACTGTAGAAAGCTAGCGCTAATAATTAGCGGTTAGCGGCGGCAGTGCGCTAACCGCTAATCTATTTATGAAATATCGTAATTGCTACAGTTACAAGTTGTAACTATAGCTTAAGCTATTAGCAATTACGATATTTCATAAATAGATTAGCGGTTAGCGCACTGCCGCCGCTAACCGCTAATTATTAGCGCTGGCTTTCTACAGTTTCGCTAAATTAGCGGAGAGGTATCAGCTTTTAGCGCGCGCTAACGTTTGCCCAACTCTGACATGCAGTTTAGTTGTTATTTATTTATTCAAATACTAAATATACCAGAATTTTTATATTTTTTTTATCTAACAATTTATCTCTGTTAAATAAAGTTTTTAAAAAGATGAGACAAGTATATAATATTAGTGAGTATACCGAAATGTCGAAATAGGCGGACGGTCAATAATACTTCAGTATACAATTTTTGAGAATATTTATTTCCCTTCCCTACATGTTTCGCACTCTTTTGGTGGCTGTTCTTGTTTTCAACATTCATCAGCATTAACAATAACATCGGCCTCAACTCGAGGGGGAAAACCTTACACTTGTATAGCCCCTTTAAAGCAGGATTCACACGGTAGGCAGGCCTGTCAGTTGAGCGTGAACAGTCCGCCTGAAATCTGGTCTCCTGTACGTGTATATATTTGGGACGCCTGAACAGTCTTAACTGACAGACCGGTCTGAATATATACACGTTCAGGCGGACTGTCCAGACCTAACTGACAGGCCTGCCTGACCATGTGTAGCCTGATTTAGAGTGATTGACTGAACGAATCAAGTGGTGGATACTTAGTACGCTGATCGACAATCGATATGTCACTGTGCGACATACACTATAACTTATGGAAGTACTAGAAATAAAATATTTCATTAACAGACATGAAAAGTTTTGGGATTTTCGTATATTTTCTAAAATATCTCGGAAACGTTGAAGTGGAAGGTAACAATTCGAAAGCTTATTAAATTCTCTACAAAAAAGGTTCTGATGTAATTTTCGATGGGGCGATGTCAATCGGAGAAATAAGTTCTTGAAACTTCGAAATCGTTAGTTTTGTTCTTTGAACGGGGTTCGGTATCTGTTTATCTAACGTTTTAATTAGTTTTTTTTTTCATTGCATTTAAAAGTAAAATGAGTATTTTAGTAATGTCACAAAAAAGTAACGTTGTGACACAGGATGGAATAATTTCCGCTTAGGACACTGTCAGTTCCCTGTTGTGGTGCCTTAAAAATTCCTTCTTTTTGAAAATGGAAGATGACGCAGTTCCTGCAAGTCTGCCTTTATTAAAAAATAAAAATTAAATGGCTATTGTATAATACCCAAACTTCCATAATGTAAACGATTTTTCTCTGGACGGTATTCCTGCGATCGGGCTAAAAATTAAATAACTTGTTGAAAAGAGGCGTACTGTTCCCGATGCATTTGTAGAGATCAGAATGACAGTGGTGTAAGTCACTCTAAATAATTGAACATGAATAGATGATTTATAAAAAATAAAGGCTATAGTAAAAAATGTGCCTTCATACCATTCGAAACACAATAAAACATATTAACATTACAAGATATATAAAAAAGATTTTTTTAATGGTTGTTTCCCAAAAAGTGCTTACACATTTTTAATTCTAGCTAGCTCATTTGCACAACTGAGTAAATGAAGTATAAAAAGTAAATCTAATATTGGGCATGATTCTACCATTAAAGTTAGGGGACGTTGGCTCTACCTGGTCCTGTTGAAGGAGCAGCCATTAGTCAAGGATACTAGTCTGTCAGGGAAGGAATGCCATGACAGTCAGGGGAATGTCCTGACAGGCTCTCTCTTGGCACAGTACTCCAGCTGATGTCAACAGTTTGGACATATTACGTCCCCACAGATCTACACAATGACCAACTCCGAGTTGTGGCCCCAATCGAGGCTGTAAATGGCCTAAGTTGGTAACGGATGATTTACCCTTTATTCCTCTAGGGATCTTCATATATTATAATAATCGTTGAACATTACAATATTGCTGCTGTTTCGATGGTCTTAATGTGTCTCCTAGTTGTCTACGTTGTATTGTATGCGCTTATATTATTTTTAATGAGGTGTTGATAGCTAGACGTCGAGGTGATAAGCAGTCAGGGAATAGTTGGGATTCGGCTATGAAAACATCAATACGATTTTTGTACAAATCTGTATTAAGGACTTTTCGGGTGCTCTTTGGCACAATGAGTGACCATAGTGAAAACATGATAATATTTTCACGATGTTCACTTAATTGTTAACTTTGGTCTTGCTCATTGATGACGAAGGCTACCAAAGAGTAGCCGAAACATCCTTAATACAGATTTCTACAAAAATCTTATAGATGTTTTCTTAACGGAACGCCAACTAATCCCTGATTGCGTATTATTTTTATATGTTTAAGTGCGTACGCGTTACAGTAAGTTGAAATATCACTCTCGCGTTTCTTTCATTTTCTCCGCTCGTTTCTAGCCATCTTATGGCTTCTTTATACAGAGATCATATCTGTAAATAATAGTTTTCACTAAAACGTATTATTAGTTTCTTTAAAATCACATGCTAGTCTTTTTATAAAGCCTAGTATATTTGCTTTAATTTTGGCCCACACACACTCATGTATCATTTTCAAAAAATGAACATAGGGATTTTTTTCATGTACTAAAATACAGAAATCACCATCCGAGGCTGTTGGTAGAGCATGCACCTGAGAGCATAGAGCACTGCCGTAAACAGTATGTATTGTTTTTCTCCCCTCCATATTTTACGTTTCTTCTTTTAATTCTAGAAATTCACTTTTGCGAGTTTAACTTCCTTTTTATCAAACAGTCAAACACTCCACTAACATGTTTAATATCTCTTTTCGTATTCTTACACACGCAACAACAAGCTTTTGTAAATAGCTAACCATGTTTATTTTTAAAATGATTTTGTTTTGGGGGAAACTTTTATTTACAGTTGTGATCCCTTACAAAATAATATATATATATATATATATATATATATATATATATATATATATATATATATATATGTATATATATATATCTTACCTCGGGCCCTTCCTATATCTATTATAAATTAAATAAATAATAATAAGACTGCTTTAAGTGGATAGGACTGATGCTGCTATAAATCTACTAGAATATTAAACTTTTTACAGCCTGTCTGGAGTATGACCCAATTCACTGGCCCTCTTGGGTAAGCTTCAACTCCTTCATGTTTAATTTCATTTTATGTCCTTCCGGTTTATTTTACGGCTTTCGAGGCCCTTTCCACGCATTCACTTCATGACCTTTCAATCCTTACCAGAAAATTGATATTTATGAATCCTCAATATTATTTTCAGGATTTATATTTTTATTCCGCCAAAAATATTATTCATATCCTCCCGGTTTTCATCCTATTTCCCCTTATTCGTTTTTTATCATTGAGGTTCTTCAAAGGCATTTTCAATTTCTGAATTGATTTATTCATAATTTATAAAGGCCAACTCCAGGATCACAATACTATAAGATGGTAATGTGCCCTAGAAATCTTGCATTAGAAACTGTTTAATGTTTTGTTTTATTTATTTGGTATTGTTCCGCTTCAAGGCGATTTACCTCCCTACTGTATTGGTGTTGGATAAATCTTTCAGCTTATTGCCTTCTAGGAAACGTTTACATTACATGTTATCATGAGTGTGATAAGTCAAGGGGTATTCAAACCTCCAAAGACCACAATTTTAAGAAAACAAGATTGTTGTCATAAAATTAGGACGTACAAATTGTGTATGAATTGGGTCTATATACTTAGAAATTTTTTAAGTCGTGCGATATGTACAGGTGACTGATGCAATCTGCTTGTAGGTGTTTTATCTTGAGAGTTATACTACATATTACAAAACTGTGGCCTTCCTCTTTGGTTACTAAGTGTTTTTTTTTTTTTTTTTTTTTTTTTTTTTTTTTTTTTTTTTTTTTTTATCGGCGCACTGACAACTGGGCCAATTAGTCAATTTGTTGGCTATTCTGGAAGTTCTTTTCACCTCGAACCGCTAAAACCAATTCGTATTTTCGATTACTGCAGAAACTGGATGACCATGCTTTTATTGTCTGTTTTATTGAAACAAGTTTATTTTCTAGTCGAGCCCAGGGATTCTGTCTGAATAGTGTTTCAATTTTTTTAAAATTTAAAATCTGGCGGCTATAGCTAGACGTTTATATTAATAAACTACTTTTTTGGGGGTTAAAACATTTTAATACTTCCGCGAATGATATCTCAAAGGAAAGTAATATTTTTGGCAGTAAAATTGCCCCATTGCACACATAAGCCCCTTGAATTTCGCGGGCACTATCAACACCGAAAATAAACAGATGGCTGGAACACACCTCTTGATTTGACCGTCAGTTAGTAGTTCAGACAAGAATATTTCAACACCTAGTAAACATTTACATCTGCTCTAAGATATAACTAGCAAATACTCAATTCATTTTAGTTTATTTTCCTCTATACTTTTTTTGGGGGGGGGGGGGTTATTTATATACCTCCAAACTTTTTAAAAGGAAGGTTTTTAACGATTTTATGAAAACCTAATAATTTTCTAGATATATTCTAACTACTTGAGAATCCGGATACTAAGAAAGTTTCTTCCTTCCTTGTTGTGTGCCTTCATGCTGAGTTTCCTTAAAAGCTCCATTCTTGCCAAAAGATGGTTGCTTTGATGCTGAGAAGCCTTATTAGCAGCTTTGTAGTTGAGCGGCTAAAAATATACGTCAGATCGATAAAGGCTGTTATCTTTCTGTTGCTTTTTATGCTTCTCCCTTCTCTCTTACTAATCACAACCCCCGTATTACGTAGTACTAATTTATTTGTGCAGTATTTTATTAATTGTGTGACAGTATCATTAAAATAATAATACCATTACTGAATGCATAAAATGTTACAACTTCATTCATTCAGTTGTATGAAATGCTCTGATTTTTTATAAAATTTGTAACAAAAATATTTTGTCATAAACGAAAGATAAATTTTCATAACCAGCAGAATTCGTCTATCGAAATGCAATTCGACGAACTTCATATAGCAAAAATAGTATTCCTTAAGGCTTCTATATACATTTTTGTATATACATACATACATATATATATATATATATATATATATATATATATATATATATGTGGGTGTGTATATATATATATATATATATATACATATACATATATACACACACCATTTTAGGAAAAACATTTGTTTACAGTTATGTTAAAGATAACAAAATCATAATATATTAAGCTTGTAAGAGGAAAAAACTACGTATAAAGAAAAATTAAAAATAAAATAAATAGAATATAAAATCCTAGTTTTCTAAGAATTTATAAGGAAATCTGAAACAGATAAAATTTAAAACCAGTGGTTGTTCTTAAGATAGTATGATCGTTAAATTTTGTTTCGAAACATTGTTACGTTAAAGATGTTCTAATAAAGTTTTTAATTCTTGACTTCCTAGTAATAAACGTGAGTGACTTTCATGGTATATGTTAACTTGACTACTTTTTGAGGAATGTAGGTATAATGCGCAAACTTGCTAATATTACTTGATCTCCTCTTGTTCATTAAACATGTATAAATAAATATTTAAAAAAATAGTGACCAAATCTCAACAATTTTTTATGTGTAGGCAAAGGGCCATTAAATAAAATTCTAAATTAAAATAATATTCTACAATCACTTGAGACGTGGCCATTTTAGCGGAAGGTTCGCCTACGTGCTATTAGGCTGTATTTAGTTTTGATGTTCCTGAAGAGGCATAAGATGATGCGAAACATATAGAGCTATTTTAATAAATTGAATATTATTTTATAATTATTCTTCAACTGACCTTATTCTTAATCTTCTTATTTTAATTTAGAATTTCATTCAATGACCTTCTACCTATGTATTAAAAATATATATTTATTTATTTACTGAAATATAGAAAAATATGGCGGACGAATAAGTGGAGTTTTCATGTCAATATTTTCATCCTGGATACCTTGGAAGTTAAATGACAGCATGGCCTTCGTGGAAAATAAAATGGTTTTTATTCATTTTCATTTGCGGTTCTATCAGTTTTCCATTAAAAACACATGGATTAAAATGTTGCATGAAAGAAATCTCTGTGGGTGGAAAAAAAACTCAATCCTCGTTTCAACAGAATATCAATAACATGCAGTTAAAATTAATTTTCAATTCCACTAGCTAAGTGGAATTTATTTTTCCATGGAGTTAAACAAATTCTCTGAAAATAGAGAGAAAAATAGTGTGAAAATAGAGATACGGTTGACAGGCTTCATATGCAATCGATATCAGTTGGTGCTCGCATCTGTCATGGTGCTTGGGACGTTAAAACTGCGCACACCTGTGTCTAATTAGAGACTCTTTGCTCACGTTCATGCTGTATTTTTCGCTTTATCACTTCGAAAATAACGACTTTTCAGTTCAGGAGATTTTCAGCTTCATTTATGCTTTCATGAAGAATTTCCTTCGTTTCCCATTTCGTGCTGTTCAATTTGAATAACTATTTCAGTTACTTACTCAAATAGCTTTTGGAATCTTCAATGTACCAAATTAATTTTGACATGTTAATAAATGTACTTCATGAGTTAACGATCAACTATTAGGAGGTTAAGATAGTTAGCCGTAGAGGTGAAAAGAAGTCAAGGAATTGTTGGCTTCGGATATGAGAAAATATCAGGCTTTCAGAAAAACCTATATTGGGAATGTTTCGGTGTTTTTATGGCAGCCTCCTTCAGCACTAATTGCCTATGTGAGTGAGGAAGAGCACGATAACTGTTAGGTGACTATGATGTTCAAGGCGTTTAATCCTCCTTACCTAGGCATTTATAGCCCTATCTCAAACAATAGAACCACGTAATGCGCACGCGCTGCATCCATTCAATGTGTGGGAATGACAAGCTCCCCTCTGGCCGCGCCCCTTCTGGTTCTTTTGCTTGCAGGCGGTCTTTAGGCTGCCAAAGACCATGCCGATACGCTCAAAAGATTTTCTAAAAACATACGGAACGGATTATTGATTAGAAGAAAAAAGGGCTTTCCAGGCGCTATTGGGAAAGTACACGAACATAAATGAAACTGGTACGACCTTTTGATGCAAAGAAGCCATGGAACATGGGCAAGGCGAGTTTTTGAACGGTACCCTCGTAACCGCAGGACGCAAAGAGGTAGACCAACGAAAAAGTGGGATGTTGAAATGAGAAAGACTTGGGGGAGTGACATTGAGGCAATTTATAGAAGCAAGAAGTGAATGGAAGATAAATGGGGTTGCTCACTATAAAGTAGGCTTCAGGGGTAAACACTAAAAAAATTATAAAATCCATAAAGCTGACTTAAGTACGCTGAATACCAAAGTAGTTAGTAAATATATACAGGGTAGTCCCGAAGGAAATCGCCATACTTGAGGGGTGTTTACGCTAACTATAGTGTAGTTGAATGCCCCCAAGGAGAAATTTTTACTTGCATTATTTCACTAGATATAGGCGTTTCCGTGTCTTTTGTCTAAACGCTAGTTTTTGACCATTTTTGTGCTATTTGTCGTTCACGCCATAGGGTAAATTTAATTCTCATGAAGTTTTCAAAATCTACATTAAATGTCCTATAAGATCTCATGTACCTTGTGCAAAAAATTCAACCAAATTTACAGCAGCCACAAACAACTTATCACGAAATAAAGGGTTTTTATATTTAATGTTCCACTGTTAGGTAGATGGGACTCTCAGAAATGTTGCATTATTTTATTACCATGGCTAATTTGTTAGTAAGTGTTGAAGGCCAAAAAATGATGCTTTGAATGGGTAAATTGTGGTCAATAAAAAACAAACAAAAATTAATAAGGAAAACATTTTGGCTTTCAATAGTTAACTCATTGGAACAATGTAAAAAAAAAAAAAAAGAACAACTTTATTTCGTTAACAATATGCTGCTATGAATTAGGTTTTAGAAATGTTTGCACAAGGTACATGAGATCTTATAGGACATTTGATGGAGATTTTGAAAATGTCATCAGACTTAAGTTTTCCCTATGGAAATATCACAAAAATGGTCAAAAACTAGCGAATAGAAAGAAAAACAACAACAAAAAAAACACGGAAACGCTTAGCTGTAGGGAAAAAATGCAAGTAAAACTTTTTCTTTGGTGGCATTCAACTAACGTACACTTTACACCCCTCAAGTATGGCGATTTCCTTCGGGACCACCCTGCATATAGAGGTAATTTAAAATTTGTGTACTGTAAATATAAAGGTTTTTAATATAATATCAATACACACTAGCATATAAAAAACCTCCTGAGCATAAATGCAAAAAGCAGCCAGTCTATAAATAGAATGATGCCGTGCTGAAAAATACCTCCATGTTCAGTGCGGGAACCAGCTGACCTTGAACACTCGCACACCTTGCCTCCACCACTCCCCGTTCCCTAACCTCCTTAGATACAAGTATTACTCTGATAAACACATCCTCAATACTCTTATAATAAATTATTTTCCATTAAATCTCTTAATCAAGGCTCAAGAAAAGAAGTTGTCTTGCCAAGGCTTAGGATTGGTCATTTTCTTCTTATACCAGAAGCTAACTTCTCGGTCTAAGACTGGGGGAACAACGTTGTCATTACTACTGTTCATAGCTTTCCAATTTTGATCTGATTTCAAATCTCGTTGGCTTCACCGAAAAAATAAAATATCCAATAACAGATAGAGGTCCAAAATGAATTCCAATTTTTTAGTAGATAACAAATAACAAGGGAAAATACCTTCTATATTGATACAACGTTTAGAATTCGTGGAACGGATTATTTACTCGATTCTATGAAAAGCATTCGTATAAAATTTATTTTTACCTTAGGTGATGACCTGAATCTCAAACACAAATAGTGAATATATATATATATATATATATATATATATATATATATATATATATATATAAGCATTTTAATGGTTTCAATTGTTCATACAATCTTTTCATTAAACCAGAAAAAAACTTGTCACTGTTCGTGTCGGCTAAAAATAAAAAAACGTGAAACAGGCAAGTATCTTCATAAATATCCCTTTTGTATGAATTTTGGCAGAAACATACTTCCTCTAACACGAAGGTTCTTTTACCAGTATATTTACCTCGAACCGGAAACCTGTCCTTTCCTTATAAAAAAGTGTAACGATACTTTGGTATATGGAATTATGACGCCACTAATCGAAATAAATTAATGCTTGTTTGGTGTGTTATAAATCGGAAAGGAGGAAAAATTTCTTACGGATTATAATAATTTGACTCCCACACGAATGAAAAGTAAACCATTCAGGTGGAAATGTTTTCACACCTTTGATATATTTCCAAGCAATAATATAGACATTTTGATTGTTTAAATTAGAAAAAGTTCACAAAATAAAAATAAGTATATATGTTAAATCAAAGTCATTAGCTATTCTAGACTTTAGAATGGGTTTCGTGGATGTTTCGAAAGTATTTGAAATATAGTGGTAAGGGTGCGGTGAACCTGCTCAAAAGGTTGATGCAAAATCAGATTTGCTTAATGGCTGCATAGTGGATGACAAACATAAAAAAATATTACTGATTTTTAGATGACTCAAAAAAAAAAAAATTATTTTAGCATAAATATGCTTTAGTGGTGACTCAACTGGAAAAAAAACGTTTCAAAGAAAGTGTCCGCATGCGCTGTGGCCATGTACGATAAAGAAGACTGTATGTGTTACAAAAAAATGTCCGCTGGCGTTCGCGCATGCGCAGTGGCCATGTACGAAAAATACCACTGTTTGTTATAGAGTACATTACATATATTTGTCGGGTGGACCTAAAGCATATTTATGTTCCTGAACTTGAGCAAAAGGCTCTAAACGATTTTTTTTTCTGCTGGACAGCTTTTCGTACCGGGTTTCTATATGTCTATATGTTTCCACATTTCCACATTGTTATTATGCCAATGACCCGTGGTTTAGATCCCGCATGTCCAGTTTCTTAATGTTATTATTATTTTAGACATGAGGATTATAGAAACGAAAATGCCCGACTACTACATTATCCGTTGAAATTAAAAAAATCTCAAGAAAAATACAAAAAAAAAGTGTGCACAACGACACTCCCGAAGGCAAGAAATCGTTTTGGCTAGACTACGAATCGGACACACAGCACTGACACACAATTACCTCCTAAACAACCTCCATCATCCTGCATGCATCACATGCGACACAAAAAGTCAGTTGAACATATACTTACTCACTGTCACAAATACGATCACATAAGACAAGCACTTAAAACACTACAGGACATTTTAGGAGATAACGAACAGACTATCCAAAAACTACTCACTTTCATTAAACCAATCGACATCTACAGACAAATATAAAAGACCCCACTGCCAATGACTCAGTGGGGTAGAGGCAGGATAACGAGAAAAAAAAAATGTGCGATAATAAAATATTTTGACTATTTTGTTAGGTTATTTTTATAGGTACGACTAAGTTTAGCTATTTTTTCTTCACCAAGCAGCCGATTTGGGTCGGGCACCCCTGACCTAGACGGTCACCCGTCATATGACATTTTTTATGAATGCTCTCTTATATGAAACTTCATAAAAAACCATATTAGTAAAATAGTGCAAATATATACTATAACAGCTAAGCAGTTATAAAAGTTAAAATTACTAAAAATAGGACTAACTAAATAAATATGTAAGCCAACTCCTTTGCTAAGGAGAACTCCTGTATAGCAAATAAGAAAAAAAAAAGAAAAAAAAAAACCATAAAAAACTGAAACTTTGCTATATTTTTGTTTAGAACAGGAATTTATGTCAAAAGTATTGAATAGATTGGCGATAAACCTTAAAGCCGATAATATACGACTTTAGAGTATTCAATTTAGGAGCTGTCCCCGTCCGGGAAGGAGGCTTGCGGCTGAACTGGTATTGGTGTGTGGTGGGAAGGCGACCCGCAATCTATTGGCAGAGCGGATACACCCAATCCGCAGCCTTCCAAGCACAACTTCCTGCCGAGACTTACAACAAAATCGATATCGGCAATTTCAAACTCAATTAAACTTTTAATTATCCCACACCCCTACTATTTATGCCCTCTTCCCTCGCCCCCCGCTAAAGCTGTAATAGTAGTTTTCAACTTTACCTGCAAGTATATATATCGGGGTATGCCCTTCCACGTCCTCTTTTCTCTGTGGTTTTCAGGCCGAAGATTGCTGGCCAAAGGAAGTTTTATAGGTGGTATATTAAGCCTTCCTAATATTTTCAATGAAATAACTCGTTAACTTCCAGATAGTTTGAAAATTGTTGCAATTATAAACTTCTTCATTAAAAATATTTAGAGAAAATAAAACTCTCAGCGTTCTCTACATTTATAGATGTATAGATCATTCATGGCGGCGCTAATGGCCACGATTTGTCGATGCGCCGAAAAAAAAAATTATGATTCATGAAACAAGGTGCCTAAGCTGTATGATGAAAATTGTCTAGAAGTTACTCAATATACATGTGCTGCAGAAACTAATAATACTATTTCAATTAGCGAATGAGAGGACAAGGAAAATAGAATGCCAAAAATAAAGACTTTTCAGTGTTAAAGCCACTGAAGTACAAAAAAAGTCCGACTCGCAGGAACTGCCTCATCTTAGCGCGGTTCCGTTCTTATCCCTAGTCTAATTTCGAAAGATTAAAATAGAAGCAGTTATTATTTTGTTGAGAGGAGATCGTTGACCGTTGATGATGCAAGGTAGGGATTGTCCGGGTTAGGTCACTGCTACTTAATAATACATACCCCATATGTGTAGGTATGTGGGCATATATATGTACATATGTGTGCGTGTATATGTGTATGTGTATATGCATATATATAAATATATATATATTATATATGTATATATATATATATATATATATATATATATTTACATAGATATGTGCATATATTAGTGTTAAATATGTCCTACTTGTATTTACAGCCCTGATGAAGGCTTGAAGTTCAAGCCGAAACGTCGGCACAATAAAACCATTTTTACGATAAAATGTAGTTTTATTAAGTAGCAGTGACCGAACCCTGACAGTTATATTTTGGTTCCACCAGTCTTGAAAGGTAGGATTTACAATCTGACCTGGAAGGGTCGGCAACACAAGAAACCGTCCCGCTAGTTGCAAGGTCTTGGAATCTTGGAAATCTATATTTCTAACAATAAATTGTTTTTGTTATTTTACTTAACCTGTTTTATTTTCGAATACATTATCCAACTATAAGCAATTAAAAAATAACAAGGAATAAAATACAGGCGAAAAGAACACTTTGAATAAGCGAAATCAATTACTTTAAAGCTTTAAGCTCTTATTTCTCCGATTGACATCGCCTAATCAAAACTTTTATTAGAACCTTTTATGTAGAGCATTTAATAAGCTTTCTAATGGTATTCTTCCGTTTACCAAAATTCTCAACAGTTTTCGAGATATTAAAGAAAGTTCCCAAAATTTATATTATTTCTAGCAACAGAAAATTGGCCTCATTTTTCATATCCTGTTTTACACACAAAATTTTCGCAACATAAGAAATTACAAAACTAAAAAGCAATAAAAAACGAAGGGAAAGAGACAAAAATTACAACAAGAACGACAAAAACCCGTTCATAAGAACAAAACAGACGTATTTGAAGTTTTAAGCACTTATTTCTCCGATTGACATAACCTAATCAAAAATAGTTTTAGAATCTTTTTTGTAGAGAATTTAGTAAGCTTTCAAATAGTTTCTATCCACTTACCACGATTTCCCAACCGTGTTCGAGATATTAATGAAAGTATACGAACTTCCCAAAACTTTTCATGTCTGTTCATAAAATATTTTATTCTAACCCTTCCTTAACTCCAAACGTAACAAAACTTTCAACATATTAGTTTTAATGAAAGTAGAACATGCAGATAAAGTTTCAACTGAATCCCATGATTCTAAGTACCCAAACCAAAAACGGTATTCAAAAAATATTTTTCCAATTTTCTCAAAAACGGTTAAAGCTATCGCCTTGAAAATGGTTTCATTCGTTTTCCTAGCCCAGGAATCATATAAAACGAGTACTTAGAAGCTTATGAACTCAAAAACGTAAGCGTTACGATTTTTTTTGCGCGAATTTCGCCCCAAACGCCATCTTCCGGTAGGCGGATTTCGCTGGTTAACGAACTTGACCTTTCAAATTGGACGACGGATTTTTGTACCAAATTTCATCAAAATCGGACCATTCGTCTTCGAGCTAGAGAGCGAACAGACAAATATATATATATATATATATATATATATAAATATATACATATATATATATATACAAATTTGAACCACCATCATTTTCGGTCTCTAGGGGTTCTGAAACGCAAAATTTTCTAGTCGGCACTTCCGGATTGTTTCATTGTATCAACCTTATAAGCGGGGTTCCTCCCTATGGGGGAGGGAGGAACCGCGCTAAAAAAGGACACATTTAATATTTTTTGTTTCGCGTTTTTGTGAATAATCTTGCTAATGCAGAGTAGGAACGCACTAAGTGCACTGAAATTCCCTTCAGTATTAATAGGATAGTGGAGATAATGCTCGGGATAGCTGTTGGTCTCTAGGCTGGGTCTTCAATACCTCACAGGGTTAGGGGTAAAATCAATAATTAAGTGCTATAAAATAAACTCTTAATTTTTTCTAGACATTGATTTGGCTGGACGGTGGTGGTACTGAATCAAATAGGAACACCAAAAACTCCTGGTCTCCACCAGGAATGATTTATTTTATTCATGCTTTTGGAGGATGATGAAGCTGTGGACTCCGAAAGCATGCAATAACAATACAGTACAATAAAGTAAATCATCTGTGGTGGTGTTCCTATTTTTTGTTAATTTTTTATTTTTAATATTTTTCATTAGTTGGGCATTTGTACCGAGTTTGGTTGCAATAAAGTCAAATTACCGGCCGGGGTGTAAAAAGAAAATTAATCATTATCATTATTATTAATCATTTGCATTTTTTTTTTAAATAATGAGTATTTGTTTAATAATAATTCTATGTTTACATATCCAAACACATCTAATTTTTATTAAAAAAGAAACAGATTTACTGAAGTTTCCGGAGAACATGCCGGCTTTTTTTTGCTGCTGAGTGTATAAAAGTCGCGAAATGTCATTTTTGAACTTAACAGAAATAGAGAAAAGTCGATCTGGGTTATTGTTTTTTTTTTTTTTTTTTTTTTTTGGATTTTACATCAACCTGAAAATAAATGTTTCGCCAGCTGAAACATTTAAACAAATTTCTTAATAAGTTATTTTACTCTATATAAAATATGATTAATCTACTAATTTTGTTGAAACAAACAATTTCGACTGAACCATTAGGAATTAAATTATTTATATTATTCGAGTTTTAATAGTTAATTACTATCGTTATTATTCAATGTAATACAGTGAGTTTTGTTGCGGGAAGAAAAACACTGTGGACGCAATCCTACATCAGATTTTTGGTTAATCCCATGGACCTATTTTGCGAACCGGTAAAAATTGTGCATCCTTCTGCTTCACAGCGTAAGTCATCAGCGGAGCGGTTTGAACCTCTGCTGTCAACATAATTTTTTGTTCCATAATAATGATGAAGTAAAGTAAGTTGGTTCTGACTCATTGAGGTCACCCATGAATAGCAATTCAAAGAATAAAACAATTAAAAACAAGTGATAATTTTTTTCCAAGCGACGTCCATTGCAAAAGGGCAAAATAAATTTTAATTCCAATGCCTTTTGTACAGTGGAGTCAATAATCCCAACCATGAATTCTGAATATTGTGTTAATATAGAACCTTTTTCCCTTCTATTCCCTTTTACTGTAACGTGGAATTTATTCATTTATTTTAATCGGTTTTGCCCTTTTGCTCTCCATTATTGGATCTTTTTTCTCTAAAAAATACCACTTCGCTTCCAACATGGTTAAAATCTGTTTGAAATTGCAAAGTGCCGGGGTCTTCGATCGCAACAAGTATTATTTATTTCATATGGATGACTACCCAAATAACCCTCGAATGTTTCAACAGGTAGCCCACTTTTCAGTTTCACTCTCAAATTAAGTAATGATTTGTTTATGAGAAAGTGTAGGCATTTAGTGTTCGGTATTTTGTTGAATAAAACTAAATTTTATTACTGAAATGAGTTGTATTTCAGACAAATGTAGCCTCCTAGAAACGGAACTGGCTTTTCTCTCCTCCAGAGTCCTGAATAAGGCTTGGAATAAGCCGAAACGTTGGCAGAAATACCACATTTTAGTTATAACATGTATTTTTATCCCGATGATCTACAAATTCTCAATCTCAATTCAGATTCGGTTCAGATACATCGTAGATACTAATGCCAATATATATATATATATATATATATATATATATATATATATATATATATATATATATATTTATATATACATATATATATTTAATACGTTTATTTAACATCTGTAAAATTTAAAGTACATTAGATAAGTTTGCTCACAATTTAAAATATATATGTGTATATATATATATATATATATATATATGTGGGTGTGTGCATATTAAATGAGGGGCTATTCTAGAATGAATTCAAACAAATAATAGCATTAAAGAAACCAGCTAGTCCGATTACATCAAAACTTCCTTATGTTCAACAATCCAGAACTGCTGTTCGTATTGTAAAGTACAAAGAATATTATCAAATAATTCAACAGGAGACAAAAGCAATCAACAGTCACATGCAGTGGACACAGAACAGAAAGAAGAAGAGGACGTTTTTCAATCAAGGCAAAAGAAGAATATTATTGACCCAATATTCATTATTGATCATTAATTTACTTCATTGTTTTATATATATATATATATATATATATATATATATATATATATTTCTCAGGTTAGAAAGTTTCACCTGGGCAATTTATAATCATGCTTCATATTATTTTTCGTTCGTAGGATTAGTATACTCTTTTTATTTATTTTCTTTACATAAGTCTAAACATTTTTTCTCCCTTTTCTCTCTTGTAGTTCTTTTACATTTGGTTCTCATAATATTTTTGCTTAAATTAAGTGCATTATTTCGACATTCGTTCCTTTTTTTATACGTTTTATATTTGTGGCTCTTGGAAATGTTTCTCGAAGTTGGACCAAATGCTCTGAGAAGCATCTTGGCCACTGGTGATTTAGTGAATCGGTGATTGTAACCGTCCCAGTAGATGGTGGAACTGTGACTCAGCTACCACAGTGGCGGAGACAGCACTGCTATCAGTAATTTAGCAAATTATCTCAGCCACACTAGTCTTCATCAAGTCCCTCCCCCACCATCAACATCCTCACGTTAGCACCCTCTCCTCCCCTTCGTCGTCAATTTGTTTGGAAGGCTCGGGGAGAAAACTAATCCGATCAAACACTACTCATTGTTGGCTTTTAAGATTATTTTCATGAATTTTTCATAATTATATTCCCCGACGAAGAGATGTTTAAACGATAAGACACAGATTAAACCCTTAATGAGTAGAAACCATGAATTTCTACATAAGCAATTCATACAATATTTACTTACGTACCGTCAAATGGGGCCACTTTAGTACAGTGTGGTTAAATTGGTTCAAACCATCATCATTGATACCAAAGGGTCGAACTTTGCCCATTGAGTGCGAACAGACAAAAATATGCTTATATATTTGTCTGTTCACCCTCAGAGAAATATATAAGCAGTATAGGTCTGTAATAATTTCCCCACACTGTACTAATGCGACGCCATTTTACGGTATTGAGTTCTACGGAATTCGCGACTATTTTGTCTAATTATTGTATCATTATAAAAAGTGACTGGAAATTAATATACGAAAAAAGGAGAAGAAATAGTAACTGAACAGAAAACGGGGGAACGTAAGAAATAGAAAGCAATATTATCTAAATTAAATTAAAAATACGAATTTTAAATTTTCAGTTATGTGCATGTTTTCTAAAAGTTCCTGTAGTGGATTAGTAAATGGACTACCTTCTGAATGTACGGAATGTTCATGGAATTCCGTTTTCTGCAGGTTGTAAGAATGTGTTTATGAATGGTTATAAGATCTTCAAGCATGTTTATTATGGATCGACTTTTAGAGTATGTCCTATACGAAGCCTGATAATAATAAATTCATAGCGATAGAAGTGCTCATTTTTTCCATTTGTATATTATGTTAGTTTGCAATGTTATGTTGAATTCCGATGAGACATCAAGATAAGCAGAAAATTTCTTATGTACATATATAAAATTTCTTCATCATGTAGATAAAAATTACATTGGGGGATATTCATGAAATGTCGGAAACTTATATTACATTTTCCCCTGACTACCTAAAGAAAAATAGAGTTAATTTGTCATTCTTTCAAATATAATGGCTGATTAGATTTACTACTAAATATTTGTTGCTAGCTAATACACGTGTCAGATTCAGGCAAACACGATGGCTATGGCTGGTTGTGGGCTGACTCACCCCTCAGTCCCCTCTAGTTATTGTCTTGTGGGTGCGGGCGAGATGTCCGTCGCTGTTAGTGGAGTGGGTCTTTATCTGACTGACGTCCATATAATGCGGGGACAGTATCGGGAAATCTGATATATCCATCGCCCTAGGCCTCATAATTCACAAAAACAATTCTTTGGCTATTGATTTTCCCTAAGGGGCTTCATATTCTCCATGTTAACAACAATATAATATGTTAAATGAATACCATGGATTGGAAAATTACTATAAATGGGAGATTGAAAATGCTGGAAAAACTGGCAGGAATGTACTAAAAGACATTTTATTTTCCTTCCCAGGGAAATAAAAGCCCTCGAAATGAAGTCTTCAGCGAAATAAACCTATGAAATCTGTATGTACAAGCACTCAGACAGCAGCCAGGAATGACGACCAATAACTTACAAATACTATCAAGAAGTAGTGTATTTTTATATACACCTTAATGTTTATATACATTAGCTCAAGGTGTTTTAGCCAAATACCTTTCAAGGGCCTCGTCCCATGCCTTTTGCATTGATTATTTTTTTATTTTATTTTATTAATTATGAATTCAGTGACTGTAACGATAAACTCATATGGACAGCAGAATCAAGGTCCGTTAATTTTTTTTTTTTTTTTGTTTAACGGCGTATCTACATTAGGGCTATTAACGCCGGGGTCCGTTAATGTCGCAGTCTGATTGTAATTAAAAAATAATAAAAAAATTGATAATGAGAATAATACAAGAGGAAATTATAAGGCAACAAAATTATTCATATAGAATAAAAACTTATGGAAAAAAGGGAAAAAAAAGAGAGAAAAAAAAATTAATAAATAAAAAAAAAAAAAAAGGGACAAAAATCATTTCGATTGAAGGAGACATATAGTTATATCTTGGAATAAACGAGCGTTGATTTGAGATGTGTAAGACTTATGTGGATGTATGGACTACCCTCTGTCAGTAAATCATATAAGTCATAAGGAATCGTCAAGTTGCTGCGTTGTCTGCAGTCGGTCAGTATATGTTTGACAGAAAGAGTTCTGTTGCATTGTCGACAAAGGGGTCTTTCTGTTTTGTCTAGTAAGTACGAATGGGTGAGTCGGGTGTGTCCTATCCGAAGCCTGGATAAAATGACTTCACAAGAGAATTGTTCTTTTACCCAGGCATTGGTCGTATTTTTAATTTCTCTTAATTTGCAATTACTTTTAAACCAATTTTTCTCCCATTCGAACAGTGTGTTAGTTCGTAAGGTTTTAGTCAAGTCTGATGACCTCACAGTGTTTATATCTGGTATGGGTCGGTTTGTAGCCAGTTTTGCCTGTACGTCCATGCATTACATGACATTTTAAAATTATTTCGGAATTAAATTATAAAAATATACAACACTATCCTACAATTTCATAGTGCTTTACTCTGAAATATTTTCAGATAAACATGTATTCCTGAGTGTCAAAAGTCAGTGGTTAGTTTCCGCCACAATCCTGAAGAATAAATGAAGGATTGAAAATGCTGGAAAGCTGGCAGGAATTTACTAAGAGAGACAGTTTAATTTCATTCCCAGGAAATTAGAAGCCTTATTATCCCCCATTTATTTTTTTTTTTTTTGTTACATGATGAAGAAATTTTATATGTTTACAAAAGTAATTTTTCGCTTGACTTGAATAATGTGACCTTATCGAAATAAAACAAACCATTGCAAACTATTCTTATATAAATAATTATAACCTAATAAACTTAAATGGTTTGTCTGTTTTATATTAATTCTTAATAGCTAACTCAATTATTAATTTTTTATTTAATTTTGTTCCGGGCTAATCCATATTGATTCTTTTATTGTTTTGTTTTTTACTACACATGTTTCTCATTAGGAAAGTATGGTAACTACCTACTTTGAAAAATAACGTCTAATACGGGCAAATTAGTAATTTAATTCCGAAAAAACCCATTCTTAATAGTCCGATTAAATTTATTTTTACAGGGCATTGTTCTCTTAAGACGGTCACGATACATTCCGAGTATAGTTCCAATATAGAAAACAATTCTATAGGTAGGTATATATTTAGAAATATACATAAATTTGAACGAGGCTCATTTGCGATATCTCGTGGAATTGATGAAGATTGAAGATATTTTTCAAATATTTTTCCATTTGTGGTGCATTCCTTCTGAAAGTCCTAACAATGGTTAAATAATATGGTTTAAAATTACAGAAACATTGGCAAATCTCGCAGGATTTCGAAATATCTCAGTAGCCTTAAAGAGTGAGTTCTTTTGTGTTTTTTTTATGTCTTTGTTCCATTTGAATTCCTTTTATTTTAATGTACTCGACCTTCGGAATATCACGTAAAATATCAAAAATATTAAATGAAATAAGCTTCATTCTGCGGTTATAACGCATCCTAAAGTTTCAAGGACTTTGGATGTATTGCAATATTGGCCTTGCATATTGTCTTCATTTAACTCACTCACCATTATACGATTGAATAATTGAAAAAAAGGTTGGCTCCAAGTGAGACAGATGTTTTCGTAATATCCGCAACAATGTATCATATCGTTTAGGTCGTCGATAAATTAAATATGTTATGAAATTTATGTATTCATCAATTAATAAAATAAATTCCTGGTTAGTTAATTTAAAAAACCTCTTAAAGTTTGTTTATCAGTTCTGGCGCAAGCGAAAATGTGTCTTAATTTTAATGTTTTTTATCTGATTAGGATGCGGACAGTGTTGTGGAATAATTGTTTATTTATTTAAATTTTAACGTCTATTTATTATTGACAGAAAATTTTAGGACGGGTTATGTATAGGTTACCGTCTCCGTCTAGCCTGAATACAGCTGATCCTTATTCTTGTTGTCTAAAGATAAGCCATCACCCCCAGTGTGAATGGAATTCACGAATGAAATTATCGTAATAAAACAAGAAGTGTAAAATAATAAGCTTTCTTGTAAAACGGAACATTTTTCTTGTACGGGATGAATTTGTAATAAGAGAAGAAACTGCCTGAGTCAGGGAAGGTGAAAAAGTCGAGAACGACGTTTGGGTTTCACAATATTCCTCAAAATAATTAATTTATTTGTCCAGAAACGCTGGTGATGGTATCTTTTACTAGAGTAATAATTTTAAATTCAGTCCCAGTCTGAGAAAAAAATAATATAATAGAAGGAATACTGAACAAATTTTTTTTTGCGATTATCACCAGCCGTCAAGTATCAGTATATGGATACATTTTATCAAAATCTTGACATTGCGTATGAAAAATTCATTTGAATTTCAAAGTATCATATATTTCCCTCATTAAATTAAAATAGTGGCTTTTCAAATTAACACTTGATTCGTCATCATTTTATTATATTTGCTTCAATACTAATTTTATCAAATTGGTCTCTTTCTTGTTCTTGGCTAGTGTTATTGTTTCACTTCGTTTTCAATAGATTTTCCTCGATAGATGTATGTAGTGTTCAAATGGCACCGAAATTCCGCATAAACCCTTCTTCCGCAACCAAAGAAATTTCACCCTTAACGTAAGTAAACACAAACAATCCTACGAGGACTATCCGAAGGATCGGTTACCTAAAGTAAATGCTCTCAAAGGCATATATCACACAGAATTTCCTTGACTATAAAGATAAAAGTCCATCAGATTGTTTTCTAGAAAGTCCCCTTGGTCTTCCCCTTGTCCTTGGTGTACCTGATCAAGTTGCAGAGCCATTCCCTGCCATAGCTAACCAGCTGTAGTCTAATTCCTCCAGACGTTCTGTAATTGGCTTCCTCGGGAATCTGATCAACCCACAGATCCCTTCCGAGTACTCTCCCTAGTTTCCGTCCTAATTCATCCTTTAGGACGCACCCTCCTATTGATTATCGCATCTTCTTGTGGTTTACTTGGAAATAATTAATGTTGTTATGTCGGCAACTTACGATCAGAATACAAACTTCTTGGAACATGGGCCTTACCGGTAAGAATTGGCATTTTAGTGTGTGGGGAGGAATTCCAGCTTTTAATGTCCATACGAAACATTATCGTGATAACGTTTCCATACATTATATTCGTGATAACGAAATATACGGTGAATGGAATTTTCAGAGTTTCAAAATACCTAGATTACCAAAAAGCACTCGTTAAAATCGTCTTTTTGTGTATGTGTATATATATTTACATACATACATACGTATATATTTACATACATACATACGTATCATGTTGGGTCGAACCTATTAGAGCACGGGACTCATACTTTGCAGGACTAACGAACATCGAAACTCGGACGGTGCACTAAAGATATTCTGAGAGTTTCGTTCCAATTTAACTACAAGTTTGTCCGTTTAGGGCGTATAAGTTATTTATGTTGTTTGTCGAGAAAAACAAATTGTGGCTGTTCTGTCACCCACACTTATATATATAAACCCTCACGACGGACTTGAAGGAAACGAGATAGCCAACAGACCCGCAAAATCAGCTTCCAAAGACAATAATCATATACCAGTAACATACATATATGTACATATATACAATTTATGCGTGCATGTGTGTATATATATATATACAAACATACACGCATGTGTATATATACATTTTAAACCGGGTCATTTTCAGCATCCATTTGATAGGGGGTATGAAGATTGTAGAATATTTCTAAACTTTAAGTCATAAGTGCATCCTGTACAACTATGGTAAATCTCTTGGGAAAGTGCTAAAACAACAGAAGAAGCATCTGAATAAAACTATTCGGATAAAAGTACTGAAATAAGTAGAGCGTAGAAAAGTATGCAATATATTCGTACGAGCTGAAGCACTCTCCTATTGGAGGTATTTAGATGCAGTACTCCTCTAGAATTACTCTTCAAAGAGTGTTCGGTAGAGTAAGGTAATACTCAAGAATCTGTCTAATACTCAGAATAACACCGCAGACATCTTTCTAGATCATTTCCTTTTTTCCATTATGGACTGAATTATCTCCTCGTTCAACTTTCACGAGTCTCTTTACTGCTATTTTGCTTTTATGCTATTCCGGGGGTTTTTCATTTGATTATTTTTTTTTATGATGGAAAGAAGATTTAGTTGAAATCATGTTTTGACTATATTATTTCGAAATTTACTTTTTAAATATTACTGAAACAGTGTAGAACATTTTTTAATTTCCCAATAAACTATTTACATTTTGCCTTTACAAATAATAAATAATTTATTTATACATTGTTAATTCTTGCCAATAATGGTATGAACTACAAAGAGGTATTTTCCTGAACTCTATGAACATAAAAAATTTCTCAAACCAAAATAATAAATATTGCATAAACATAAAATTGGTGCTGTGTCATCCATAGGGTAGACCTTCTACAGCGGCTTACCATAAGGATCCTATTCATGGTGTCATTTGGTTCGCTTGGAAGAGAAAAAGTTAATTTATTTTTTTATTTTTTTTATTTTTTTAACGGCGCATCTACATCTTGGTCATTAGCGCCGGGCTATCTACAGGTTGCCTCCCTTTTCTAATGCCAACAGAACGTGGTCGGTCACCCATTCAGGTACTGACCACGCCCGACGTTGCTTAACTTCGGTGATCTATGGGAACCGGTGCATTCAACGTGGCTACGGCCGTTGGCAGAAAAAAAAAAAAGTTAATATTTTGTTTTCAAACTTCTTGCTGTTATTGAAGAAAACGTACTTGGATATGTTAATTTTACTGTTAAACAATTATAATATACAGACGTTCTACTATAAAATTGTCAACAAAAAAAGAGATTTTGACGCTTAGATGGTCACAATGCCCTGAAAGTTGACATTAGTTGTAGAATTCAAGCCTCTTTTTATGCTGCCATTCAGTAAGTGTTCTGTCTGAATTGACAAAATTATTATATATTGCTCTACATTTTCTTTAGATGGGTTTCTTGAGATATTATTGGGTTTTTTGAGATATTTGCAAGTCATTTACACGTTGTGTATGTTTTTGGTCTGTCTGACCTGGAACCCATTGCATTGTTACTATTGTATGGAACTCTTTATGTATCAATATGTCTTGTACAATTTTAATCAGATTTGGGTCGGTATTTTAGATGTTCTTTAATTTATTTTTTTAATGTTCGAGTACCATAACTGAGATGATTCGTTCATTAATTGAAAATTTGATCTTATTCTTCTTATTTAGTAAAAAAAAAAAAAATCATTAATTTATAATATTATTTACTATAATAAATAATGTTAAATTAAATAATATATATTTATTTATTTATAAAAAGGTGTACTTTATGAACACTATGTTTAACACATAAGGGTCATAAGCATCTTAAGGAATTTTTGCACGGTATTATGTGTGGTATTGTAGTCCGTACGTTTGATAGACTCAAGAGTTATGCTCTGCAGTATTATTCTTACCTTCCACTGGGGCTCAAACATTTAATTAAATAAAAAAACTAACTATCCTAGCAATAAATCATCCAACTTCTGAATAATTGTGCTAAGATTTTCTCCCTCTCTCTCTCTATCTCTCTCTCTTTCCCTTCCTCTTTCTAAATTTAATAATATCGATGATCCATACCAATAACGCTGTCGTTTAAAAAGAAGATTGCGGTCGGAGGTATGATGGTTAAATAGAGGTTCCCGAGAATGGATGAATTCTACACAATATTTAATAAAGGAAAAAATGCGGGGACACACTTCAATCTGAGGAATGCCGAAGATATTTCAGACATGGAATTTAAAGGCTTTCTCTTGTTCTTTTTTTTTCATTTTAAATCCCCAAAAGGAAGGGTTATAACAAAAAAAAATAAAATAAAATAAGTTTGATAGAGGAATATTCATTTGAAAAAATATAATAACAATTTTTTAAAGCAATACTTTTCTTAATATCAATACTCCGAAATTGAATTATTTTGTTTATTAACGCTTTAAATAACAGCTTAATTTTCATTTAGTATTATTTATGAATGTACTTTTGAGATTTAACTTGATTATCTGAAAAATATTCTCTAAGTACTTCATTGAATTAAAATAAATTTTAACGTCCATTATAATGAACTCAGAATTTTAGGACGAGTTATCTATAGGTAACCATCCTTTCCTAGCATAGATAGGGCTGATGCCTTTTCTTTTTTCTAAGGAAAACCACCACCCCTAGTGGGAATCGAACCCCCGATCCTCACGCATTAAGACTCACGGCCACCGAGCCTCTAAGTACTTCATTGAGAACAGAAGTTAATATTGCCAAATTACATCCAAACATTTATATATATAGGAAGTGTGATTATTGTCAACGTTTCCGCTTGACTTTCATGCTTTTATAAGTTCTTTATCCTAATGATTGTGGTTATTTCAAATATGTTCTTCTGTCATCTTTCACTCTTTCCAAAGTGTCCCCAAATCCCTAATCTGATCAAAAAGTGTGTATACCTAATGTTGGAAGGATGGGACATCACCATATTCGCGTGAAATTAAATAATGTGTTCAGATTGGCTTCTTCAAGATACAGCAAATGTATTGGTTTTGACTTAGAAATCAGAAAAAAAAAAGACTTAAATAATTCTTGTTTTTGAAACAAGAGGGTACCATTTTAAAGCTTATTAAATAAGGCAACTTTTGAGGCGGAGGCAAACCGCTAAGTCTACAAATAGCTGATTAAGAAAATATTGAAGGAGTTAAGAAAACCCTAATAACAATAGTTCACATCTATATGGCTCTTATTGTAGCTCCTAATTTACATGACAACATTTCAATAACTGGTGTTTCTTATTGTAAATTTAATGTAGATTCTAAAAATGTGGTCGTTATTTACGATAAATAGACCAGAAATCCGGAAAACACAGTTTTTCATAAGAAAACCCAATAATTTTGAAAATAGACAAAAGTTTGAATAGCTGTGCTACATGTTGAGATAGGACGCTCATTTCTGCGTCCCTGAACTACAAATGACGTGCAGAATAAACCCTTAAAATTATTACATCTCAATGTGGGACACCCTGTATATACGATGCGCTTATGATGTTGGCCTGGAACATTTGTATGAAAACTCATAAACTCAATCCGAATTTAAATCGTGATAACGGAATTTTGATTATTTTAAAACAGTATTAAGTCGTTCTCGTCCTTCTTTAGTACGTTGTTTCATCTCCACTCCTCACTCCTAATCCTTTTGATCAATGATGATTGCTTTCCGCGTGAGTGTTTTTTCGCTTGAGATTGAAAACCGAGTTGAACACTTTTCTATCGGTCTTTTGCCGGATTGAAAACATTTCCCTTCAACGAGGGAACTATTATCGAAGGGAAATAGTTTGACTGTGACAACAGCTTTGCCGGAAAACCTTCTACTTTCGACAGAAGGCTCAACAAAGGATGAAATGATGACGGTTGAAGTGAAGTGAGGCAATCTTGAAGGAAGCGAATGGAATGGTAGGAAATGGATAATTCAAGTGGAGTTGAGCATAGAGAGAAGGATAGGAGTGAGTTGGGAGTGAGTGGCGAATAGTTGGACCAACTCGAGAAGTTAGGAACAGCTGGTCTGAGCCTAGCTCACCTCTCCAACTCTTCTCTAAATGTATGCACATAATAATGGCTGTATGTTTGCTTGTTTCTCTTCCTGAATATACTCCAGCGTAAATTACCCTTGTCCTTTTAAATGCTACCAATTTTTTTTTTTTTATTTATTTATTTATTTTTTTTTAAGCTTGGACATTTAGAGGTTCCATGCGATTGATGTGTTGATAAATCAATTAATGCAATGATTCCCATTGTAAAAGTTGCCATAGTTCGGTGAAGATAGGCAATAAAACTAAATTTTAATATGATAATGAGTTTTTATCGCCGTTTCGGCTTGAATTTCAAAATTTGTTGGAACTCTATATGTATTCCTCGTTTGGAAGTAGCTCAAAAATATAGCGATTTCTTTCATGGAGCAGTTATTGCTCTACTCATAGCCCTGATGAAGGTATGAAATCAGCTGTTTTTTTTTTAATGTAGTTTTAATTATCATGACTGAACTCTGATTCTTTCCACCCTGGCTAATCTCTTGGCGGTAGAGTAATACACTCAGGCCCTGTGGTAAACTGTAGGTATGGATTTGAATGCTATGTTTGGGTTGACTTTATTTGGTGTTCATCTAAGGATGTTTTAAAAAAGTATGACAAGCCCTTGTGGATATATTGCCCCTTTTGTCCGTGTAAAATATAATTATTTCAGCAAGGAAGTCTCCTTGACTTCAAGGAAAGACAAAATATCCTGTTATGATAAAATGGCTTTTCATTCGGCTTCCACATTCGTCTCCTCCTCGTTCGGCTTGCGTCATCGGATTACTCACAGCTTATAAAAATATTAAAAAACCTTCTTTTTGAATTTTTTAAATTTATATTATGGATTTTTTAGTGAATATTAACTTTTTTTTTCTTCTTGCAGGTATGTTGGTGGCATCGGTTTACTTCCTCTACGTGAGTACTCACAATGTAATGTTTCCCACTTAGATAAAGAATTATACTATTCTCCTTCTATGTATCATGAAGAGCCTTTCCCTTAGATTATTTCACTGATTTAAATTCCACAGTGAATACTTAAAGAATGTTAACGCTGATATGTCTTAATGATATGCTGAGGTTAATAAATACATAAATAGTTTTATGAGCCCTTCCTACATTGAATATTCTATTATGAATGAGAAGTAATGCTGGCAAGCCAAGGATGAGCCACAGGTGAACCCTTACGGCTGTTGATTTTAGCAGCTTACTTATTAAAAGCCAACAGCACTCAATTCGCTGACTTCTGAATGCGGCAGTGAGCTTTGCATAAGACATACCGGGAGCCCATCCATTATGCGCGACTCTCCTTGCATCCCATTTGCAAACGGGTTATATAGGGCTCCCGTCTTTGAGTGTTTGCCCATGAGTCACTAAGTTCTCTAATTGGTTTAGCAGTGTGCGACTTGTTACTTAGTTTTGCTTTGATTGACTTGATCAAGACAGGAGCTTAAGCCACAAGACTTACAGGTGTACTCCTGTCTGGAGTACTGCATATCTAATATGTATCGCGTCGATTGGTTATTTGTTCGACGTGAGTTGGCAAAATGTCTCTACTGAACATTTATATTACCAAGAATATATTATTCTTAAACTCTAGAACTTCATACAATTTTTTTCGAGAACCATTAACTAAATTACCGATACAACTTTCTCAAGGTGGATATTTTTGGGGCTCAGTCAAAACTAAATCTATATATATCAAAATCAAGTGTCTGTCTGTTTGTCCGTTTATCTGTTTGTTCCTTGTACAAATCTACACCGTTTGACCGATTTTGACTTGGCACACATGTAGGTCTTGATAAGGGAAATCTCCTAGGCTAGGTCAAAATAGTCAAATTTCAAAATTTTGTCAAAAGTTTTGTTCAAGAAAAATTGGCTACACTGAACCATTCATATTCTGACGGCCATTTTGAATCGGCAGCCATTTTGAATAATGTCTCAAATTTATTTGTTCGTGTTCCTAAGAATTAGAATAACTGGAACTCATTGATGACTTTACATCATTATATAATCATGTAATGCAGTTTATTTCAATTTTATATAAACAGTCATTGTCTAACTAAGGAGCGCTGGTCTTTCTTTTATAAGAGCTATCTACTCGCAGGCTCTCGTGCTGGCCTCTGTTGGCTGTTTCACGAACTACATCTAGACAGATAGAAACAAATTCACACCGTTTGACCGATTTTGACGAAACTGGGTTTACAGGTAGATCTTGATACGGGGAGAGTCATAGGCAGAAAGTAGGTGTAGCATGGCACACTGGCTAGTTATTTGAGTAATAATAGTCGACGTTTTGTTTCGGGTTGATTTTCAAGTGTTCATGAGATCACTGAGTAGAGTTTTCACTAGTCATGTGACTTCCACAGGTTCTTCTTCCTACCCCCGCCAAAAGCTTGAAATTCAATCCAAAAAGTTGGCAATAATAAATATTTTTTTAGAAAAAATATATTTATCTTAACTATTAATGTTCCACCTTGGAACGCTCAGCGGTCAACGATCTTTTCCAGTGAAACCATTTTCTGATTAGTGTTTCACCCTCAGTGATTGGATTCCTGAATTTTCCTAGAAAACCGAAATGCAGCGGTTGTTGAAGGTTAAGTTGGAAGTAAAGCCTTTCCTTTTTCACAGACAGAAAATTTATGCTGAAATTGTTTTGTTTTTTTTCTACTGCAGATCTTATGGCTGCAGTATTGGAACCTCACCCATAAGAAACTTAAATACCACATCAATTTTGGAATCACAGAGAATCAACTTTACTTGTAATAGAACTGAGGCGAACGTCAAATGAGGGGAAATGAGAGGAACAGCATTTAAATCCTATATTTCTGGATATTGTTTTATTCACCCTTTAAACACAAAATACTTCAGACGAGAAAACACGCCCTTTGCCTCAGTTATTACAATAATGCGTATGCCGGCGCACATACTCGCCTATAGAACATACATCTTGAGTGTTCGTTTATGATCAATGTGAAAATCAATATTTTGGATAATTGTTTACTTTTGGGGAAGTAAGGCTTAAAAGTGAAAAAAGGTATTTTGAATAATTTGTAACAACATGTAGTCGTTGTGGAACAATAAAGCCAAAAATAGAGTATTAGGGAGCAACGTTTCAGCCGCACGCTTCTACGTTCTCTCTCTCTCTCTCTCTCACACACACTCTATCTCTTGCACACACACACACACAAGCTCACGAACTCGCTCCCTTCCCCCCTCCATTGCTCAGTCTTTTCAGTGTAGCACATTCAAACCTTTTCAAAATGTTTATGCAACCGAGATTTCTTTTTTTTGTACTTCTTGTGTTCCTTGCCGGATCTAACGGGCTTGCAGAGTCGTCAGAATGAAACCTTAATCTTCGCTTAATGTAAATCACCTTCATGAAACGCTCCCAATTCGGAACTAACCAAACGAGAGAGCAAAACAAAAACAAAATCCGTTTCCGCTTGAAGCTCCCCCCATTTGAAATAATAAGGGGTTATTCTCGAACTGGGAGCCTCTTTATTCGGCTAAACGCTTCTCTTGAAAACAACCGGACAGAAAGAGTGACTACTTCAAAACAACAGTCTATTTGGGTCTTTGATTTAGATGTTCCTATCTGGTAGCCGATTGGTTTTAAGGATTTTTGCTTAGGGTTCTGTTTGTTGTTCCATAAGTCTTGTTGACGTTTATTGCCTATAAACCACTCCGATTGGTTGATAATACGTTCTTATGCTTATGCAGTCGATGCACCAATAAGACAAATGTCTGTATACTCGCTAATGTTTATTGATTTTTCCGTAGTATAATATAAATAACTCTTTCTACATATTTCTATGTTTAAATTAATATGAATTACGTACGCCTCTCCGGAAGTCTCGTCGAAATTTTGAAAATATGGTTTTATCATAATTCTTTAAATTAGAATTAATGAAAATGCTACTTTAGTCTACGTACCTTTTCATCTATATATTAACTGGATTAAATCTATATATGTTTAAATAAAAATTGCCCTTGTATTAAATTAGCGTAGGCGTATTTACGCTCTGGAATAAGCCCTCACTTCTACTACTATAATTACTAATTCATCTAACTACTAGTAATGCATAGGGCACGTACAATTGCATGCAGATCAGCTCTTTCATGGGGTGACCTTCTGGCTTCTTACAATGTTTTGCATACTAGGCCCAGATTGTTTTCCACTAATCTACCCCACGTGTCTCTAGACATTCGTCCATTTTTTTTTTTCTTCCTGGGGATTCCACAGTAAAGGGTCTTTTTCTGACGATTCCATAGGATTTTCTCAGTGTGTGACTTCTTATGGACATATTTTGCTAATTTTTATGAATCATCTCTATCACTATTATTGGTAATTCTCTACTTAGGGAAGATAAGGTATATTGTAAGTGGACTGTGATTCCGACCATAAAGTGCAATTCCGAAGACCATAACAACCTTCCTTGAAAGATAAGGTGTATGTACATACCACCTGTCGGCACAAGCTGAGTCCACATTGCTTGACTCACTAGGCGTAATAATCACATTTATGGCCACGGAGTGCCCATCATCCATTAACACTGTACTACTATTTTTTAGACTTTAATTTCATCACATAAATTCAGATTATTTCTTCTTGTTGTTATTTGCCGAAGTGAGTTTATTAACCAGCAAAATCGGTCCAACCGCAGGGGGGTTTACTCCGGGCCCAAATTACTAATTTGCTCTTACCTGCCGCAATTTTGTTATATTGCTACGAAACTCTGAAAACGTCATAATTATCTAAAGAAAAAATGTGTTGTTAACACAAACTAAATGGGTTCATTAGGAGGAATAATATAAATACGTTGGGGTTTACTCTGAAAAAATAAAAATAAAGATTGATAATTGGTTCAGCTGTTCATTGGGAAAAACCAAAGCTATTTAGGGTGCCCATACACGGCGAGGAATATGTTAAAAATTGGACCGCGGAGTCCAAATCTTGAGATATTCCTCGCCGTGTATGAGACATCATTGATAGATTACCTGTACTGTCCAATGAGGCCGGGACCGTGCAGACCAGAGTGGGTCTACTATAACTGGACTGTGCAGTCCCAGCCTTGAGGTTTATTAACTTTTCGTGTGTGGGGGGTAGATCCATACAATCCAAACCTTGAGGGCAACCTGTGCTGTCCCGGTCTTGAGATTTAAACTGAACTTGTATGGCCACCTTCATGTTTATTCTGAATTTATATAGTTTGTTTTAAGCAAATCATTCAAAAATGCAGCGTAAACTACCACCTTCCAAACAAATGTTATTTAACCTCTTAAAAATCATCAGCATGGATTTGTTGCGTTATAATTCCGCCTAAGGGACTAAGTATGTTTCCACACACAACGAGATTTCCTGCAGCCGAACACAAAGGCCCCCGGAAGTATGGTCCTGAGGCAGGCGAGATAAAGAGACCCCCGTTCTGTAGCCGAGAGAGAAAGCTTGGAATCTAGACTAGAGAAGGTAAAAGGTGTCGATGACCCAGCTTCTACCGTAAACAATGAACAGCCCGCACTCTGCCTTTCTGGCTTCTTTCTATTGTAGAGCCTACGAAAACAAACCGCCCGTTTTATCTGTTACCTTTCTTCTATCTAAAGATACATCCATTTTTATTTCTCTGACGAAATTTAGGTTGTTCCAATGTTATAACTAGCTGATTTTATATTCAGTTTTATTTACTAAAGTATGTACTGAGGGGAGGGGTAACTTTTGCTTTTGTTTATTGACTAAGAACAATATTCATAAAATGTAGCAAAATGTTCATTAAGAACATTGAGTTTACTCATCATGATAATCCCAAAAATTTTAGTTATCACGTCTTATGTCGGCGTCTCCACTTTGCCCCACATTTTTAATAGTTTTCTTTGAAAACTACTCAACAAGATACATACATATGTATTATTGTTTTTCGTTTCCCTTAGTATTCAGGGACAAAATGTCGGTCAAAGTCGTACTTATTTTCAATGTCACAAGTGCAGTTTGATGTCTACCTCTTCTTTTTCTTTAAATAAAATAATTTTAGATTCATTTATGACTCAAATACTGAGCTAAAAATTCTGAGGAAAGAGGAACGCCGACTTTTGAGCTTGTGCTTAAACGTTAATGCTGCATCTTTTGGGATTAACAAGTAATGAATCCGAAAGGTCCTGAATGAGAGCTACAACTTTTTATCTTTGTTATTTTGTAAAATAATAAAGCAAAAAATTATTAAGAAATAAACAAACTTGTTTAAGACTTGAAACATTTTACTTTCCGACAAGTAAAAAAAAAATTTTTTTCTTCGGCGCATCCAAATTCTCTAGCCCCGGGATCTCCAATTGCGGTTTAACAGATACTTCAATGGCGACACTTGTAAATATATGTTTATCCTTAAATAGACCACCTTTCTTTAAATGTCGAAAAACATGGCTGCCTACTTGGTTGAGGTTGCTAGCACATCTAATTACTACCTAGGGAGATGCAGCTTCGAGTTGAGGTTTCACATCAATGGGTACGTTGAAAAACGGATTTTCTCCGCCATGGATGGTTAGTAAGGCTGGCAACGAATAGAGGAACTAAAGGCTTAGATTTGGATGCGCCGTAAAAAATAAAACAAAAAAAATGATTAGTCGGAAAGTAAAATGTTTCATAAGTAAAAAGTCATATGTATATGAGTCTGTAATTAGATTTGAAGTAAATTTAATGCGTTGCTCCCACAAATGCGAAGTTGCCTGAACTTTGTTGATAATACAATCCTTGTTCTAAATGGATTTTGCTAATTGAGAATTATTATCGAAAGCGTGGGCGTATGCCGTTTCGAATTAGACCGCCGGAGCTGAAACAATCCGCGAGGTATGGCAAGACAAAGGGCCCTACGTGGGATAGCGCACAGGGCTATGCACTACAACAAAAGACGTTACCAGGTTATGTTCAGCCTATTTAAGGCTGATTCACGCTAGACCGGGTCGGGTCCGGGCCGGGCCGGGGCCGGGGCCCGGCCGGGACACGGAGATACAATCACACCAGCATTTTCAATGGACTCACGCTATACCGGGGCGAGTCCGTGTTTTTTGCGTGTGTGATTGCTTCACAATGTCCCGGCCCGGACCCGACACGGTCTAGCGTGAATATCGACCTTTATTCCCATTCCCAAAGGGCTTTAGATAATCACCTGGAATTAAGCCTGTGTGCCATGGGCGTAGATAAGGGGGGGAGGCCGAGGGGGCTGCTGCCCCCCCGAAATTTTGATTTGATCGGTAAAAATGTAAATAAATTAAATAAGATCATTTAGTTCATTAAAAATGTTGTATTTTGAGTGTAATAGTGTTTTAGTAGGCTAAAACTCTTCCAAGATCTAAATAGTTAGTATTCCATACACCGGAAATGGTCTCAGCCCCCCCCCCCCCCCCCGAAAATATTTCCTATATATGCCCCTGCTGTGTGCTGGAAATAATGATAGAAATGCTCTTTATAACAGTAAATATTAGGGTGTGTTTACATCTGATAGTTATTATGTCAGGCAGAAATTGTAACTAATGCAAAAAATTCATGTCGGAGATATATATTTCTATCACGAGCAATAAGGTGTGTTTACATGTGACTCTTCTCGCAGGAAATATATCTCAGTTGTCGGATATAATTATATATAATTAGGATAATTATTTATACACCTGAGATATATTATCTGCAAGAAGCGCCAGATGTAAACGCACCCTTACAACTTACGTGCATCAATTTGAGTCTCTTATAAAATTGTCATAAACGAACATAAAATCGTTTCGCAATTATTAGCATTATGTCCATAAAAAAACTTGTTATTTTTTTTGTTGTTTTTTTGGATACATTTATGTGTTTTTCCATCTGAGTTGTGGGTTATTGCCAGATGACCCAACACATTCTTTTATTTAGATTTATTATTATTTTTCTTTTAAGAAATATTTAGCTTTAGCGCATAGACTTAAAGAGTAATTAGACTTGTTGTGTACTCTCAATAAATAATAATAATAGAAAACTATTTCAATTTGAATACTGTAATCAAAAAGAATCATTTAATAATAATAAGTATACTTATTTAGAGAGAAAATTTATTATAAATACGTACGCTTCGAATCACTAAATCAAAAAAAAAAATGAGAAACTTATGCAATAAGAATTACCTAAGTAAAATTCTTTTAATTCGGCTCTCTAGATGTGAACATTTTCTCTTTTCTTAATCATATTACTGTATTAAATTATGGGCATGAAGCATTAATATCGCTAATGTTTGTGATGGTCGAAAAAATAATGCGTTAATGAATTGTCCTTGTGTTCTCCCGTAGTTATTTTTAGTATATTTCTGAGGTTGTAGTACTCAGGACAATGACACAGTAGATGCTCCTTCCTCCAAACAACAGTTACCACATATTGGGACTTTTGTATTTTGTATCTTTGCCGGCTGATGAAGGTGTAGAGGCTGAGGGTCTTCTTGTTTGTTAATTTATTTGAGTTATTTATATCCCACTTTGTAAGTAACTATTATGAATATGAATAGCATTATATATCGCACTAGGAAGTTGTGTTGATGTAGTCCAAGTCTTCAATCAATTTTGCTTTTTTTTTTTTGTGGCAAAATAATATATATATATATATATATATATATATATATATATATCAGAACTACGTACATAGACAAAGCTTCGATGATAAATAAAAACTACATAATAAGTATTAATTAAATACCAGTATAACCATTTTCCATGATTACATGAAATAAATTTTATTTAAAAAAAAAAATAAATAAATAAATGAATATGAAAAAATGTCCGTAAGCAATAGACCGAGACCATATGCTTATAATAATAATATTATAATGATCCGAGAAAACCAAAAAAAAAAAAAAAAAAAAAAATTAAGTATAAAACATGTTATTCTCTTTTGTTTTTATAAATTAAGATTAATTATTTGTTTTGTTATTGTATATATGTGTAAAAAAAAAAAAAAAAAAAAAAAAAAGTTAAGGAAAAAGGTTTAAGAATAACCCATGTGATTTATTTATTTTAACTTAAGATAAATTATTTGGCAATGTATGTAAGCGTATGTGTATGAATGTGCAAATGATATGTGTGCATATATACATATATAAATGAAAATAAGGAAATAAATAAAACTTTAAATGTCGTAGCAAACAAAGGGCGTAAAAACTATATAAGTTAATCGCCCTGAATAAACTGTAACCTAACCTAACCGAGAAAACCAATATCCCCGATACCTTTCAATGCTTTTTGTCAAAATGTTGTGCAACTAGTTAATTATTATTTTATTACGTTTAGAACCAACCAGGCAGGTTTATTAAACTAACATCAACGCTTTATTAAATCTTTTGAATATTATATACATATATCTATTCAAATATTTGGAACTAATAAAAATAATGAAAGAAAAATATGATTTTTGATTTTCTGTGTTAGGAAATTTTGATGTTTGTGGATATTTTACATTTTCCACAAATACCTTGGTAAAGGTAATGTGTCTAAATCCACTCTACAATTTATGATGGTTATTACCCCCCACTACACTTCCCATTTCGAGTTGAAACATTGGTCGCCCTCTCACCGTTTTGCAATGAAGCTGCTCTGTAATTAAGCCCGTTGTATTAGGCCGGCCAGGAGCCGAAATGCACCCACCGGCATAACGGTGTATTATTGCCCTGCGTAGAGGGTTGGGGTTACAGTCAAATTCGCAGGGGTGCAGGGTTATCAAAGCACCAACAGGACTTGTGTAGCAATTGTGCTTATGCATTTCAGTAAATTATTGTGCTTCTTTTTTTAACTTTATTTCTGGATAGGTTGTAACCTATATGATGTGACTAAAAACAAATGGATAGGAGGATAATTCTAGAAACAAAATCGTATCGGTAGCGGTAATAAGTACAAACTTTAGTTCTATATATATTGCATATTGCTCGTTCTCTTCAAATAGACTTTAAATTGCTAAAAAATACGTCCTAAAGTTTTTATAATGCAACGTATTGCTAAATATAAGAAATTTTAAAACTTTCATGGATGTGAACAATATTATAATTACATTTGACACGTGGCCACTATGTTTAAATACTACTCATACATATAAAAAAAAATTGAAGCTTCTTTTTTAAATTTTTTGTAGTTTTCTATTTCTCCTGATTTTATTTAAACTTATTTTTACTCCTGATTTTCCAGAAAATATATTCATTTTCTTCTTAAACGAAGATTTTAATTTATTCATTACTATTAAAATATTGTTTAAAAGCTGACGTTTCTATATTGACCTTTCGATTTGAAAATCGCTGCGATCCAGCAATAACAAATAAATAATTACATTGAAGGAAAGTTTCGAACACATGGACATGGTCTTCCAAAAAGGGAACCTACTATCGAAACTTGTTTTGTATATTACGATTACTAAATGAAGGGTATTAATTAATAATACCAAACAGGTGAAGAATAACCCTTCAAAAATTTTTTCAAACTCCATCATTGTGATGGAGGAATAAATGTAAAGTTTGAAAAAATTTTTGAAGGGTTATTCTTCACCTGTTTGGTATTATATTGTTTTGTATAATTTACTTAAAGTATTTATCAATAAAAATAGTAATGCTTTAGGGGAAAAATGTGCTGAAAACGGCATTAATTATTGAATAAAACGTTGCAGCTTCGAACATCGTTTATGGGCGTAAAAATATAATTTGGAAAGAAAATTGTATTATCTTCGGAGTTTTTGTTTATATTCTCCAAATATTCTGCTCTTATAGCTGTTTTCTGGCCCGTGAGATGAAAAACGTCCTGCTGCAGGTGGGACTCGAACCCCAGGAGAATCTAAGGCATTAGCCACTAGACCACGGGGAGCCACCCCCAGCTTTAAAAAAAGTATTTTTCCAATTATACAATCCAAGGTGAGGAATAACCCTTGAAAGTTATATACTAGTTTTATTATATAATTTCGACGTTTCGGATTACTCGTCCATCTGCAGGGGTGCCTTTTTTTAACACATTTTCAGTTAAACTATTAACCAAGCTTGTGTTGAAAAAAAGGCACCCCTGAAGGTGGACGAGTAGTCCGAAACGTCGAAATAATATAATAAAAGTACATGTTGAACTTTGAAGGATTATTTCTCACCTTAGATTGCATTATTAATTAATACCCTTCATCTTTTTATCTGAGTATTTTTCTTATTTCATAAAAAATATTTTTACTTGTTGTAGTCATTACAACTATCCTTAGTTACAGATACTCAAGCGCATTATTAAAAAATATCTAATTGTGTGTATAGCATTCCTCAGAGTTATAGCAGTATCTTCCCACCTTACGATATATTTTAATTAATAAGAGAATGTGTGTGTTGTAAAGGTGATATGGTGAGCCATGAATACCCCAAGGACGCAGGAAGCGTTGTAGAATATCCGGTTCCGTCCAGGGAAGACCTTCACTTCCAACATCGGGTTGCAGCAATCAACATGCAAAAACACTTGTCAAGTCCTTTCAAGCTTCAATCATTGCATTATTATCCTTACAACCTTATCATGGTACATTAAGCTTGTTTTCCCTCTTTATATAGGGATGAGGTACGCTAATGACTTTAAACTAACGACACAATCGGGAACGTATCGACGGAATAGGTTGTTCCAATTGCATTTTGCTTACGTGTGTATATAGTATATACATTTTAGTTTTTGTTATGGCGCATCGACGTCTAGGCCATTAGCGCCGGATTGTCTATAGGTTGCCACCCTTCCTAAACAACCATAGTAGAGGAGGGAATTCTTTCATAGATGAACCTTGCTGCAGGCGGCACTCGACCCCTGATCTTTCCCTTGGGTTTAGCCTCTAGACTACAGGGAGATTGTATATTTACATCTATATACAGTTTGTAAAGACATGTATATAAAGTTTGTAAATACTTGTATATACCTATAGTTTGTTAAGGAACTGATCATTATACAGTTAGTACCGCAAGTAAATGGCAATACTTCAGGGGATGAAAATAGACAAAAAATGTAGTTCAAAACCACAAACCACACATTTCTATCTCACTCCGTTCCAGAAATATGCCGTTGCCTTAGGAAAAAAAACTGTTTTTCGTAGTACAACTCCAATTTTCTCTGCTTATACACGTTTGTTTTCAACGATTCATTGCATTTCTGAAATCGGCATTAAATTTGCTTTAAGTCTAATACATATTCAATGTTCACAACCATCTCATCTAAACCGTAATATAAATTCCATATGATTCTACTTATGAATTGATATTACGGTTTGGGTGAGATGCATGAGGGACATTGAATGTGTATTAGACTTGAAGGAAATTTAATGCTGATTTCAAAAATGTAATGAATCGTTGAAAAAAAAGTGAATAGATAACCTTTTATAACATATGATAAAACTAGACAGGTTTCTTGCTTACTGGGTAGATGCGTTTCAACAACTGTCATCTCGGTGCCCTGACAGGCAGTCATAAATGCTATATTTTTACATATGATTATTTGCAAGTTGACAGTCTGAATGATATCCGATCTTGATAAAATTCTGTACGGAAATATTTTGTTTACTTCAAAAGGTCTTGTATAATTGCCAGCAGAATACACATCATTCTTTGCAGCCGGAACTCTGTCTTTTCCCGACGAAATTAGCGTGAAAAAACAGCTTGATCGGCTTTGTGTTTATAGGATTTCTGGTACGCTTTTTAGATTTACTTAAACTTAGGGAATCAACTGTTACCACGTTAGAGGCAATTGCCCTCTCAAATCTATTGACAGGTTTGAAAATTAGTTCGTATGACCCAGACCAAACTAAGATAAATTTTGTTTTACGTTTATAGAAGAGAAAGTCTAAAAAAAAAAGTCCCTTTTTTTTTTAAACAGATATGCCACTTTGGTATTTTTTCCCCCTCGGAAATTGTTGAGAAATCAGTGTGAATATTTAGACCATGCGAATGTTTCGTAAAATTCCTACGAAAAAGGTCCTAATGGATTTTTGGATAAACCTATCTCAGTTTGAAAAACTGCCTAAAGTTACGAAAGTATTCGTTTCGTTCCTTTGAAGGTTCAGTCATTTTCCTCGAGGTTTAAAATTGTTTCAGAGTGAAACGAGCTTGTCGGTTTAATCATTCAATTAAAATGTTAAATAAGTTGGAGTCGTTGTGTTTGTTTTTGATAGGCGCTATTAAAAAGTTTGTGCGCGTTTGATACATACGTATAATAATATTTTCAAGATTTATCAAAAATTCACTGTACTTGAAAAGTAGATTATTTTTATTAATGCACAAAAGTCTCAAGGGAGAATATTACCAAACGGATGAAAATAATTTTACAATTACGTGACATACAATCAGTGTCTATTGCAAACATTTCTACTGCCTTGTTATTTTTGAATGCTTCCGTTTTCACAACGGAATTACCAGTTATAGGCGGAGAGCTTGTAACACACTTTTCATGAAGTGTTTTATGCACCTCTTGGACTATTACTGTCTCTAGAATCGGCTACGTACCCTAAAGTTGGCGGAAAAATATGTTTTGCTTGTTTGGTTATAACCAAACAAGCTCAACAAAAAACTAGTTATTCTCTAAATATTCTCAAATTAAGTATCCAAATAAATGTGTATACTTAATTTGAGTTTAAAATGACGATACATTCTATGACAAACATTAATAAATTCAGTGTGTCATGAATTAGGGAAAGAAATATAGGTTTCTTCAATTTGTTGTACAAAGGGTTATTTTTAAAAAATTAAAAAGCCATTTAGAAGTCTAAAGAAAATAGAATATCTAGTTTTTTCTTGGATTGGTAGGTGGTTAGTGCCGACAGCCAATAATTTGTTATAGCATTAACAGATTGTGGTCACGAAGTCTCCATTAGAGGAATGTAATGGCGGCCAACGCTGGAAATTGGTCACGGACTGACCAGATTTATAAGGCCGAATGACACAAATCTTCAACTGTGACCAATCCCTCTGCTTATTTATGCGTCTGAGTTGCTACTTTCATTTTGTATTTTTTTTGCTTTTCCTGGGCCCCCTTTTTTTTTCTTTTTTTTTTTTTTTTGTTCTTCTTGCACTTTTTTTTTATTGAAAATATTTTATTATTACAGGAAGTGCAACGTTTATTAATAAATGCTTAAATCATAGAATGTTCTGGCGACCTCTTTGTTCGATTGAATGATTAATTCTCCTAAATATGTATTTATATATTAATATTATTGCAGATGGAAGATTTTGTAAAATGAAATAAATGTTATAATATTCACAATTGTTCAAAATTGAAGCCCAATTGGTGTTCAGTTTTAGACAGTAAATGTACATGCTCAGTAATGTTATTGACATTCGAATATTCATTAGATAAAATTATTTGTAGAATCACTTTGCGAATTAACAAATAAGCGGAAAAGTACTGCATATTACATTTAGTTACTAATTAACAGGGCACGAGACAGCATATATATATAGCTTTTCTAAATCGAATTCACTTTTTCCAAATAAAATTTGACCTTTTTAATTTGAATTCTGTGTGTGTGTGTGTGTGTGTATATATATATATATATATATATATATATATATATATATATGTATACATATATAAATGTGTCTGTGTGTGTATAAAGCTTATTTTAGACGCTGCAAGAAGAGTGTGGTCACTTTTAGTAACTGTTTTCCTTATAGTTTTGCTATTAAATAGATAAATTTTATCTGAATCGTTTAATTTCTAAATATTTTTTCGTTCTGTTATATCATAGTAGACATTTTCTTTTAAAAAAAAACAATATTCAGCTATGACTAGAAAAAAATATCAGGTTCTCTTGGAGATTTTTCAATTTAATGAGAATTCTAAAGGTAAAAAGAACCATCTAATGATGTAATTCGAACTCTGGATATAACCGAGTTCCACAAGACAAACTGCTCAATTGGGAAGAAAATATTAATTGGACAAGTTTCAGTTTACATTACCGCAGCCTTCTTCATCTCTAGTTTTGTGGTCGTTGGAAGATCCTAGGGAAAAGAAAATGGAATTATTATTGGATACCTAATTACATTTATTTATTATTTTCATGTCGGAATGAAAACATACGAAATAAAGTATTCCAGGAAGAATTAGAAAGAAATTAGTTTCGTAGTAGCTCCGTTAGCTATGTACATTCCCCAGAAAGGCAACCATTAAAATGTAAACATTTCTTTTATTTTACGATGCGCAACATCTGAAGTAAATAGTCTATTACTGTTCATGGGAATTCACTGCCACGAACTACAGCAATTAATAGTGAGAAGCTGATGGATTAGCCGTTGACGTGATAAGAAGTAGAGCGGTGCCTAGGATTCGGCTAAAATAAGAGTTATATTCTATAAGACAAAACGTCGTTTTCCGATATATAGATATATTTTGCAATATACTTGTAGATAGACGAAATATTGATTCTTCTGACAATCTGACGTTCTTTTCGCCGAATCTCAATCATTCATTGACTACTACAGCAATATACGTTTTGCTCTTATTCATTTCTTCATTTAAAAAAAAAAAGAAAAAAAAAAATGCTTCCACTATAAGACTATAAGGCCAATAGTTTTTTCATTGACACTAAAGTGGCCTTCGGCTCTCTTTATCGACACTCTTTTTTTATATATGTGTTGTGAACACAATTGAAGTGACTTTATCATGTATATATAAAATGTACTATCATCTTACTGATTGACATATGACACATTGTAAATTTTGTTGTTGTTTTTTCGATTTTTTTCCCAAGGCGCATCTGTATACAGGCCATTAGTGCCTTATTATTAAACTAATTATTGTTAAAAGTTTTAGCATCCTAATATCGAACCGTTGCTTTTACGTTATTTTATTTTTAGCTTAATATGTTATTGGATACTGTAATTTTATGTAAATTCCGACTAGAGGAAGGTTAAACAATCATTGAAATAGCATGAGTGCATTTGAAGGAAATTTTACTCAAGTTAATAATTAAATTTTACTACGAAAAATGATTATTATATATATATATATATATATATATATATATATATATATATATATATATATATGAGTGTGTGTATGTCTGTTAACACAGTAGCGGGCACAAAACTGTTATATAGCTTTCCAATAAATAAATTGTTATTTTCTTGAACCGAAACTCGGCAAATATCATGTTCCAACTAATGAGGAACATGTGTTGTAATTAAAAGGGAAATCAATTTGGGTTTACTCATAAAAGAAATAATTTGTACTTGATTCGTTGGGAACTCTCCTTTTCTGTTTCCCCCAGCCTTACTTCAACTCGGACGTGCTCCTGAATATCTCATCTTCGTCCTTTCCCTTTTCGTATCCTGACTGACCTCACTCAATTCGTCACACTTTCCAGAACGTGACCAGTCATTAAATATTTATATTTAAAATAATGTTTTATTATTATTTATAAATCCTTTTGCTAAACACAATTTATTTTATAATTTTATAGAGGAACAAAAATGTACGAATTTGGGCAATTTACATGTTGTTAATATTAATAAAAGTCCGACTCGCAGGAACTGCATCATCTTAGCGCGGTTCCGTTCTTATCTCTAGACTCATTTAAAATAATTAAAATAGAAGCTGTTATTATTTTGGGTCCACATTTCTAGAAAGCATGAAGATTAGATAGTTAGCCGTCGAGGTGATAAGTAAAGATGGAATGGTTGGGATTCGACTAAAGAAACCTCAATACGATTTTTGTTAAAAAATCGATATTTAGGACGTTTCAGCTACTCAATGGTAGCGTCGTCAGCATTGAAAGTGCCGGGAGGCAGAGGAGGACCAAAGTTGACAGTTCCATCTTTACTTTCAAGAAAGGTCTTATTTACGACCTTACCTGGATAGGCCAACCCCGCCTAGGAACGACCCCGCTAGGCAGTTGAAAATCTATATCTTGGATATCCATATCTCTAAGATTAAATTGTTTTTCTTATTTTTCTTAACCTGATTTATTATCAAATACATTATCATACTATAAGCAGTTAAAAAATAACAAGGAATAAAGACAGACAAAAAGAACAGTTCGAATAAGCGAAATCAATTACTTTAAACTTTTAAGCAGTTATTTCTCCGATTGACATCGTCTAATCAAAACTTTCATCATAACCTTTTTTGTAGAGCATTTAGTAAGCTTTCTAATGGTATCCTTCCGTTTACCAAGATTCTCAACCTTTTTTGAGATATTAAGGAAGGTATACAAAGTTACCAAAACTTTTTATGTCTGTTAATAAAATATTTTATTCTAACCCTTCCTTTACTCCAAACGTAACCAAAATTTCAACATATTAGTTTTGATAAAAGTAGAACATGCAGAAAAATGTTTCAACTGAATCCCATGATTCTAAGTACCCAAATCAAAAGCAGTATTCAAAAACAATTTTTCCAATTTTCTCGAAAACGGTTAAAGCTAACGCCTTGAAAATAGTTTCATTCGTTTTCCTAGCCCAAGAAGCCTATAAAACGAGTGCTTACAAGCTCATGAACTCAAAAACGTAAGCGTTACGATTTTTTTTGCGCGAATTTCGCCCCAAACACTATCTTCAAGTGGGCGGATTCTGCTGGTTAACGAACTTGACCTTTCAAATTGGACGATGGATTTTTGTACCAAATTTCATCAAAATCGGACCATTCGTCTTCTACCTAGAGAGCGAACAGACAAATATATATATATATATATATATATAATTTTGAACCACCATCATTTTCTGTCTCTAGGGGTTCTGAAACGCAAAATTTTATAGTCGGCACTTCTGGATTGCGTCATGAGATCAACCTTATAAGCGGGGTTCCTCCCTATGGGGGAGGGAGGAACCGCGCTAACAATTAATAATGAGGTGTAGATAGTTATCCGTCGAGGTGATAAGCAGTCAGGGAATAGTTATGATTAGGCTAAGAAAACATAAATACGATTTTTGTAAACATCTATATTAAGTACGTTTCGGATACTCTTTTGTAGCCTTCGTAAGCTAAAAGACAAAACACAAATGCCGATTTAATAAAGATAACCTGTATATAAGAACAAACCTGTTTATAATGTTCTGTTACTTATTGGTGTTAACAATAACATGTTCTTATAAGTTATTTCTGTTTGTAAATCTACCATATTGCTTTATTTAGTCTGTTTAATTATTCTGCATTTGTGTTGTCTTTTAGCTGACAAAGGCTACCTAAGATAGCCAAAACGACCTTAATACAGATTTTTACAAAAATCATATTGATATTTTCCTAGCCAAATCCCAACTATTTCCTGAATGTTTGAAAATAATTATTGTTTTAAGCTAAGTGGGGGAAAAATTAGCATTAAATGTTAATATTAAAATGTTTTTATTTTTTATCTTTCACGTAAGCAGGGCGTGTTAGTCCACTTCAAGTCTAGTAAATACCTCCCCCCTTCTCTTACATGCATTGCAGGTATGGTATTTAAATTTAAATTGTTTCTTGTGAAAAATTGGTGGGTGAATATTATACCAACATTTCTAAATAAGATGATGAGTGTAGATAGCCGTTGAGGTATTTCGAAGTCAAGGTATATTTGAGATTCGTCTGAGAGAAAACGTCACATTTTCAGAAAACATCTATATTTCCAACGTTTCGGCATACTATTTGGCATACAATAAATGTCTTGGTGAGGGAGGAAGATTACGATAACTTTTATGGGACCATTTGATTTGTGTTTGTTGTCCTTATCTGGGCATTTAGTGCTGAAGAAGGTGCCAAAGATCATGCAGAAACGTTTGCAATAGATTTTACTGAAAATCTTAAGTTTCCACTTAGCTGAATCCAACTCATTTCTTGACAGTATTGAACAATTTTCCTTTGCAATATCCTCAAAGAATATCTATTGTATTCCAAGATGCAACTGCAATTTTGGTGCCATCACAATTTAATTACTATTCTTTCTGCATTTAATCAATGATAGGGGCAACAGAAATATCTGATTGTGTTATTTCAATTAAATAATATCATTTAGTCCTAATTTATTAATTAGAGTGTCCGATATATGAGGGCCGTGATTGAATCATCTTGAAAACCGTTGTTAAATGTATCAAAAAATGGAAAAGAGCCTACGTTCTTGCATTAATTGAGATCTTCCTAGCAAATCATGGGCTTATAAAAGGGAGACTGAGGGGGCCTTTAAAAATAAATAAATAAACCTCAAAAATAAATTAAATAAGATTACTTAGTTAATAAAAAAATACTTTATTTTAGGTGTCATAGCGTTTTAGTTGGTTGAAACTATTTCAAGCTCTAAATTGTTAGTATTCCATACCCCGGAAAATGGTATATATATATATATATATATATATATATATATATATATATATGTTTGATGTTATTTTTCGTCGCTGGGATAGTATTTTTAGATAGAACGGCATTTTTCTCCAGCGGTGGTACTCCTCCTCACTTCTTCCCGGAATATTTCGATGGATTCATCTCTATCTTCTTCAGCCAGGTACTTGTTTCTTCCTCGGTGGTAGCCAAGGGAAGTTCCCTTGGCTACCACCGAGGAAACTTTGTGAAGGAAAAAGGATTTTAGGAAATAAAACGACAGTCATTTTTGGGATATTGGTTCTTTTAGGAAGGATGGCCCCCTCGGATTCCATATTTGAAATTAAAGTTTGTTCTATCGGTAGCCAAGGGAAGTTCCCTTGGCTACCACCGAGGAAGAAACAAGTACCTGGCTGAAGAAGATGGAGATGAATCCATCGAAATATTCCGGGACGAAGTGAGAAGGAGTACCACCGCTGGAGAAAAATGCCGTTCTATCTAAAAATACTATCCCAGCGACGAAAAATAACATCAAACATATATAAAACCTTACGGCGAGGAAATTAGAAGCAGGAGAGGAAAAAAAACGCAATACCAACAGCGCTGCCAACGGACAGAATCCCAACTACACCAGGGAGCTTCAACACCATTCGTCCGCCGATACTGTGGCTAGAGGGGAGAAAAGGCGCCCAGATCGAGAAAAATGTCATTCCCTTGGCTACCACCGAGGAAGAAACAAGTACCTGGCTGAAGAAGATGGAGATGAATCCATCAAAATATTCCGGGAAGAAGTGAGGAGGAGTACCACCGCTGGAGAAAAATGCCGTTCTATCTAAATATATATATATATATATATATATATATATATATATATATATATATATATATATATATATGGACAATCGCTTTCTTCGGTGCCTGGAAAAATCATTCTTTTTTACACCATCTCAGCTCATTTTTTTCACTTCCTAGTCTTTTTAATTGTATTACCCCCAGTACATAGCTTATATTCTTCTGTGTTAGTCTATTTCGTATGTTACTTTCATGACAAATTCAATGTGGTATTTAGTGTGTTTTATTTCCGCCTATTTTTATAACTATTTATTTTATGTACAAAACTTATATTTTGATTCCAAAAATGTTTTTGTTTACATAACTCATGGGATCCACACTCCTGCATATTCCGGTTATCATTATAAAATGTCTGACCTCTTAAAATAATTCCATTCATGAATAACAGGAAATATAGAACTTTTCCAAACAACTGGACTCCTGTTGAGTGATATCTGTCATTGTCATAGGTGCAAAAAAATAATAATAACGACAGTTGATTTACCAAATACTCCGAAGAAAGTGAATCAAAGGCTTGTCTAAACAATTCGAAATGAGTCAATGGTTTCTCCGTTGTACACAGAAACAAAACTGAGACTAATTCTGTTTTTATCCGTTTCCAACCGAAGCCAACCAATCGTCCGTATAGTTTTAGCTTTCATCGCTCTCTCTTTTATTTCTAAATATTATAAGAAGGTTCCCCCTGAATCTTTTGTAAAATATTCATTCAAGCATATTAATAAATGAAAATAAAAAAAAAAAAAAAAACGGGAGTCCAATTATATTAAGAATTTGAAAGTCATTCATTGACAACTTTGGGATAGCTCGTAACTCTGTGCAACTAGTCTAGTTTGTCAACATTTATTAATTGCACTTAAAACCGGATTAATTTTCAACGTTATTCTCCAAACCAACAATTCATCCAAACTCGGAATCTTGAAGAATATTTTGGCAATCAATGTTTAAATAGCAACATTGCATTGGATTGATGTATTTTAGAACGAACAACAGTGGAAATACTTAATTGACCAGATATAAACCGTTTGAGTTGATGAGATTTTTTTTTTTTCATTTGTGAACTTTCGGGACTGATTCATGTAGAGTCCAATTACTGAATGCATTGTGTTTATTCTGACAGCTTGAATTGTTTTGTACCATTTGTTAATATGATTAATAAACAAATGGACGTTAAAATTTAAATAAATAAATAATATGATTAAGTGTAATAACTACTCAGTGGCTCAGTCTTTACTGTCATTTAATCAATATTATCTCCTAAATATCTATTTTTTTTTTTTTTTTGGCTTCTCTAAATGGCATTTTTTATATAGTAGTTAAATGTAACACTCCTTTATTTTATATTAGGCGCAGTACTTTATTTTCAATTAATTTTTTATACTTAATATTATTTAAATATGTACTTCCTGTTTTAACTTCACAATGAATGATAAATGTAACACACACCAGTTAAATATATATCAATTATTAAACTATAGAAATCATAGATTTCTAACTTTGTGAAGGAAAAAGGATTTTAGGAAATGAAACGACGCGTTATTTTTGGGATATTGGTTCTTTTAGGAAGGATGGCCCCCTCGGATTCCAGATTTGAAAGTTTGTTCTATCGATTTAATGAAAGCATTTTAATATTCTAAAAGCTTTTACTATTTGCTGTGATTACTATACCTCTTCATAAAACTATATGGAATATGCTAAAAATAATTTTAACACGAATTTACATAAAACATCATATGGGACATCAAATTTTTTATAACTAAAGATTGTGTATATTTATTTATTGACTACATTAGTTAATCCTTTTTAATCCAGTAATGCTTAAATACTCGAGCTGATTATTACCTATCACTGTTATTGCTCTAATGATACTGGGAATTCGGTTTTGTGTTGATATTTAGAGAAGAATAAAGTTTTTAAAATGTTTAACTATTAAAAAAACGACACTATTCATTCCTGGATAGATCTACTTCCTTTAATTGCTTATGACGATGCCTCTTGAGCATTATTTTTTTCATTTCTATTTTCCGAAACACTTCTTCAAAGCTCTTGAAGATTATATGCTCAGTGTGTTTTATGTGATAATTGCTGACTGTGCAATTGATTTTACCTGCTTTTCTAATCTTCTCATTACGTTGGTCAATGCACGCAGATGTTCTTTAAATTCTGGGTTTTGTATAACCTTTTTGGTGTAAGTATTCGTTACTGAAATCTGTCTCTTGGCTTTTCCCTAAGAAAGTTTCTCCAGTGTCATTTTGCATAAAATATTTTGTTCTAATTTATATAAAGGCTTTATCTAACGAACGATAACTTTGATCCGAATTGATACATTTTATTCTACTACAAGGGCCTTCGTGTTTTATTTCTGAGCAATTTGGCCGCATTTGCAAGAAATCTTTTAGCTGGGTGATTGAGTCTAAAACATTGACAACATCTCATAGGTAATGGGTACGAAGGATCTAGCCCTGTTATCAGGGGACCCAACCTTATTTTGCTTTTCAACGAGCCTCCATTAAATTCTTTTTATTTTCGGGGTTACTCTTTGTTAATTACCAATATTAGAGTAATCATCTTTCGTTTCCAAACATAACCAAAATTCATATAGCTTAGTTATCATATATGTGGAAACATTTTTCGAATCTCTCTGTCCTAAGGCAAAATTATATTTGTCTACAGATCATTCGAAAATGTCCTTGAAAGTTGTTTAATTCGACATCCCCGTTCCTAAATATCCATGAGAAAAGTGCCTGAGGTCCTATTAATAGCTGGATGCTACTAGGATTGTATTCTATTAACCTGTAAAACAGTGCAGTTTTTCAAATATTTTTGGTGAGAAACTTAAGCGTAAGTTGCCATGTGCTGAGCGGGAACAGAACGGAGATTGAAGTGGTAACCCACTGCCCCGATGAGCTTCTATCAATAGTGGCAGAGACTTGACGCTATCTTCGATCGGGCACCTATTGAGCGAGTTAAAATCAGGACTGTTATTTCGTTCTACTCAAGACGTTCCAGTACGCCAGTGTACTGAAAAGTGTGTCGGTACGCTCACCTTACTCCTAACAGACAGTCCAGCACACTCAAAGAGTTTCAGGACTCAGCCCTTGGTCCTGTCTGATCGACAGATTTCTTCAACAGACAGGTTTCTCGTCCTGACTAAAGATGTCCGGAACTAAAGCTTCTTCACCATAGAGCCGTGGCTAATGGCAAATGACTCCAGATCGCTCCCACGGAGATCTCGGATAAGCCGACTCTTTTTTCTATCATATCCCACTTTCATGGCGAAATCGCTTGCTAAGTTGTTAGGACGATCCTTACTGATCGTTTGAAAGCCCAAATAAGAGAGCGGTTTCCTTTGAAGAAATCTTCCTTAGTTTAAATCATTGTCGAATAGTTCTTCTCGATATCAAAAAGAAATAATACTTTGCTATGAAATTTCTAAGCATAGTGCTTCATTTAAGATGTGGAAGAGGTAGTCCGACATACCTATTTATCGTGTGGACCTGGTAAATTTTCGCGATGGTTACTTAAGTGTTAACTTTGGTCTTTCTCTGCCCCCGGCACTTTCATTGGTGACGAAGTCTACCAAAGAGTTGCCGGAACGTCGTTAATACCGATTTTTTACTAAAATCGTATTGATGTTTTCTTAGCCGAATCCCAACTAATCCCTGATTGCTTGACATAAATTTATGTTCTTTTCAAATTTTTAGAATCTATCAAAAATATTACACAACTATAACATAACCTCTTTTCAGGATTCTTATTTCAGCGGTCTAGCTGAGCATTATAATGGTAATAAGTAAATACAAACATTAAGCAGGCCGGCGCTAATGGCCAAGTTGTAGATGCGGCGTAAAAAAAAAAAAAAAAAAAAAAAAAAAAAAAAAAAAAAAAAAAAAAAAAAAAAAATTAAGCAGGCCTCTTAATAGAGAGTACTAGATATTAGCTTTGTTTTCTTTAAAGAATATACTATAGGAGCTTGAAACTGGAAAGCTGCTGAGTAGGACCGAACCCTTTGGCTTTTGGAGGCAGCCAAAACCCAGTAACGGTTTGTGCGGATTTGGTGGACATGAAAAAAAAAAATAAAAAAATAGTTAATCTTACAAATATCATCGAAAATTTATTTTTTTGTTCCTAAAAGTCATTTAAATTTACCGGTTTTATTTTATACAAAATATTATATAATATATTGTTGCATTTTTATTAAAATCATTTATTAGTAAACGAAATATGTCAAACTAGTATATAAGTATAAAACTTTGATCAAATTCTCACACATACGTATGTGTATAAATATACATAAATGTGTTATTGTGCGTTTATAGTCCGGCGTGACTTGTGAGTTTCAATAAAAATTTTCCCATTATGTTATGTGGATAAATGTTCGTCCTATGAAAAATTAAAATTTAACCAAAATAACACCTTTCATGAAGTACATGTTTATCAATTACTACGATTTAGTACGATGTAGGTACTACCAAGTGGTACGTGAGCTAAAAAAGGTTGGGACGAGCTACTGTAGGTGAGTGGTCTATCAGCTAACCAGCCGCTAAGGTGATTTAACGGTTTCTTTTTTTCGTAATAACGTTATCGAACCTTATCATTCGTTCCCTGAAAGCTGTCATCAAACTATAGATAAGGATAATATTCTTAGCCTCGTGTCATAATACACTAGCTCATATCAGCAGCTTTTATTGCACAGATGTCATAGAGGCCAATGGTCTGTAACTAATCATTGTTCTGCATTATATTATCTTACCTTTTGAGTTTTTTCTAAAAATAATTCGAAGTAGAAAAATATCTCTCTGAATATTTTAGAGATATAATTCTTCATAAGCAAGGTCAAGGTCTTTTAACTATAAACTTATTTAACAGAAAATCATTTATGTTGATCTGAACAAACAATTGTAGATACAAAATACTAAGAACTGTCCCTTGTGTGACGCCAAAATAAATGAAATTTTGGAACAACTAATGCGAAACAGCCAAACACCATACAATTGAATATCCGAATTCAAAATACGGAATATCCGTTCACTTATTAGAAACATTCAGAGGCGTCAGCGCCATATGTCTCATCACCAAGGTTTGGCCGCCCCTACAGACACGGAGCATTTCTGAAAATAGTTAGTCGGTAGTAGGCAGTTTTATTATCGTGCTTGGAGAATTGCTAAATTATTAAATGTTATAAGTTTACACTGTTCTTACTTGGGGCCATCTTAATAGATCAAGTTTTACACTGATGACTTCGAGGTAGTAGAAACTCAAACACAGTTTATAACGGTAAGCTGCTAGTGCTTACCTTTTGATCTCAAGTAGTTGAGCCAGGTCGCCAATCCCCTCAGAGGAGCGTGGGCTTATTAATTGAACTCTGTCGTAATTAACCTTTAGAGTTAATATTCTCATTATTGTACAAACTATTCAGACAAACATTTTAAACATTTAAAGATGTTAAAGAAAAAGTTTAACGTGTATGTTTCTATCCAATGTTGTTGTCCACAAAATGAAGATTTTATATTTTAAGCTTTCCAAACACGGCATATGTTGGCCTATGTGGAAACACTCTAAGATGACGTAGTTTCTGCAGTTTGGACCTTTTAACGTGATAATGGGACTTCAAAACCTCTGACCAACGCAGTAACAGAATAACATGAGATTTGGGGTCCCCCCTTGATCCAGTGGCTAGCACGTAAGATTGTCATGTGGGACGTGCAGGTTCAAGCCCCGCTTGTGGAAGGTCGCTGAAAAAATTCTTTTCCATTATCATGGGTGTTCCTGGAAGGAGACAACGTAAAACGCGCCATTAAACGCAACGTTTTAGGCAATTAAAACCTGATGTGCCGTAAATAAAAATTATCGTATTAATAATAAGTCTATTATTTCCTTTCTTGCCAAATGGCTATTTTAGATCATTCAATCTCTTGACCATGAGGTATATACTTTTTTCAATATTATCTCGTGAATTTTTGAATTGGCAACATAGATGTTTGTGAACACAAGCATGTTTTTTACTATTATGACTATAATAATAATACAACCACACGGAGGTATCAGAAGAAAAAATGAATTTAACAAAAATTAAATATAAAAAGATTATTTGATTAAAAAAATAATTAATGTGCGTATTATTATATTTCCTTATAGATTTTGTATCGAGGGTAATAATATTATAATTTAAAACTTATTCGTAAAAAAATTATAAAGTGATCATAATTAATAACAAACAGAAGATTGGGTCATTGAGAATTAGCTTAATGATATCTTAAAGTGTTCGATTAAAAGGCTTTTCTGTTTAATATTAAAATATAACCCCCCCCCAGGGGGAATTCCACAACCAATAGGATAATTGCATAATGCTGTAATGAGCTAGGAATGCTTTATTAGCCTTTGTTCATTGACCCCATTGGAATATCTTGTCGAATATTAATTCGAAACACGAGCTGAGAGCAGCATTGATTTTTACTTTCATCATTTCTTCTGGGGCTCGACGATTCTTCTCTCCTACTAATAATATTTTAAATGACTCTCCAACTGTCAAAATATTCTGACCAGCTCTCCTTCAAAACAAAACCATATAAAAAAAATATTGGCACTATACTGACCAATAACAGACAAACTATTTCATTTAACTAAAAGACAATATATATAAACCAAAAGAAAAGCCAGACTAAAAATTTTATTAGAGATTATTTTGTTATATGAGAAATAATTATTTATTTAGTGTTTTATTTACTGTATTCATTATTATATATTAGTTTGTAAACTGTAAAACGGAAATACCGTTGTTTTGTTTTTTTAATATAAAAAGAAAATACTGTTTTTGTGTGCTCATAAGGCTCGTTTTCCTGTTTGCTGTTCTTAAAATGTTTCTCTGCATTTTGTATTACTTTCCTGAATTTCACCAAAAAAAATAGATTTCGCTGGTTACAGGACATATTGTTTGGGCCGAAACAACCGTTGGAAAAAACACGCTGAATAGAGCTAAATTGATATAGAAGCCATTTATATATATTTAATTTATAAATTAATTTGCCTTTTGGTTTAAAACACTATTATAGCTTCGTATTTAACCTTACTACCGGAGCCTTACGCTTAAAAAGAGCATACAAAATAGCCATTAGGCTAAAAACTTGGCGATTTGACTTGAAGCTATTTTGCTCAGATTTCCTGAATCCTTGCTAAAGCATTGAAATTCAAGTTCAGTTCAAATCTCATGGCTGGGACTGCACAGTTTGGCCTCAAGGTTTGGACTGAACTGATCTAGCACACTCACGATAAGTTAAACAAACCTTTGGGATAAACTGGGACCTTCAGTCCAGTTAAGGTAGACCTACTGTACGTGAAGCAAATATCCTCTCGTCCACACACGTCAAGCCTGGCCTGTACAGTTAATCTATTGGTTTTATCATTCTACTTCGATTGACTGTACAGTACAACTCTCGCCTCAGATGTTCCGTACATCTGAAGATTTGTACTGCGCAGTACAAATCTTCAGATATTCCTCACTGTGTATGGGCACCCTTAGGATCGCCAAGGTGAAGGCTTGTCAAGATTAGGCCGTGTATTTTGCCAACAGTTCGGATTTAATTTGTAGCCGTCATCAGGGCCTTGAGAAGATCGGGAAGAAATGTGCTACATCACTGTCTAAGTACGACCCGTAGAGGGACCTGGAAGAATCCGTACTAAAACGTTATTGCTGTGCTCATAGCCTTAAATTCAAGCCCTGGAGCGTTGGAAATAAAAAACCATTTAAACATTTAGGTTTATTAATTATTATAACAGAACCCCGACAATATCAACCTTGAATTTAATAATATCGTTGGCAGAGGAAACTCTACTCCATTGAAGAGCACCTGAAGGGTTTCTTGGAAGCCATTGTTGCAGGGACCGACCTTTATTTTTTGCTTTCTTTAATTTTTTTGTTGTTTGAGTTTTTATTGTCTTTCTTTTTCCCGGCTGCCGGTTTTTTTCTCAGGTGCGTGCCCATGCATTCGTGAAGTGCGTGACAATGTCCCACTGCGTAGCATGTTAGGGCACTCGCAGCAGGTCCTTGTTTATACCTTGGATTATTTATGAACTCTCAAGAAAATATAAGCTGTCACAATGGTAGAAACGCCTCCAGGAAAAAAAAAAAAAAAAAAAAAAAACATAAGAGAGTTTGGGTGTCGATGTTTCGTGTCCATATACAGCTAGTGTAAAAAGTATTGGAACTTACTTTTTAATTAATTACTTTTTTAACATTTGTGACTAAAATAATGGTGCTTTAGGTAAATAGAAGGTATCAATAACACGGTGATAAGCTTTATTTTAAATATTCCCTGAAAATCAACATAAAATAATGGTATTTGTGTTATTTATTAACATTTTAATAATAAAATGCAATATTCTATGGGCAAAAAGTATTGGAACACCCAATTTCTTCACTACTGCAGCTGGACTTTGGACGGGATTAATTCCATTTGATCGTTGAACTTTGTCCTTGTAGGGTGAATTGGTGAATTATGTGTTAGAATCAAATTGTTTTAGTATGTTAAATTGGACATAGAGGAAAATAAACTACTGATAAAATGCAAAAACATATCATTGCGGTTCATAAGGAGCGCAAATGTTTGCGAGAAATTGGAAAAATTGTAAACCTTAGCTAAGTCTTCTTATCAAATATTTAAAATCGTTATAGTACAACCAACTCTAAGGCAGCAAAACATCATAATAGGAGACCGTAGAGTCTCAATGTATGTGATGAAAATCAATTTTAACACATTAACCGCCATTAAAATTTTTGACAAAACATTTTTTGTAATTTTTTGTTTTGTGTTTTTTTGGTCTAATTTAAATTTATTTCAATGTTTTGGGTAAAGAAAATGTGTTTTTATTTATTTCCGCAAGAGATATTTATTGGTGCCGGTCACCCTCGCCCGTCTTGGCGTGAACTGGTAGATTTTACCCGAGTGGGCCGAGTCGGGCACTTTGTCGGGCACAGCGCTATCTAGAAACCGTTGTTTTCTTTTCTACACATTTCTTAGAACCAATGAGTCATCGCTACTACACGAAAAACTTCGTTTATGTCTCCATTCTAATTCTGCCTGATCTAACGCATCTACTAAACACTGAGTGAAATTATCATCATCATCAAACTCCAATACCAAGTCACCCTACAAGGACAAAGTTCACCGAAAAAATTGAGTTAATCCCTTATAAAGTCCACCTGCAGTAGTAATGAAATCAGGTGTTCCAATACTTTTTACGCAGAGAATATTGCATTTTATTGTTAACATTTTAATAAATAACACAAATACCATTTTTTTATGTTGATTTTCAGGGAATATTTAAAATATAGCTTATCACCGTGTTATTGATGCCTTCTATTTACCTAAAGCACCATTACTTTAGTCGCAAATGTTAAAAATGGAAAATATACATGGGTGTTGCAATACTTTTGATACTAGCTGTATGTTGTTGAAATTCATGTTTATTTATTTATTAATTTATAGGTGCTTAATATCGAAGGTGATAAAGGGTTTTAATTAGGTGCATGTATTTAGCCGTCGAGGTGATAAGAAGTCACGGAATAGTTGGGATTCGGCTAAGAACAACAATGAGGTGTCCGTAAAAACGGCCGGAAAGCTTCGGCATGCTCTTTGGTAGTCTCCTTCCTAGACATGTATGCATAATTACTGAAAAGTATAATTAAAAGCAGTAAAAACAATATGTTAGATCGATACATAAACATCGGTTATAAAACATTTTTGTCCGTCCAATAGGTAACGTAACATTTTAAAAATGCCAAGGAACAATCATTTTTCATAGAACTTGGTTAAGAATTAAGACAAATTATCTAAACAACACGATAAAATTTCAGATAAAAACAGAGAAATAATAATATTTTTTGTTCAGAGGAGCTCGTTGACCGTTGAGAACATGAAGGTAGAATTTGCCAGGGTTTGGTCCGTAATAAAACTACGTGTTGAGTTTTATTCTTTGACGACCTTTCGGCTTCAAATTAAAGCTTTCATCGGGGCAACGAGAAGAAGGATAACTGCCTCACGGATGTGCAATAATTTCTGGATGCAATATTTTTTTGTATATTTTTACAACAGAACACTATGTGTAGATGAGTATTCTGTGTATGGTGTTTTGTAATAATATCAGAAAAAAGTAAACAAATTTAGCTTGTTTCGACTTATATAAATAGGTTTATAATTTACGAGGAACATATATTTAAATTTTAATTTCTTTTTAATTTAAAGAAATAAAAATGCTAGGAAAGAATTCAACTTATTCCATAAAGCTGTCGTGTGACTAGTTAACATAAATGTGTAGAATTTAATAAAAGGCTGAGCCTGTAGAATGTGAGTTTGAGATTGAATAGGGTTTTGCCGAGGTGTATAGGTTGTTCCAGGTGCTTTCCAGTAACAGGTGGTAGGGCTGGAGAACCTCTCCTTCTTATCCACCTTACATCTCATTCTTAATTCCATTCAATCCTCCTTTTATACAAAGTCTTTTTATATTCCTCGTCGTTTTCGAACGTATTAGCACATTTCCAAGGAATGTCCTCTATTTAGGTAGCACTCATGACAGAATTTGTTTAAAAGAGTCTTCAGTCCTTCATTGATCATAGTCTCCGATCGAGACTAGATCCGGTCGATGATTTGTGACCAAATTTATGCGTTCTGGCATCCTATCTTAATATTAATCTATTCCAGATAAATCATACACAATAAACGAACATAGATGGCTTATTAGTGGACATCCGAAATTAAAAAAACACCCCTTATAATAGATAGTATCAGGAATACATTTACCACATAATCATTTAACGCGTTCTTCTTTTGTTGTCTCTCCACCACCTGACATAGCTAAAGAAAGCTGCCTAACGCTACAAACAGAGTTGCGATATCAAACTTCATAGAAATTCTTGCTATACTCTCTCTTTGGACAGCTGGTCTATTCTGTGTACTTCCCTTTAACCCCACATTTTTGATTTCTTCGCTATAATCATTGTTGTCTCTATTCTCTACAATTCACCTACCCTATAGCCAGAGTGCTGGTAACGCACGTGTGATGAAGTGTTTTATGTACCTTGAAATTTTACTATACCCAATGTACCTCTTGGGTAGATAAGAAGGTAAATGTGTGTTCGCTAGACTTACTGTGGAACAACAGGTACTGCGCATAGGGGAAAGGTACAAAAAAATATTTTGAAAATAATACAGATATCATTTATATTATTACTCAACAAATGAATCTGGAAAAAATGTAGTAACGATATTCATTTCCATAATATTTATTATATCATGATTTTTTTTTCGCACGTCTAGACCGTTAACTCCTTTATTCCCGATGGGGTGAGCTTTCTTCTTCTAAAAGAGGAAAGGCATCAGTCCTCCTCGGGCTAGGAAAAGGAGGTAACCTTTTGATAAACGCACACCGAAAATGTGTGTCATGTATAAATAGAAATTATTATATAAATAAATTATTGTATGTTTTTTGTCTAGACTTCTAGACATTAGGTTTGTAATTTTGATGAATAGGTCCTCATATTATATATGAAGAGCCATTCATCAAAATTATATTATATTATAATATCCAACTTATCGCACTAGTATCTCTAAAGTGACCAAACTCAAAAAATCTGTGATTTTCAGTTATAGCTATGAAAGACGTAGTAAATAGCCCTTTATCTACCATCAAAACTATATGTACCTAGCTTCAGAGCTTGTACACCAATGAGTACTTGTGCCACTCTTCTTGTCTTAATGCTAATCCCGCTACATAGGCTAGAGTGACACATTTTCAGTTAAGTTTTTGTTGAGTTGTGTCACTTTCGAATACTAGTGCGATATGATCATGCCGATAATACGTGGATTTCGTTCTCAGAATAGTTTTGAGAGCAAGAGCTTTGCGATATATCTTTGTGACGGAGAAGCCGACAGTTTCTTTAACGAAAGTATTGTTTCTAGAATGTGAATTACGAGTGAGTATTTAGCGAATATCTTGTGAAAAGGGTGGCTGCAAAAGGAGAGAATACCATTGGAAAATTGCTCCTGCTCAGAGCGATTATGGAAATCCTCGCAAATTATGGCTGAAACGGCGAAATAATGAAGAAAAAGTCGGCAGTAATCGATAATGACATTGAAATTGCATCGGAGACACAATGAAACCATGCTTTCTCTCTTTGCACCATGAATAAATGTATCAGCTAGCTGCAGATGCAAACAGGAATTTAATGATGCACATGACGAAAACAAGATCCATGATGCTATGGAAATGTGTTGTCCCACCGACAGACCTCATCTGCATGACTTTCGGTCAGTCTACGGATAGATAAATGAAGAATAAAGTACCCTATGGGGGTTAATAACAACTCCAGATGTAATTTACATAATAAAAATCAAGTTCTTCCAGATAAGGACTATATTTAAATTAAACAAGCTTAGGTGTTGAGATTTACAAATTTATGGGGAATATTTATAGGTTTTCATTTAAATTTAGGTTATTTTAATATTGATAACCCTTAGAGAAAATATTTTTGATGGCGTAATTTCCTATTAATGAATTATAGATCAATGAAATAAGTTTCCAAACAAACAAGGCTGCAGATGGTAAAAATTGAATGCAGGAACTGATACAATTAGGAAAAACTGAAAATTTATTTAGTACACAATGCGGAAACGGGAAAAGCCCATAGTTTTAGCGCGGTTCCTCCCTCCCCCATAGGGAGGAACCCCGCTTATAAGGTTGATACAATGAAACAATCCGGAAGTGCCGACTTGAAAATTTCGCGTTTCAGAACCCCTAGAGACCGAAAATAACGGTGGTTAAAATTTGTATATATATATATATATATATATATATATATATATATATGTATATATTTATATATTTATATATATATATATATATATATATATATATATATATATATATATATATATATATTTGTCTGTTCGCGGATTTCTGGCTTCCCTGATGGTCCGATTTTGATGAAGTTTGGTACAAAAATCTGTCGTCCAATTTGAAAGGTCAAGTTCGTTAACCAGCAAAATCCGCCCACTGGAAGATGGCGTTTGGGGCGAAATTCGCGCAAAAAAAATCGTAACGCTTACGTTTTTGAGTTCATAAGCTTGTAAGAACTCGTTTTATAGGCTTCTTTGGCTAGTAAAACGAATGAAACCATTTTCAAGGCGATAGCTTTAACCGTTTTTGAGAAAATTGGAAAAATACTTTTTGAATACCGTTTTTGGTTTGGGTACTTAGAATCATGGGATTCAGTTGAAACATTTTCTGGATGTTTTACTATCATTAAAACTAATATGTTGAAATTTTGGTTACGTTTGGAGTTAGGGAAGGGCTAGAATAAAATATTTTATTAACAGACATAAAAAGTTTTGGTAACTCTGTATATTTTCCTTAATATCTCGAAAAAGGTTGAGAATCTTGGCAAACGAAAGAATACCATTAGAAAGCTTACTAAATGCTCTACAAAAAAGGTTCTGATGAAAGTTTTGATTAGGCGATGTCAATCGGAGAAATAACTGCTTAAAACATTAAAGTAATGGATTTTGCTTATTCGAACTGTTCTTTTTGTCTGTTTTTATTCCTTGTTATTTTTTAATTGCTTATATTTGGATAATGTATTTTACAATAAAACAGATTAGGCAAAATAAGAAAAACAATTCATTGTTAGAAACATAGCTTGCCAAGAGAAAAAGATTCGATGACGTCTTTTGAATATTTTCAATTGCCTTTATGCTGTTGGTTTTTTTATTTTATTTTTTAATTGATTTTATCTGTAGAATTATTACTATAGTAAAAGAACACAGGAATATGTGAAAATTTTTGATATTTTCCAATTCATTGAAACGTATGAAATGAAGTATCGCTAGAAGAGGTTTCTCGGGTCTTGCGGACCCGACCCTAACCCCAGGTATAGCCATAAAACCCTTTGAACAAAGGCCGAGGAAAATATTATCTGTTTCTATTCTATGCTTTTCAAATGAGAATAGGGATATGAACAAGAACCGGGGTCTCCCGTGGTCTAATGGCTAGCGCCTTGGATTCATAAGCGGGAGATGGTGGGTTCGATTCCCAACCTCCGGCAGGAATTTTATCATCCCACGGCTCGCTGGTAAAATTCCTCGCTAAACCCTAGATGTCGGCGCTAATGACCTAGATGTAGATGAGCCGTAAAAAAAAAAAAAAAAAAAGAAAAAAAAGAACTGGAACCGCGCTAAGATGACGCAGTTCCTGCGAGTCGGACTTTTTTAATTACTAGTCATTTCTTCGAAGTTTTAACGTTAATTGATTACTTAATTCCCATTTAAGAGATGTTTTTGTTTTACATGAAAGTCTTTTCATGAAATCATCGAATGTTAGTCCAGTGCGGGTGCAATTCGGTGATGAGCCAAGACTATTTATTCTGGCCTCTTTTCGTAGTAGCTAGGATGTTCACTATCTAGTAAAAGTTTTTATGGTCTTATAGTCCGTCGGCCCGTGTACATTTCATGGAACGATTTTTAAGATTTTTCATTTTTTCACTATTCATTGTACCCGTCTTAAATATTTCAGGGCAACTTGTCAGCTGGCGAGATAGCGGTGGGTTTGGCTGCTAGGGCGTTGCAAAGATAGAAAAAATATGATGATGCGAAACCATTTTAAGATTCTTGAAACTTTTTGGTGAACTACATTACAATCATTGGCACTTGTCAGCTGGCCTGCCAGCGGTGGACTGATTGCCAGCTGGTGGTCCAAACTTGTCAAAAATACGAAATACTAAAATCATTTAAAGATCTCTGAAATTTTGGTGGGAACTAGTATTTGTAGTGAGATTAACGAAAAACATTGTCAGCTGCTCATATGTTGATGTAAAACTTGTACATATACCCTATCTATAAAAAGATAATTATTTTTTGGAAGATAGATGAAGATTTGAAGATATTTTTAAGAGTAAACTGAATAAATGTATAACCATGTATCACAGCTCATACATGACCGTTTATTACTTTGCCTGCACCTTCCAACGGCAATAGCTTTCTTGTTGCGTGATGTCTAACTGCGAGTCGATACTCCATTTTATTTTATTATATTTCACGACAGGATTTATTACAGGTGTTAAATACTTTCATGAATAATAATTAAATTTTCAAAGAGTTCGTTAATTTTATTTTTGTTTTTAATTAATCCTAAACACACGCAAAATGTAAAAACATGTTTTATGTTTGCTCGTTATCTAGTTCTTTCTATTGATTGACCCACTTCGTTAAGGAAGAGGTGTTTTTATTTTTTTTTTCATTTTTAGTCTGTTTTCCTTCCCGTCTACTTACTTCGATAGAGTTTTGTTGATGAATTGCTAATATTGAATAAATTACTGTTCAATTTCCTGTACGAAAATAAACTTTTGAAGAAACCCTGAAATAATTATGCCCTGGTCCTTTTAGAATAGTTTAATATTCAACTCATTTTGAGGCATACAAGATATTTTCATTACATAGTTTGTTGTTCTACAAAGCCATCTACGATAAAAGACAAATGGTATTTTCAAATAATGGAAGTGCAGTATGTACCGCTACCTTGAATTTTACAAAGATCCTTCTAGCCTTTCAAAAAATTTGGAAGTTATTTTTAGCGCGGTTCCTCCCTCCCCCATAGGGAGGAACCCCGCTTATAAGGTTGATACAATGAAACAATCCGGAAGTGCCGACAAGAAAATTTCGCGTTTCAGAACCCCTAGAGACCGAAAATAACGGTGGTTCAAATTTGTATATATATATATATATATATATATATATATATGTATGTATATATTTATTTATATATATATATATATATATATATATATATATATATATATATATATATATATTTGTCTGTTCGCTCATTTTTGGCTTCCCTGATGGTCCGATTTTGATGAAATTTGGTACAAAAATCAGTCGTCCAATTTGAAAGGTCAAGTTCGTTAACCAGCAAAATCCGCCCACTGGAAAATGGCGTTTGAGGCGAAATTCGCGCAGAAAAAATCGTAACGCTTACGTTTTTGAGCTCATAAGCTTGTAAGCACTCTTTTTATAGGCTTCTTGGGCTAGGAAAACGAATGAAACCATTTTCAAGGCGATAGCTTTAACCGTTTTCGAGAAAATTGGAACAATAGTTTTTGAATACCGTTTTTGGTTTGGGTACTTAGAATCATGGGATTCAGTTGAAACATTATGTGCATGTTCTACTTTCATTAAAACTAATATGTTGAAAGTTATGTTACGTTTGGAGTTAAGGAAGGGTTAGAATAAAATATTTTATGAACAGACATGAAAAGTTTTGGGAACTTTGTATACTTTCCTTAATATCTCGAAAAAGGTTTAGAATCTTGGGAAACGGAAGAATACCATTAGAAAGCTTACTAAATACTCTACAAAAAAGGTTCTGATGAAAGTTTTGATTAGACGATGTCAATCGGAGAAATAAGTGCTTAAAACTTTAAAGTAATTAATTACGCTGATTCGAACTGTTCTTTTTGTCTGTTTTTATTCCTTGTTATTTTTTGACTGCTTATAGTTGGATAATGTATTTGCTAATAAATCAGGTTAAGAAAAATAAGGAAAACAATTTAATCTTAGAGATATGGATTTCCAAGAAATAGTTTTTCAAATGCCTAGTGGGGTCCTTCCTAGGGCGGGAACCCATGCAGGTAAGATCGTAAATAAGACCTTTCTTGAAAGTAAAGATGGAACTGTCAACTTTGGTCCTCCTCTGCCTCCCGGCACTTTCATTGCTGACGAAGGCTACCAATGAGTAGCCAAAACGTCCTAAATATAGATTTTTTAACAAAAATCGTATTGAGGTTTCTTTAGCCGAATCCCAAACACTCCATCTTTACTTATCACCTCGACGGCTAACTATCTAATCTTCATGTTTTCTATGTGGACCCAAAATAATAACAGCTTCTATTTTAATCATTTTAAATGAGTCTAGATATAAGAACGGAACCGCGCAAAGATGATGCAGTTCCTGCGAGTCGGACTTTTTTTTTAAGTTTTAGATATATCAGTACATCTTCGATGTGTCTTCTGTTCTCTGTGGGCAAATCGTGTTTATTCAATGACTTATCTTTCTCTGCTGTCTGTAAGTATATTTAAGTCGTGTTTTATCACCAGCAGAAAAGAGTTTTGTGAGTGTCCAATACTTAGTCTACTAAGCACGACTTCTTGTCACTTTACATTCCCAACACCAGGCTTGTATAGTCGTAATAATCTTATCTAATGTTGTATGTATGACTTATACTATATCATGTTGAACTAAATTAATAAAATCTATTTGAATAGTAAGTTATGCAGTAATATTTATAATTATTTATTTATTTAAATACAAAAATGTTCTTTTTATCATGAAAAATGCTTAATTTCTGTAACGGTTATTCATTCCAGAAGTATTTAAGTAAAAAGTGTTGCAATATTATTTTTCCGGAGGCATTTCTTCTTCTATTGGTTTTCCATTTCGCCCCCACCCACCCTCTCCTTAAGTGCTGACAAGGCAATGCGTGGGCCAAGGTGTGCTTTGGATTGGACCCCTCGGTATGTCCATAACAGGCACCATTTGATGGTCCATTTCTTCAGAATCACTTCCAGGCTCTGAAAGGAGAAGGGTACCTGCTTCATTACATTATCGAAAATGTCTATCAGAGCCAAATATATAGAAAATAAACTATATGTTTTATACCTTTTACTTTTTGTACTGCAATATCCTGTAGTGTGCTTTTAATCGTAGCTAAGCATAATAAACAGTAGTCTTAACCAGACTTCGAATTAGGCACACTCTATACTTACACACTAGAATTTAAGCCACTGAATAGGACAGAACGTTTGTATAATTTAACCTTTTACGATAAATCACAAACTGACCGACTGCAAATGAAACGACATCCATACATTACCAGCAAAGGTCTGTTACTACAGATTCTTACCTATCCTAAAATTGAAACATTTCTACTCTTTTTATGCATTAAATTTTAATTTTTTATTTGAATAGACTACAATATGTGAAATTTAACCTTTTACAGTTAAAATTCGAATGGTAAAGGTCAAATTTGATCTGGAAAAAGTCGAAATTGACTTGGGAATACTATATATGCTCTCTCGTGTAATTACCAACTACATGTAATATGCAGTACTTTTCAGCTGGTTCATTAATTTCCCCTGATTTGTAAAGTGATTCTACAAATAATTTTATATAATGAGTATTCAAATGTCAATAACGTTACTGAGCATGTGCATTTACTGTCTAAAACTGAAGTCCAGTTGGATTTACCTTTTGTCAATCTAAAGAACAATTGTGAATTTTATAATGTTTCTTTCATTATAAAGTCTATCATCTCAATTAATATAAATACATTTTTATGGGGAATTAATGATGCGACCTAACAAAGAGGCCTCCAAAATATTCTATAATTTATTTATTTATTTGTAATTGTTTTCTACAAATAGAGTAGAGGGTGATGCATTTTTCTTATAATAAACAGTTGATGCGTTAATAGAGTATTTTAAAAACGTATTATGCTAGTAATAATACATGTGGTCTTGATTTTTGTTACCTGAGACGACAACAAAAGGCGCTGTATTAAAAAATGCCCAGAAAATATGTTCAACTTGGAAATAAAGCCTGTCCCATTATGGGCCCTAAATCTAATCTCTATACAGGATATCGGAATATAGAGGAATATCCATGAAATTATTACGGCGTATCGTAATACCATCTCCTGGGAGGTTTGTTCTATTATGGAATAAAAAATAAATAATCCATACACAAAGGTAACAACAACTTTTAGTTCTATTATCTTGAAAACTTTAGCAAGTCTATGATACTAGATATGCATCTACGTGTGTTTCTCAGCTATCCTCCCCAAAGAATTTTACTTTTGAGTGCCTAGTTGTGTAATGCATTTAGTAAAAAAAAAATTTGTCCTTCTTTTTTGTTTCCTTCGTGGGGGCAAATTGACAATTTCTTCTAAACTGAGGGTTTTAGGTAAATTTCTACTTCTGATACTTCAGTGGTTAACGAACAAAAAAAAAAAAAAAATTTTTTTTTTTCTATACCTGCTAAGTGTAAGTCTTCACTCTTTTTTGTTTACAATTTTTTTTATTGACAGTTTGTAAATAAATAATCAACTGCGTCTGACATCTCTTGTTTCCAATTACATATATTATAGATGACCTTTGGTACATGAAAATTAAAAGAAAATATGACCATATTGAGAAATAATCAATGAAATCTCCACTCAATATTTGTTTTAGTTTTCATTCAAATTTAATTTTTATTAGTAACTTTTCTTCGGCAATTAAAACGGTATCTTGAATATTAATTGAAGCTTATCCATATTCGACAGAAACGCATACTTTTTTTTTTCTCCCAAAGCAAAATGAGAGCAAGTAAACGTTGAATAATTTTATATTCATATACATAGAAACGCGTCATATAAATGTATAAAAAGAAATGGGGACTGAATGCATGCATATATATTGGAGTGAGATTTAAATTAAAGCTAAATCGCTGGTTGGCCGATATTGGCGGGCACTGATAACCACCACGAAGGTTCCAAACTCTCATACAAATTCCAATGTCATTTCCCTTCTAGCAGGTTTCTCTTTCATTCTTCCTTTTAAAATATATTTCCCCAATGTCGGTATTGCATATATTTATTGTACTCAGTGCATTTGTTTTTATAAAGGCTAGATTAACATAAGGGTGCTCAATATGAACACAAATTCAATTTGTATAATTTATCATATGGTTTTCTACAAATTTTATCTTAAATATATATGTATATATATATCGATAACCAGGAGGTAAAGGACCCCATGTCCATTTTTTAATTAAATTGACTTAACAACATCTTCTTAATGTGGATTTTCTGATCCATATAATGGTATAGGGCCCTATATCCTGCTCCCATAAATAACGAAGATGAGACAGTGAAAAATAAAATCATGTCTGTTTTCATTAGGGGAATTGGTTATGTTTGATTATGATCAATACGGTAAAGATATATGTATATTGAATTACCTATCAGTGCCAATAACAATGTGACATCTTTTCTTTAAACTGTTTCTATAAGTAGCAAGAAACAAATTTTAATATGTAATGTTCAATGTTATGGAAAATATGCTCTCCTGAACAAATACAAATATGTGACATGGTGTCCATTACCACCGAGGTACAGATATATATATATATATATATATATATATATATATATATATATATATACATATACATACATACATATATTTAAAACGTCGTCCTTATCCGATTTCTTCTTTCCTAGTAGAATCCCTAGTAGAGAGGGTTGAATGAAACATACACCTGTCGAGCTGGGTGCAGCCGATACTTCTTAAATATCCAGCAAATGTGTGTACATTTACAGTTATAAAGTATTTATTTTGGTTGAAATGAAACCTCCGAATTAAAAAGATTTTTTTTCGAAACGGGGAAAACCAGTCCCCTAAATAATAAATGTTCAGACATAAATGAATAAAAAGCTTGTCTTTCGTAAGCCTAGTATTTTAATAAATAACATCTGAAAATGCTTTATTTTACAATGCCATTATAAGGCTACTTAAAAGCACAAAAAATCTTTAAATTATGAACCCTTTCCTCTACCCGCAAAATCTTACCCCTTTTTCTTTAAAATAAAACATTGCCTTAAGGAAGTAAGGGGTTGAGCCGCCTCCCTTAATGAGAAGGATTAGCTCAATAGACAAAGAGCCTCGCATTAAAACCCCATTAAAATTATGTAATATGGTAATTGAGCGTAAACAGCGGAGGGGAGAGACTGTTTATCATGTTCGGAATATGTATTAGATGTAAATTTTCAAAGGGCGTAGCTGTTAAATTTAACTTATAGCCACCCCCTTCCATCCACCCGCTACGATTTTCTTATATCAATCCTTTCCTCGTCAGCTCAACTTCATTGTTTTAGAATATTTTAAAGGAATGCTGCTGTCATAATTATATTCACCAAACAAATAATGTCATTTTACTTCATAATAAAAATAATTCCTTAACGCAGAAGCTGCATAACTGAGGACATTCCTCAAATGTTGGATAGTATATTCTGCATTCCTGAATAACTTGGTTAATATAACCTACATAAAAATAATTTTTTTTTTGCTATTTTACTTTTGTAATTAATAGCTGACTCAATTATTAAATTTTTAATTAATTTTCTTTCGGAGTGTTTTGTAGGCAACGCACTGGGCTCCATAATAAATAGGTACGCAAAAACTTTACATATTTGTTCGTTGATCTTGAGGAATAATAAAAACGGTTCACGTGTAGAAAGAGAAAATCCCATACTTTAAACAAGGGGGGAACCGGATACAGCGTCCCTGTAACAACCAATGCCCGAGACGGTTTGATTCAATTTGAACAGTTGATTCAACAGACAGCTTCGTTATAATACAACAGAAGTACGACCGGTATGAGCAAATTGATAATTTGGGTCCGGAGAATACCCCTTCAGATTAGCTTATATTTACAAGACATCTTTCTCTTTAGATGCTAACCACGTAAATCGAGTTTCATTGCAATATTAAAAAAAATTACGGCCCTTAGGGGAATGATGTATTCCAAGTTTCATGGTGTATCGTCTTAATAGACATGGGTGTGTGTGTATATATATATATTCTATGACGAATTTCCGAATTCTCACACATAAGGGAGAAAACATCGTTTTCTTTTTTTATCGAGACAAACGTGGTTTTTAGAAGATTAATCTTCTAAAACCATAAGAATTAAAAATGAATGAATGTAAGTATGTCTATCTTACCAAAAGAAACCTAATCTACATTTCCTGAAATTTTCTTGATATTGGTTACTACCGTTACTCAACCAATGGGCCACCCCCCTCTCGCCAATGGGCGTACCTCTGGCCAATGGGCCACAGAGATGGGCATAATTTTATTTATAAATAAAAATACGAATTTATTCGTACTTCATATATTTGTGAATACGAATATAAATAAATTCGTATTCATAAGTGTGAATACGAATTTATTTTTATTCACATATATTAAATATAAAAATACAAATAAAATTTTATTCGTAAATTTTTCTGCGAATAAAAATAAATTCACAGAAAAAATTGTAAATAATCACAAGAAATGTGAATATTTACAAAAAATCAAGTGATTACAAAAAAAAAATCACATTAAAATATACGAATAAAAATTTATTCACATTATAATTTGTGAATACAAATTTATTCACAATAAAATTCGCAAATAAATTATTAATTTATTCGTATTAAGATGATATTACGAAAGTCATTAAAGGTGATTTTTTTTTTTTTTTTTTTTTTTTTTTTTTTTTTTTTTTTTAAAGGCGTTTAACGTCTAGGTTATTAGCGCCTAGATTTTTTCTTGACCACGAGTCCACCGCAGGACCACCAGCCATGCTGCAGGGACACAGTTTGTCATCTGTACCTCCATCAATAAAAAAAAAAAAAAAAAAAAAAAAAAAAAAAATCACCTTTAATGACTTTCGTAATATCATCTTAATATGAATAAAATCATAATTTATTTGCAAATTTTATTGTGAATAAATTTTTATTCACAAATTATAATGTGAATAAATTTGTATTCTTATATTTTAATGTGTTTTTTTTTTTTGTAATCACTTGATTTTTTGTAAATATTCACATTTTTTGTGATTATTTACAATTTTTTCTGTGAATTTATTTTTATTCACAGAAAAATTTGCGAATAAAATTTTATTTGTATTTTTATATTTAATATATGTGAATAAAAATAAATTCGTATTCACACTTATGAATACGAATTTATTTATATTCGTATTCACAAATATATGAAGTACGAATTTATTTATATTCGTATTCACAAATATATGAAGTACGAATTTATTTATATTCGTATTCACAAATATATGAAGTACGAATAAATTCGTATTTTTATTTATAAATAAAATTATGCCCATCTCTGATGGGCCAGATCTGAGATTTCCGGGTTCCAGAAAAACTTTCTCATTTAACCAGCTTTCCATTCATGTATCACAACCCTGTGTTATTGAAGTATATGAACGATTTAGGAACAAAAGTTTACAAAAAATCATGGATCTGTGAAAAGAAAATTAATTTTTTTTTCTTCAGTTTATTCAAAAAGCTTAAATAAAATATTTATTTTTATAAATATTAAGTAAATATTTACTTAAAACAATAAAAAAATTACTTCCATAAAAATATAAATAAAAATCCTAAAACATTAAATAAATAAAATACCCATTTATTTTGAATTTATTAATCACAGTAACTAATACTGGTTCCAGGAGGTGGCCATTAATGAACCCCAATCACATTTTAACCTTAAAAATTATTAATTTTACCTAGCATTTGAACACATTTTTACAGGAATATCTACATCTTATTTATTAGGGATGGGATATTTAATTACCACAACAAACACACATGGGCTCACGAGAATCCCAGGGTGGTTCACACGCGTAGCCATTAATATCAATTTAAGGAAAAGCATTTGTTTTCTAATTATAAATACCTGTAAAAATGTGTTCAAATGCGTTTTTTTTTAATTTTCGTGGAAGTAACTTTTGTTATTGTTTTATGTAAATATTTACTCAATATTTAAGTAAATACCTATAAAAACAAATATTTCTTTTAAGCTTTTTGAATTAACTGAAAAAAAAAAATTAATTTTCTTTTCACAGATCCATGATTTTTTCTAAATTTTTGTTCTTAAATCGTTCATATACTTCAATAACACAGGGTTGTGATACATGAATGGAAAGCTGGTTAAATGAGAAAGTTTTTCTGAAACCCGGAAATCTCAGATCCTGCCCATTGAGGGGTAACCCTGGTAAGAATATGAAGAAAATTTCAGAAAATTTAGATTAGCTTTCTTTTGGTAAGATAGATACACTTAAATTCATTCATTTTTACGTTTACTATCAACTAGTCTTATAGTAAATTTACTCAGCTTTCGATTGGTTTCGCTTCCTTTTGTAGTAGAACCACCTGGGCCGGAGCTACAACGATTAATCTTCTAAAAACCACATTTGTCTCGATAAAACAGTAAAACGACGTTTTCTCCCTTATGTGTGAGAATTCGGAAAATCGTCATAGAATATTTTTTGTTTCCCTAAAGGTCCTCTATCATCTCCCACAATATGAAAAGACATTTACGGGACACCCTGTATATATATATATATATATATATATATATATATATATATATATATATATATATATATATATGTTTTGTTTTGTTTTAAGTTTCTTCGCTGGGGTTGATTGTTCTTCCTCTCCTTTGCGCAAAGGAGAGGAGAGGAAGAACACCGCTGGAGACAGAAGCCGTCTCACAAATCAATCATATATATATATATATATATATATATATATATATATATATATATATATATATATATATATATATATATATGTACATATACATATGACCCAATATATAATATATTTATCATGAAGATTAGATAGTTAGCCGTCGAGGTGATAAGCAAACATGGAATAGTTGGGATTCGACTTAAAAAAACCTCAATACGATTTTTGTATTGTATCGTATTGAGATTTTTTTTAGCCGAATCCGAACTATTCCATGTTTGCTTATAATATATTTAGAAAAGAAATATATACTATATATTATATAGTTATATTTATTTATCAATAAATAAATAAATTTCTCTTAATGGTTGGGGATCGATAAGTTAGTGCAGCATTCGTTTACTTTAACTTCTTAGTTTGATATATTTTTGCCGACATGTTTCGTGCTTTGTGTTGCTCCTCTTCAGGGGCTTTCTTTATTAGGAAGTCTTCTTGTATTGTGTTCTTACTTGAGATTCAGACGTAATAATTATTCACACACACACACACACACACACACACACACACATATATATATATATATATATATATATATATATAAATATATATATATACATAATATATATATTAAACTTTTATATTAATATATAACGCGTTGTTCAAATCAAAGTCTTATCCAATTTATTTCCTTATGTAGATTTGTATATATCTAAAGAGGTCTTATCTACACTCATTTTATAGGACGCATTTTGTATGAATAGCAGATTATGTATTTTCTAAATATTTCTTCAAAAGTTATGATTGTTGTATATATGTAAAATGATTATGTTTAGGCTTTCTTGAATATATATTCAGATATTTAATCTAATATTCTGGGAGAACGTCCTCAACACAATCTCTGTGATTAGATAATACCATTAAAAAAATATCATAGACTTACACGGTCTATGTTACTCACTGCCTTAAGATCTGTTGAATAGGGGTGTGTTGTTGGTATAAAAAGCGACATTGTAAGGAAATACCCTTAGGAAATTGGCAAAACTTATTAAATGACAAATCGACATTGTCAAATTCAGAACAACTCAAAACATTAACACTTGCCTCACATCTTGCCTTAATGTGCCTTGTGTAGAAATAATGACCGTATTGTAATATAAAGTTCGTATTTAATTTCTGTAGCTACAATGAAAATCGAGTTGTTTTTTTAAGAATTAATCTTTAGACGAGAAAATAACCCTTTTCCCTAGCATAGGTGTTTACTAGACCCGTATAGAGATATATTGGATGGATTTTTGGATATAGGTAGGGATATCCAATGGAGCGGGATAAAGTAAGAATAATCCGAACCTCTATTGGGATTACTCTATTTTCCACCGGATACCACCTGTAGCTTCTCCACTAACCCTTCCTTCCCGTCTCATTTTTATCTTTTTTCCTCCCCCGCTTTTTCTGTCGAATTTTTTCCGCGCTTGTGGCCCTCTCGATGGTTTTATTCGGGCCAACTGTGTTATTTAAATTCATGTCTTCGTACTTTAATTTTGGTTTATTATTAGTTCATGTTTAAAGAACCATGAAACCTTATATTCATTATTGTTTTAAACACAGTTCCTTTATATGTGTGAAATAAAATATTGTCCGAAGAGTGGAGATTAGACTGTATCATATGAGTAGTATAAACTATAAAACATATCTTCGCCACCACTACAGAAAGGAATTAGACAAAAATCTCAAAAATGCACACTGAAACGAAAATACCATACATAAAAATATATATATATATATAAACTTACGTATAGTTTCTTTCAAAGATGCAGGAATCCACTGATAAAAGAAATAGGTAACTATACCAAAACATCAGGTAAAAGACTCGTGCACAAACGTACTAAACACATCCTTATGAACAGGACTACTGAAAAGTAAATATGTAAGCTCTAGGTGGTATATCTAGTATACTGCCTGATCTCTGCTCCTATTATCTCATAGCTAAGACTAGCAGATAGCTTTAGGTACTAAGCTGTAAACATTAACACAGGTCTTCTACAATCAGTCTTTAATGAATTTAGTTTGCTCAGTTAGTTTTATGTCTAGTAATTATTAATTACCTCTCCTATTACTTATCAGTGTAATATCTCTTCAAATAATTATTATCATTATCATTGTAATTAAGTATTTATCATTAATTATTTTAGTTATCGTTAATTTATATTATCATTATATGATGTGTCTTAGTAGTTAGTAGTATAAGTCAGGGTTTTTGTGACATTTTTCCCTTATAAATAATTGATAGACTTTATTTTAATTCACTGCAGTGTGTTAATCCTAGAAATAGAGTGTTTGTGTGGTAAAGAGGTACACACGTGTTATTGTAATCGTTGTCTTTTATTCAATAAACATATTTAAATTAAAAAAAAAAAAAAAAAAAAAAATAGACAAATTGAAAATCCCTGCAAATGTCAGAAATGCGTTGGATAACGATAGCAAAATAATAGATATAATAACAGCCTTTCATAAAAAATTCTATTTATATAAAAATATGTGAAGGATAAATACACAGAACAAAGAAAAAATAACTAAAATTTGGAACAAAATAAAAAAAAAAAAATTTAAATAAGAAATTGTAAAATAAATAATGAGTTAGAAAAAATTAAAGTAAGAGAGAAATTGTTTTATAAAAATTGCACCAACAACGTGCTTTCATTATCATATTTAAACAAACATAGGAGACTCTACTGAATCGGGCAATTATAACAAATTGAGCTTGAGGTTTTGCCCTAAAACTCTAAACAATCCAAACCAAAAGCCATATAAGTAGATTATTTTTAACCATACGTCAGTCATTATGCTCTATCCCTTTATTAATTGCAGATTTGATGTGTTAATAACAAAATCTTTGTTCAATTTATTGCATATTGAACTGATGATGTACCTTTTCTCTAACCTAAGTCAATATTACAAAGTGTTCGAAAGCTGCAAAATATTTACAAGTCAAATATTTTGTCCTTATGATGTCCACTTTTCCCCGTAAAAATGTTTCTTTTCATCGATGTTCACAGAGAACAAGTTGGAAAACGGGAAGAATGAGTTAAGCGAACTATGATTTTCTCCTAAGATTAATGCAAAGAAGTCACTTACTTACAGCCTCGATCGTTTCCGACCAATGAAGGTACGGCTAACTTCCCATCTCTTTTTGTTAAAAAGCTGCCTAGGAAAGTTGAGATATTGAACTTATCAAGTTATTCCCAGTGGCCATCGATATAGGTCCCTTCTATAGTCATTATCAGCCTTCAATTCAACTACAGTACTGCTAATATTGGCACATTTCTAGGGAGATTCCTTTAAAACTCTACTGTACTTCATTAATTAGTTCATATAATGGAAGCTATGTGGGCGTATTTGTGAAGGGGGCTGCAGCTCCCCTCCCGAAATTGATTTAATCGGTAAAAAATTGTCATCAAAATCTCAAAAATAAACTAAGATAAAATATTGTTTTTTGGGTGTAATAGCGTTTTAGTTGGCTAACTATTCCAAGTTCTAGTTTGTTAGTATCCCATAACCCCAAATAACCCGGTGCTCCCCCACCCCGCCTTAAAATTATTTCCTATATACGCCCCTGGGAAGCTAGACGACATACATCATATTTATCTGAAACTAGCTTAATCCTGCCCTCCTAATATTCTCAGAAGAATATCAATAGTACTTTTAAAAATAACTTATAAACAAGCTCTTCTATATTAAATAGTCTCCGTCCTTCAGATAAATATTGAATCGTTATTTATGAATATCCCTAATGAAGATGAAGTAAATATTTGTTCAAATACTCATGCTTTTTGTAAGTAGAATATTGAGTTGATTGAGAAATACAGGCCTTCAACAAACAGCTGGTCTTGAATACTGAACCCATATTCATGAACAGACTTTCCTTTGTCTCATAATTAAAGAACCTTATTTATAGTTTAGAATATGTATTTGTGGTTCTTTTAACATTTTTATTTCGACACTTGTGTGTGTGTATATATATATATATATATATATATATATATATATATATATATATATGTAGGTATAAATACACTTAACTCCTGACTAATCTTCTTTGTAGATACTCTACGTGTTTCCCGTCATATGACGCCTTTTTAGAAACAATTTTAATATAAATTGCATTTCAGTCTTAAACTAGGATGATAGAAAGTCGTCCTGACGACCTACTTGTAAAATGGTCATCCAACGATATACTATGTACGTATTCTCTTCGGAAGCAACTTTGACGTCATGTTACGTACGACATGAAGAACACCTTATAAGTAAATTTAGTGAGGAATTAAAAACTAAATTATCTTCCGCTATTTTTAAAAATAAAATCATATATTAAAAAAATATAATAACCTTGTGATATACGTAAATATTTTTTAGTGATATTCTTCTCTGAATTCCAGGGCCGCCACAAGGGGGGACAACCGGGTACAGTTTTCCCGGGCCCGGGCACCGTGGGGGCCCGGGCCGATCCTCGCTAATTGGAAAAAAAAGTACCAAAAGTGACCTTTGCAGCACCGATTATCGGCTTTTATTCTCATTTTGCTCAAAACTCAAGATGAAAATAATTTTAAAATGCCCAAAGTCCTATAGCAATGTACTAGAATTTTCATTCTGGCTCTGAGAAGTGGGGGCCCATGATCTGGTACCGGGCCCGGCTCTGAGATGTGGCGGCCCTACTGAATTCGTTAATATATGTCTATATATAAGATTTTAAAGCTCCATAGTAGTTATGCCTTAAATTTTCCCCGAAGAATACCCACCTTTTCAAACGGATATCGACCTCGCTGCTTACGACAAAATGTACTATAATCACTCTGTCTCGTCAGGCCGTTTCTCATTTTTTTCTGTACGCATGTAAACTGTAAACTTGGTAAATATTGGTGTTGAGGATGTATTTAAAAAAATATTTTAACAATAGAATAATTTTAGACTTTTCTCAAATTTTCTTGAATATGTCCTGTACTTCTCTGTATCAAACCTACAAAAACTGTTCAGTAATGAAAGACCACCCCAGTTGGAGAAAACAATACTTAAGCAAGGAAAATATTGGAAGCTTTCATTGTTATGTTTCAAAAATACAGCATATCTTTTTTCATTTATACATATGTATGATTATTAAAATGTTTCCATTCATTTGTCTACAAAAATGAAGGTTTAAATGCTCTTATCTCAATAGATACCTTCAAATTCGCAAATCGCCCGTTTAATAGTTTTGGTCCAGCAAAACAAATAAATAAGAACCAGTGTAGAAATGGTTAAAAGAAAAACTATTTTAAAATAAGAATGGATTTTAATGAGCAACGTTTCAGCTTGAACTCCAAGCCTTCATCAGGACTATGAGAAGAAGAAGAACGCATCTGGTTAGAAGTCTTTACATCTCTGGATTTTAATCCATTTTTAACTATCTGATTCCGGGCTATTTCCACACTGGTTAAACCTCACGGTCAACGAACTCTTCTGAATTAAATTAAAAATAATAATTATAATATTTCCAAATCACACTAGAGATAAGCTTTGTAAGGAAACACCACACAATGCTCTCCCAGCTAATCATATCTCGGGCATTTTTTATATTTGCCCCAATAATATTTAAGGGGTTAATTTTCAGGCCGTTGAATGTTACAAAGCTCGCCTGTCAGCCCGGTTACTAATCCGACAAGCCTTTCACTTATGTGTTAGAGTGTGCCTCAAATGTTGAATACTAACACCAATCGAACACACTAATCCTAGCTGGTGTTGAGGGCTTACCTTCGAGCTGTGTCGGCACCGCATGCCTGGAATTGACTCGTGTGTTACGGATATAAATTATACCTTTCATGCGTCCGTTTCCAATTTCGTCCCGGTTCCGTCAGAGCTCGTGACATGCCGAGGAATGTGTTGACGGATTCATGAATATGAAGGCCTGTTATTTTGATTTTCGATTTCTAATGAGAATGTTTTATAGAGGAAATTTTAGGTGGATGCGAACATTGTTTTATAATGTCTTTAGGATTCTCTATCTATTGCTAAAATCCTCCACATTTGTATAAAATTAAGTATTAGGGAATATGTCCCTTTCTATAAGGAGGAAATCGGCTTATGCCTTTGAACCGATGACGCCACCCGGAAGTGTCCACTGGTGATGTCGGCGTTTCACAATTCATTCGTCGCGAAGACATTCATCTTTCAAATTTTTATAAATTTATATATAAATATATTGGTGTTATTAATACTGCTTTCGTCTCCAGCTGTTGTTATTTTTTTTTTCGTTGTATATCCCAGGAATCCCATCAGCCTGGATGGTTTCCATAATTTTAATAGCTTTTCAAAGACAGCGTAGCAGGATGCGACTCCACAGGGTGGTGGCTTTTCTTGAGAAAAAAGGAAAGTGCATTAGCCTATCCTGGCTAGAAAAGGGTGGTAACCTATAGATAATCCGTCCAAAAATTCATAGTTCATAATAAATGGACGTTAAAATTTAATAAATATATATATATATATATATATTTCTGCTCGCATTCGACTGCATTCAAAAATTATTTGAATGGAATTTGGCAAAAAAATAATTTGTCTAAAAAGAAAGATCAGGTTCATTACAAGCGGAAGCCATTTTTCGGCGATATTTGTGAGAAGAAATCCTACTACCCAATGATTTGCGGTTATACGCTAGCAGTTACATTTAGAAGTGAGTAATTGAATAACTTTGTCCACTTGAATTTGCAACTAAATTGATTCTTCCTCCTTCATCCTAATTAAATTGTAACTCCACATGAAATGGATAAGGAAATATGGATTGCCATGTAAAAGTATAATAACATTTTATATTAATGTGGATCTGTGTGTACATTGATGAAAATTCTTAAAAATGTTCTTGGTCTAGCTTTTGGAATGCATATTCACGTTTAAAAATATGCATGTAGTCATGGAAACATGTATCTTTACTTTGAAGCTATAAGAAATTACGTTTTGAGTAAATAGAGAGAACATGTTGAATTTCACAACGCCCTGAAGGCAAGATGAATGGGGTGAGTAATCTTCGAGCCGGAAATAATGAATGGGCAGCTCATTACCCAGGCCAGTGAGTCAGAATGAAATAATCCACACAGGAAAATGTCACGGGTCTTCTTCATTCATGAGGTCAGCTTCGGAGAAACATGGTTGGCTTTACTCCAAGTAAATATATTATACTCGACTTAAATAAATTTTCATTGCAAGGAAGTTTGTACGCCATGTAATGAATGCCAATCTCGTTGATTATTAGGAGTATCATGTTGAGCATTAGTTTTGTAAATATGTAGTAAGTGGCAAAATTACTTGTGCTCGTCCAGTGTCGAAACTTGGACACTAGGGATCTTAGAGTCGCCGATACTTGGCTGACCTATTTCCTTAGCATGCTCATTAAAGAATATTTTTAGGCCCTCATACTACAATATACTTCTTATACATCCTTTAATCGGACTAATTGCCAAAATGGTCAAAAATCTTGAATAGGCGAATGTACATATTAGAACAATATACAAAAAACTGTAGTATTATGAGGACTAAACCACAACATGCCTATCCTTCCGGTACTAATAGTAGACTAGGAAGTGAGAAAATATGGAGGGTTCAGAGCACAACTAGACCAAGTCCATGTTTTACAGTTTTCAGAAAATGAGTATTATGCGTATTAATTGAAGAGACGTGGTTCCTAATGACCAGTATAAGTCTCAAAAAGATTTAAACTTAAACACTGATCTTAATTTAAAATATCACTGACATTATTTAAAGGATGAAAAAATGGTCGAAAATTCCCACAAGTGTTTTATTGGCAAAACGTTTTCAGGGACTAAGCCCCATTTTCAATGCCCTGTGACACAATGCAGTAATTAAAACAGGTTCAATTTAAAACAGATTAAAATAACAAAACAATAATAACAAAAAACAATCGTAAAACCTGAGACTACATATTAAAATAACATAAAACCCTATTTCGTCCAATTATTTAAAAGTCAAGTCAATAAAAAGTTAAAACACACATTCAAACAATAAATAATAAATACTTTCATTCTATCACACAAACACACATGCAGGAATAAACAAGTCTAAAATAGGATACAATGATATGAAAAACATATGAAAAAACTAGAGAGAAGGCTAAGTACCCACCATGCATTCGCTCTTATTCAGCCGAGCCTTGCTCCTAGACTGGCTTTGGAAAGCAGCGAGGGACTGTAGGGCTGAGGTTGAAACATGCTTCAACGTACCGCCGTCTCCTTTTGCGTTAACATTCTTCTCCGAGACAGCATCAATTTTAATCCAAACCTTTTCTGCCATGTCCATCTTTCTTCCCTTCCTCAATGTCTCCAGTACTTCACAGTCGAGGAAATCTGTGTCATGGTTTTCTTTAAGTACATGTTTCCTCATCTCCGAATCCTTTCTGCTCAAATGCTCTTTAATCCGTACTTTTAATTTTCTACCACTTTGACCAACATACGAAGACCCACAGGAAGTACACGACACTCGGTAGACTCCCGACTTGTCCAGCGGCTGGATGAAATCCTTCGTTTTAGGTAGCCGGTTTTTCAAAGTTCCCCTGCTCCTATATGCTGTCTGCACCCCTACCTTTCTTAGCATCCGTCCAACTCTTTCCGATACTCGGCCAAGGTAAGGTATACTCAAAAAGTACCCCCCTTTTTTTATTAACTCCCCCTCCTGTTCCACTTCTGAATCCCGCTTAATCTTTTTCCTATAGCGCCTTTCCAAGAGCTTATCGACTAAATCACATTTATAACCGTTGGCTATAGCCAAATGCTTAATGTAATTTAATTCCCTGTTGAACTTCTCCTCTGCCAAGGGAACATTCAAGAGTCGATCTATCATAAAGATTAGGCCCGAGACTTTATATTGTGGGTGATGGAAAGAGTCCGACGGGATGAGAAGATCGGTGGCTGTTGGCTTCCTATAAATATCAAAAATATGGGTACCGCCATTTCTCCGTATCTCAACATCAAGGAAACTCAGTCCGCCTTCACTTTCCAACTCAAGGGTAAATTTTATTCTTTGGTGGCAGCTATTAATGTAATCGTGAAGGCCTTGTAAGTCATCCTGTGTGCCCGAAAAACTAACAATAATGTCGTCAACATAGCGGCCCCAAAAATCAATAAATTTTCGAAAAGGATTACGATCCGATAAAATATATACATGCTCAAACATCAATTTTCCATCATCCAGCATTCTCCAACAACGACATTATTTATGTTCATAAAATAGTTACAATTTGGACTTGGCTTACTTCTTGGATGTGTAGCAATTACTGCTGCAAGTGGCAAAATAATGAAGTTAGGACTTTGTCTCCTGTAGCATTGAAAAGAGCCATTTTAGTAACTCTTCTATGCCATTACAATATAAAATGTCAAAAAGTCCGTCACGCAGGAGCTGCATTACTAAGCACTTTGAATTGCATTCCTGAATAATTTGCTTAAAATAACCTATATAGATAAATAAAATAAAAACATAAATCGTTCTGCTCTTTTGCATTTGTTATGAGCAGCTGTTTCAATAATTAATTTTGTAATTAATTTCCTTCCAGAGTTTTGTGTATGCATGTATGTATGTGATTTAGTTCATTTTCACGACACATCTTTCTTATTAGATAGCCAAGACGCATTAAGAGTTTCGTAACAATACAACAGAAATTACGACCGGTATAAGGAAATTAGTAATTTCTGTCCGGATTAAACCCCCCCCCCCATTCTACTCAACCGATTGAGTTTATTTTTACTCTTCAGTTGACCACAACGAATTTCCAGTTTCGTTAAAATATAATAAAAATTACTGCTGGCATTGAAAAATAACTACTTTGGCTCTGAAGTAAACCCCCCCCCCTCCTGATGGACCGATTTTGTTGGTTAACGAACTCGTTCCATCGTTTGATGGGAGAATACTACATACAAAGTTAGTTTCGTGGCGAAAAAACAAAAACTCTGGCCTGTATCGTGTTAACGGACACATATATAACTATATATATATATATATATATATATATATATATATATATATATATATATATATATAAATTTTTACTGGGGTCATTTTCGATGTCTACTTGGTAGGATCGATACAGATTCGAAGAAATTTTTCAAAAATTCCGTCATGAGTCAACCTCAATAGCTACTTTCCTTCGGAGGAAAGTGCTAAAACTCTTCTAAACACAATAATACAAAAATTGCATTCAAATTCTATAATTTTGATATGCGAAGAATTTATTTTTTTATTTACTCGCGGAATGTAGGTAAAGCAAATTTTTCTTTTAAGGTGTCACAGAGCGAAAATATGAAAATATCTCATTTTATTTTAAACAATCAAAAATCTTTAAAAAGGAAAAAAAGAAAAAGATCTTTAATATGCCAGAAAGTCAAAAAGGCATGGCGTGTCTAGAATAGGAGATGCGTTTTTTTAGCGCGGTTCCTCCCTCCCCCATAGGGGACATAGGGGACAATCCGGAAGTGCCGACAAGAAAATTTCGCGTTTCAGAACCCCTAGAGACCGAAAATAACGGTGGTTCAAATTTGTATATATATATATATATATATTTATATATATATATATATATATATATATATATATATATATATATATATATTTGTCTGTTCGCTCTCTAGGTCGAAGACGAATGGTCCGATTTTGATGAAATTTGGTACAAAAATCAGTCGCCCAATATGAAAGGTCAAGTTCGTTAACCAGCAAAATCCGCCCACTGGAAGATGGAGTTTGGGGCGAAATTCGCGCAGAAAAAATCGTAACGCTTACGTTTTTGAGTTCATAAGCTTGTAAGTACTTTTTTTATAGGCTTCTTGGGCTAGGAAAACGAATGAAACCATTTTCAAGGCGATAGCTTTAACCGTTTTAGAGAAAATTGGAAAAATATTTTTTGAATACCGTTTTTGGTTTGGGTACTTAGAATCATGGGATTCAGTTGAAACATTTTCTGCATGTTCTACTTTCATTAAAACTAATATGTTGAAATTTTGGTTACGTTTGGAGTTAAGGAAGGGTTAGAATAAAATATTTTATTAACAGACATAAAAAGTTTTTGTAACTTTGTATATTTTCTTTAATATCTCGAAAAAGGTTAAGAATTTGTTAAACAAAAGAATACCATTAGAAAGCTTACTAAATGCTCTACAAAAAAGGTTCTGATGAAAGTTTTGATTAGGCGATGTCAATCGGAGAAATAAGTGCTTAAAACATTAAAGTAATTGATTTTGCTTATTCGAACTGTTCTTTTTGTCTGTTTAGCGCGGTTCCTCCCTCCCCCATAGGGAGGAACCCCGCTTATAGGGTTGATACAATGAAACAATCCGGAAGTGCCGACTAGAAAATTTCGCGTTTCAGAACCCCTAGAGACCGAAAATAACGGTGGTTCAAATTTGTATATATATGTATATATATATATATATATATATATATATATATATATATATATATATATTTGTCTGTTCGCTCTCTAGATAGAAGACGAATGGTCCGATTTTGATGAAATTTGGTACAAAAATCCTTCTTCCAATTTGAAAGGTCAAGTTCGTTAACCAGCAAAATCCGCCTACTGGAAGATGGCGTTTGGGGCGAAATTCGCGCAAAAAAAATCGTAACCCTTACGTTTTTGAGTTCATAAGCTTCTAAGTACTCGTTTTATATTATTCCTGGGCTAGGAAAACGAATGAAACCATTTTCAAGGCGATAGCTTTAACCGTTTTCGAGGAAATCGGAAAAATATTTTTTGAATACCGTTTTTGGTTTGGGTACTTAGAATCATGGGATTCAGTTGAAACGTTTTCTGCATGTTCTACTTTCATAAAAACTAATATGTTGAAATTTTGGTTACGTTTGGAGTTAAGGAAGGGTTAGAATAAAATATTTTATTAACAGACATAAAAAGTTTTAGTAACTTTGTTTACTTTCCTTAATATCTCGAAAAAGGTTGAAAATCTTGTGAAACGGAAGAATACCATTAGAAAGCTTATTAAATGCTCTAAAAAAAAGGTTCTAATGAAAGTTTTGATTAGGCGATGTCAATCGGAGAAATAAGAGCTTAAAACTTTAAAGTAATTGATTTCGCTTATTCGAACTGTTCTTTTTGTCTGTTTTTTATTCCTTGTTATTTTTTAATTGCATATTGTTGGATAATGTATTTGAAAATAAAACAGGTTAAGAAAAATAAGAAAAACAATTTAATGTTAGAGATATGGATTTCCAAGATATATAGCTTTTCAACTGCCTAGCGTCCTTCCTAGGGAGGGTTCTTTGTCTTTGATTTTGGTACTTAGAATTATGGGATACAGTTGAAACATTTTCTGCATGTTCCAGTTTCATCAACACATATGTTGAAATTTTTGTTACGTTTAGAGTAAAGGAAGGGTTAGAATAAAATATTTTATTAACAGACAAAAAAAAGTTTTGGTAACTTTGTATAATTTCGTTAGTATCTCGAAAACCGTTGACAATCTTGCGAAGCGGAAGATTACCATTCGGAAGCTTACTAAATGCTCTACAAAAAAGGTTCTGAAGAAAGTTTTAATTAGGCGATGTCAATCGGAGAAAAAAGTGCTTAAAGCTTTAAATTAATTGATTTCGTTTATTCCAATGGTTCTTTTTGTCTGTTTTATTTCTTGTTATTTTTTAATTGCTTATAGTTGGATAATGTATTTGACAATAAAACTTGTTAAGTAAAATAACAAAAACAATTTATTGTTAGAAATATAGATTTCCAAGATTCCAAGACCTTGTCACTAGCGGGTCTGTTTCTAGTGTTGCGGACCCTTCCAGGTAAGATTGTAAATCATGACCTTTAAAGACTTTACTACTCACAGGAATGGCGTTAGTGACCTTAAGGGTTGACACGCCATTAAAATAATTAATTAAAAAAAAAGACTGGTGGAACCAAAATAATAACTGCTTCTATTTTAATCTTTCCAAATTAGACTAGGGATATGAACGGAACCGCGCTAAGATGATGCAGTCCTGCGAGACGGACTTTTTTTATTCCTTGTTATTTTTTAATTGCTTATATTTGGATAATGTATTTTACAATAAAACTGATTAGGCAAAATAAGAAAAACAATTCATTGTTAGAAATATAGCTTGCCAAGAGAAAAAGATTCGTTGACGTCTTTTGAATATTTTCAATTGCCTTTATGCTGTTGGTTTTTTTTAAATTATTTTTTAATTGATTTTATCTGTAGAATTATTACTATAGTAAAAGAACACAGGAATGTGTGAAAATATTTGATATTTTCCAATTCATTGAAACGTATGAAATGAAGTATCGGTAGAAGAGGATTCTAGGGTCTTGCGGACCTGACCCCAGGTATAGCCATAAAACCCTTTGAACAAAGGCCCAGGAAAATATTATCTGTTTCTATTCTATGCTTTTCAAATGAGAATAGGGATATGAACAGGAACCGGGGTCTCCCGTGGTCTAATGGCTAGCGCCTTGGATTCATAAGCGGGAGATGGTGGGTTCGATTCCCAACCTCCGGCAGGAATTTTATCATCCCACGGCTCGCTGGTGAAATTCCTCGCTACACCCTGGATGTCGGCGCTAATGACCTAGATGTAGATGTGCCGTAAAAAAAAAAAAAAAAAAAAAAAAAAAAAAAAAAAAAAAAAAAAAAAAAAAAAAAAAAAACTGGAACCGCGCTAAGATGACGCAGTTCCTGCGAGTCGGACTTTTTATTCGTGAACTATCTAGGCCAGGAGCGTTGGAAATTAGTCCCTGAAGATGTTCACGCCTTTAAAATGTGTACCAAAAATAGTTTGAGATTTTAGTTTTTGATGAAAATCCAGATGACAAATTTATTATGTTGCGCTACAATAAACATTATGGAGCAGATTCATGGTCTCTTTTATAACCTAATAATATTAATTCCATTCCCTTCACAATTCAATCTGAATCTCAGTTCATAATTTGTGCCCTTTAGCTGTTACCTGGGTGGAAATATTTTCGTTTGAGTGATTTATATCGTTTGTGTCCGTATAAGGATTAGAATAGGGTTTCATTATTTATTCTTAGAGAGCAAAATTTGGGAATTTTAGTAATACGTTTATTTAACATCTGTACATTTGGAGTGTACATTAGTTAAGTTTGCTCTCAGATAAAAATAATGATTATATACAGAAATTGCGTTGAAATACAAAATAAATAAAAAACAAATAAGCAAATAAATAAAAAAAAAATAAAATAAAAAAAGAAAGAAAAAGTACATAAAAAACAAAACAAACAAAAACAATGAATAGGAAATAATAATAACACAATAATAATAAAGATAAAACGAAAGAACTGCACGGACGATATTACAGTCGTTTATTTGATCCGGAGGTGCAGACGACGTTGTCGGTAACATGGTTGACTTCTGGTCGGCTATTTTCGGAAACTGAGGGTTTCGTGATAGCCATCCAGGACCAAGTAATTGCAACACGGTCCTACCGACGACACGTTTTAAAAGATATTAGTATTTCGGACAAGTGCAGATTATGTAACAAGGCGCATGAGTCGATTCAACACGTGACGGCAGGCTGCGAAATTCTTGCGGGATCGGATTACCTTCAGAGACACAACAATGTTGCCAAGATATACCATCAAGCAATTGCAGAAAGGTTCGGCATTATGGAAACTACGGTACCGTATTATCGCTACGTCCCACAAAGACTTCTAGAAAATGATAGAATTAAAATCTACTGGGACGAAGCTATGATTACGGACCGAACTGTTCACCATAATAAACCAGATATTCTCATCATCGACAAGCATAATAAGACTGCTGATATAATTGATATCTCAGTGCCGAATGATGAGAATATCCGGAAAGCATATGCCGAAAAGCTGCGAAAATATCAAGACTTGGCCATTGAGTTAAAAGATCTCTATAAATTAGATTCCGCTAGAGTTACTGCAGTTATCATTTCGACCAATGGTTTGATACCGAATACTACAGTTAGTGCCACCAAATATCTGAAATTGTCAGAGGAACACCTAATACTATCCCAGCAAGCAGTTCTACTCGACACAGCTAGAATCGTCAGAAAATTTCTTAATGCCCATAATTGAAAAAAAAAAAAAAAAAATATAATTCTTTTTACTGGTTGGAACTATCCCCCAGTAAAAATATTCTCCAGTAATCTGAGAGACCCCACCCCCATAATAAAGATAATAACACTTTTGGAAGGAGCCAATCAATACTGGCTCTTCCTACTTAGAATAATGTTTTGTCCTTATTCAGTTAATTGATCACGAGGCCAATGTCTCTTGAGCCTTCTAGGCGGATTTTTGGGGTGAGTTTGGGAGGAAAGTGTTTGTGCTCTAGGATTGGGATGGAATGGCAGTTTGGAATGAAATGTTAGGATGCGGGATTTTGCCAGTTCTTGAACGAAAGGGATGTTGAGGTCACTATGAAGGGTTTTATTGGAAACATAGAAAGGAGCATGAACTATTTTGCGGAGGACTTTGGATTGGAATGCCTGTATTCTCTGTATGTTAGAAGTTTTAGTTGTTCCCCAGATTTCAAGTCCGTAAGTCCAAATAGGTCGGATTATGGTTTTGTAAACAATGAGTTTGTTGTGTATTGTCAGTTTTGATGAAGTTCCCAGTAGTCGTCGTAAGAGTCCGTATCTCCTGTTCAGTTCCTGTCTTTTCAGTCGGGTGTGTGGGTTCCAAGTGAGTCTACTATCCAGTAATAATCCCAGGTAGCGCACCTCGTTGGATATGGGGAGTTCGTGGCTGAATATGATGACTGGAGGGCAGGTTCTCTTATTGAGGGTGAATGTGATTTGGCAGCATTTCTCAGGATTCACCTTTATTTTCCACTTGTTGCACCAGTGCTCGACAGATTCCAGATGTTCTTGTAGATAACAGGAAGCAGTTACGGGATCAGGAGAGGAGGAAAATATGGCTGTATCATCAGCATAGGTAGTTAAGTGGGTGCTGGGGTGGGTAGGGATGTCTGCGGTATATAAAAGGTAGAGGAGAGGACCAAGAATACTTCCCTGTGGTACTCCGGAGGAAATGGGATGGGAACTAGACAATGCGGAACCAGATCTTACTTGGAAGGAGCGGTTAGATAGATAGGATTGCAGGATTAGGAAATATGTGTGAGGAAGTATGCGCTTTACTTTGTATAACAACCCCGGGTGCCAAACACGATCGAACGCTTGGGCGACGTCGAGAAAGGCACTCGTGCAGTAGTTTCTACTTTCAAGCGCGTGGGATATGGTGTCAACAACGCTGAAACATTGTTGGATGGTTGAATGCTGAGGACGAAAACCAAACTGGTGATCTGGTAAGGAATTTGGAGGGATCGTGGACAGAATTCTTTTCCAATAAGGAGAAGTTTTTTAAATATCTTGGATATAATTGGGAGCAAACTGATAGGGCGATAGGAAGATGGATTCTTGGGAGATTTCTGAGGTTTAGTTAGCTATAAGGATTATTATCGAATGTTTCCATGGATTTGGGAAGTGGATGGTACGTAGGATTGAATTGAATATGTAGGCGAGGAAAATAATTGCTTTGTGAGGTAGATTTTTTAGGATTAGGGCTGTTATAAGGTCATAACCGGGAGATTTTCTTGGGAGGTGTCTGATAATGTATTTAACTTCTGCAGAATGGAATGCTTTAGGAGGAAGGGAGAGTGGAAGAGGGGTATTCAGGTAATCTTGTATTTCTAGGTCTTGGGAGGAGCTGGTTTCTGGATGAGGGGAAAAAGTAGATTCCAGATGGGAAGCGAATAGTTTTGCTTTATCTTCATCACTTCTAGCCCAAGTTCCGTCGCTGTGTTGAAGAGGTGGAGGAACGGAATGGAATTTTAGGATATTACGGGTGGCTTGCCAGAGAGAGTTGTCTTCGGTGGTGAGTGATTGGAGGTAATCATTAAAGGATTCAGATCGGAATTCGGATAAGGCTTTTTTTAGGAGGCGAGTAAGTCGATTGAAGGAAGTGTGGTCGGATGGGTAACGAGACCTCTGCCAGCGAGCCCTTGCTTGGCGCTTAGCTGATAAGAGATTAAGGATGTGGTCTGGGAATTGAGGCTTAGGGTGAAAAAGGAGACGGGTTCTTGGCCTGTTTGAGCTCAGAGCACTGTCTTGTATGGCTTTTGTGAACATCAAAACAGCCTCGTCCACGTCGGATGAGGTTTTCAGAGGAACGTTGAGGTCTATGAGTTGAGAGAGTTGTTGACGAAACAACTCCCAGTTCATAGGCCCTGGTGTGAGAGTGGGATTGCTGGAGCGTGGTTGAGGAGAGGTATTCAGGACGAGTAAGATGGCTGAGTGATCGTATGAGAGTTCAAGCAGTGACTGAGTTGAGTATGATATACCCCTTAGGCCAGAAGTGATGAAGAAATCGACAAGGTCGGGAGTGCGAGAGGGATCGGTTGGCCAGTATGAAGGGGAATCAGAGGAAATGGAGTCATAATTTTGGGATTGAAGGATGTCATACAGAATTCTGCCACGAGGATTGGTTAGACGGCTTCCCCATCTGGGATGTTTCGCATTGAAATCAGCCCCTATGAGAAAGCGAGGACCAAAGGATTGGAATAGAGTGAGAAACTCAGGAGGGTAGATGGTGAAATTTGGGGAAAAATACGCCGCAGAAACAATTATATTGTAGGAAGAAAGGGAAAGGGAGATTGAACGTACCTGCATGCTATCTGTCGAGAAAGTGGAATGTGAAAAGTGAGCCAACGAACTTTTCACCATAACAGCAGCTCCATGCCGGGAATCGGAGGGATGATCTGCCCTGTAGAACACATAGCCTGGGATTGAAAAGTAGTTTGTGGTAAGTAGGTGTGTTTCTGTAATCAGTGCGATGTCGATGTTTTTTTCTGTGAGTAGGAGTTCAAGGTCGAGTCGTCGTGAGATAAGTCCGTTAGCATTCCATAGGATTATGGTGAGGGAATTGGGATTAAAGGAAATCATTTAAGAAGTTTCGGAAGAATGTCGGATATTAGGGAGGTCAAAAGGGAGATAAGAGGAGTTAGTAATGTTTCCAACTTATTTAGGAACGAGGAAAACAGGTTGAAGGGATCTTGGGGTGTAGGAGTGGGAGGAACAGGGGGAGCATTAATAGGTTTAGGAGAGGAAACTGATGGGATATTCTTCTGGGAGTTTTGGGAAGGAGGTGTGAGGTTTTGTGCTGGGGTTGGGGTGGTTGTTGGTTTTTGTACTGGCATTTGATTGGGTTGAGGATTTACCAGCACATTCTTTTGCCTAGAGGAGAGAAGAGAGGCATACGAGACATTTGGCATCCGAGGTGAAGTTGCTGATATGGATGGCTGCTGAGGCTGAGTATGTGTGGCATCTTTGATGCCTGAAGCCTGTACGTTGGTCAGACGGGTTGCGCTGCTCGTCCTCTGCCGTTGAGTCCTAAGAGTTCTGAGGGCCTTGTAGACATCGCATCCTTTGTAGTTAGCTGGATGATTGTCGCCACAGTTGGCGCAGGTTGCAGGTGCGTCTTTAGGTTTAGCGCAGTCTTCAGACTTGTGCTGCTCGCCACATTTAACGCACTTAGGTGCGTGGTTGCAGTAGCTTTTGGTATGGTTATATTCTTGGCATTTGTGACATTGAGTTAATTCGCGTCAACGGCGGGGCTCTTCCACTGATATCTTGGTGTAGAGAAGATATTGTTCTTTAAATATTTCTCTGCTTTTTTTCGGCCTTTTCCAGATCCACGAAAAAGAGAGGAAGTTGTGCTTTCGTTGTCGGGTGGCGAACATTAATTATTCTTTTAACGTTATATCCAAGATCCTTCATAGCATTTCCGATGTCTTCAGGAGGTGTGGTATGATGTAAATTGCGAATCACGACTCTGTATGCTTTTTCCTCTGGCAATTGATAGCAGTGGTAATCGGCTTCCATCTGGTTTAAACTTTTAATAATTGCCCTGTAGGCACCGCTGTCGGTAGCACTGATCGCTATGTCATTAAATCTGGCTCTGCAAGAGAAAGATTTTTCTCCAGCAGCTTGACTGAGACGAGAGCAGAGGTTTTTGTAATTTTTAATGTTTCTGACGTAAATGTTAGGCGGCTTCTGGTCTGTTTTTGCTACTGAAAGAAGATTTTTATTAATTTGAGATACATTTTGATTTTCAGTTATTTTTGATCCTTTTTGCTGTTTGGCTTTAGGCGATAAATTAGTAGAAGTTTTCTTACGAAGACGTTTACGTCTTCCCTGAGTAAAATTTTCGCCGTCTCGAGTAGAGGTAGATTCCAAGAAAGTGTATTGTTGCTCACTGTCCATTGTCGTAGACATTTTAGAAAGAAAAAATGTAAAAAAAAAATTTGTGAAAAATGTGGGATCGAACCACTGATCTTCAGCCGAGAGTCGACGACGGAGTAACTGAGCCAAGGAGGCTGGCTGCCAGCTGACTGTCTATAGAGTGTTGCTGGGAAAAGTATCTCCCACTCTGCAGGGGCTCCTATGCACCAGGAGCGGGACTCTATAGGCAAGCCCCCCACCACTAGGCCTACTAGCAGCGAGGGCTAGATAATCTATAAATGATTGTAACTTCACTTACAGATTGTAGGTAAACTACGATTTCTGGGTGAACGATATTTCACTGAAGTGTGCACTGAAACTATGTCCATCAGTGTGCCAATTTTCGTAAGAAAATGTGACCACTGACCACCACTTTGCACTGATAAAAACGAGAGTTTTTAAGGAACGCTGTGTCTCACTCGAAAGCTATTACACGACTCCAGAGAGCAAAATTTAAAATGATTTATGAAAATATGAACAGCGAACATTATAGAGCGCCCCAGAGGTCGAGTGGTTAACGCCTTGGATTCTCATGTAGGAAGTTCGAGTCCCGCCAGCTGCGGCTTAAGTCTTTTCATTCCAGAGCCCGTTAAAAAGATTCGCCGCTGCACCATGAATGTTTAGGAAGGGTTGCAACATATTAATAGCTCGCGCTATGGCCATCTATCAGCAGTTCAACAGGTGTTGTTAGGAACTTGTTCGTTGCTCCTTTACCAAAAGTTCAATCCGACAGTTAAGCATAAATGTCCTTAAGGTCTAGCACCAGTGTTTATTCATCTCATTGCTATCTGTCAATGAGCCAGGTATTAAACAACCTTTATCGAGTATTTTGAATTAACCGTTTCTATTAAATGAGAGAAGGATTCGCCGAAGGAGAAGAGAGATGGCAGATAGGAATGTAACTTACAGAGAGTAGGCGATAAATTCTTACTAGAAGCGAATGGAAAGCCTATACTGTGATGTTCGCAGACATTGCTACAGACCACACGTCTTTAACATTCCTATATTTATTGAGGCTATTCTCTTAAGCCTATCCGCACTCCAAACCAGTTTTTTCTTTATAATTAATAATTATCTGACCCCTCCTCGACTAGTGGATGGTCCTCCTCCTCCTCAAGTTAGGCTGAAGCTATTGTATTTTCCCCTGAAGAGGCACCAAAATGGCGCGAAATATATTTAGAGAAGTGAAATCAATACTGTGAAAGCTTAGAGTGAAATATTATTGACCTCCCACCTGTTTTTTTTTTTTTTTTTTTTTTTTTTTTTTTTTTTTTTTTTTTTTTTTTTTTTTTTTTTTTTTTTTTTTTTTTTGAGAATTCACCAACTTTTTTTACTTTATGTCTTTAACAATGATAACATACAACCATTAATATTAACTTTCTACTAATGTTCTAAAGTCTCAATGAATTTTCTTCTTTTGTCCATTCCTAAAATCCAAAGTAAAACATGCTTAAAATAAAAGTTTATTTTATTTATTGTTTTAACCTCCGTAAATGCATAGGAGCTGATTTACGGGGTGCATAATTATTTGTGATTTTCGAAGTACACACACAATGCAGCTACAATTTTAGTCTCATTTCTTGGGATTTTTGGAATCCGAACAATTGAGATTTTGTGTAGTAGAAATTTAATCTAAAAAAAATTGAATTAAACTGGTATTTGCCAACATTCATTATTTTTCTCTAGATGAAAGTGTTTTCATAAAGTTCATTAGACCCTATTGTTTGCTATTCAAAATCTGTCAATGGCAATGTTGGTTCTTAAATTTATTGTTGGTTAATAAATTAATAGTTGTGTTATAATGTCTAGTATGATTAATGGTTACTTGTTCTTTAGTAGATGAATTAAAATAGGATTGTATATTTTAGTGTTGTGCAGATATTGTCGATACAAATGTGAAATGTGGTTTGTTACCTTACAGAAGACCCTATATAAATTTTATCTTATGATATATTTTAATTAGACTTGATGCACATTAGTTAGTTTCACTATCTGTAATTGATAATTATTTTTCTTTAATTTTCGAGAGTTTTCCACAACGTTCATCTGTCCAACAGCAATCAGTATAGGTCAAAAATGAAAAACGCCTTTTTACACATTCGATACTGCGCATTTGGATCGAGGATATGATAATATGATGCTGAGGTGATGGCTGCTATCTTTCAAAATATCATTCATATTATGTGGGATATTTCATTCATTGTCTCTTCTGCTATTTGATTAATCCATTTTTTGTATTTATTTATTTTATTCTAATAACTGTCGAGCTCATTCGTACCCCTTTCGGAATGAAGGAGAGTATTCGTAGATTGAAAATCATTAAATGTTTTCCCAGCTGATCTCAAACTAGGAGGTACCAATTTGGACTTAAACTGTTCCTTCGTGATTCAATCTCCAATCAGTCAGAGACTCTCCAATCACTGGTGGCTTTCGATCTAACATTCCCAGCCTTTCCAATATCCGCTTCTACGGGTTCCTTATCACACCGGCCATGGATGGCTTCGGTGGAATGTTCCCTTATTCCCCTTACATAAATCAGTTACCTTTGGCGTTTCACTGATAACGGGCGTTATTTCGGGTATGGTTCTTTATTGGTTCTCTTTCGTTTGGAGAAGTTTTCTTTCTTTTGACATTGCTCTCAATGCCTTAAATATTCTCTATACGGGTATTTAGGGTGTTTTGCTTTTGACATGCCTTCATCATTTTTAGCATATTCCAAAGCTATTGAGGTTGCACTCATGTAAGAAGTTTTAAAACCTTTCTTCAATTTTTCATTTCTTCATATATATATATATATATATATATATATATATATATATATATATATATATATATATGTATAAATGATTGTGTGTATGTGTTAAAACGATAAGGGCAACCATTATCGTTTTTCGTCCCAAATCTTTGTGCATTGCATTTCCACAACAAAAGATTAGAAGAGTTCGTTAACCAGCAAAATTAATCTGAGGGGGGCTTTACTGCGGGCCCAAATTTCTAATTTGCTCATAACGGCCGTAATTTTAATTATAATGCAACGAAACTCTGTATGCGTCGCGAGTATCTAATGAGGAAGGTGAATTTGAAGAAGAAATTTTGCCGAACAAATGCGGAGCATGTGTTGGGAAAAAGAAAATGAAATCGGCACATAACAAAATTGAGTCAGCTTATATTACAAATATAATATACTAAAACTATTCATGTTAATTTTTATTTATATAGGTTATTTTAAGGAAATTTTTCAGGATTACAGCATATTCCACCACCTTACAAGATATTTGCCTAATAATTCAGCTCTTGCGTGTAGGACTTTTTAGAAATCGCAATAACTTGAGATAGAAACGAGGTATGAGCAAGATTAATTGCTTCTTCTGGCTGTACTATTACATAAAACACACATAAGCACACAGTTTGGAATCAGGGACCGTTTATGAACTATCCCTGATCTATTTAGTCCACTGATTTGACCCGTGGCCTTATAAAAACTCATCAAGAAAACCAGTCCGAAAAAGCCATCCTATTGCTCTAAATAACCTCACAATCTGAGTAGGTGTAATTCTAAGCAAATTGCCCTCCGCTATCCTTTAACGGCGTTTATAATCCTTATAATTTAGTCATTATACATGGTTGACCGGGAGGTATTAAAATAGGTATTAATAATGGAAATTTAACTCATTAACATAAAAGTATATTTTCATCGGACGTGGGCTGTGGATATTCCATCTTCAGTATTTTAGCTTTTAATATCACTCTTTAAATTTCTTCAGTGTGTTTATATTCAGTTTTTTATCAGGTCTTAGTTTTATATAACTCTAAAAGTATCTACATAATTTCCAAGAGATTGCTGTTATTAGCACTTTCCGGTGGCATGTAGCTATTGAGAGTGCGTAAAAGAACTTTTGAAATATTTCTTCAAATGTTCACAGATCCTACCTACTAAATAACGAATATGGCCCCAGTTAATATTTATATACATCTATATCTTTATATACATGTGACTTTGTCTGTTAACACGATAGTAGCCATAGTTTTTGTTTTTTTCGCGACGGAACATGATATATATTACCCCTTACAGCAAGCGATTAAAGGAGTTCGTTCAGTAGCAAAATCTGTCCATCCGGATATGGTGGGGTTTACTCCGGACCCAAATTTGCTCATACCATGGGCGTATATAGGAAATCATTTCGGGAGGGGCTGGGAAAATTTCGGGGGGGGCTGAGAATAGGATAATAACAATTTTGAACTTGGAATAGTTTTAGGCAACTAAAACGCTATTACACCTAAAATAAACTGTTTTTTATGAACTAAGTGATGTTATTTAATTTATTTTTAAGGGTTTCATGATATATTCTTACCATCAAATGAAAATTTAGGGGGGGGGCTGCAGCCCCCCTTATATACGCCCATGGCTGATACCGGTCACAATTTTTGTTATATTGCAGCGAAATTCGGCATGCGTCTTGAGGATCTAAAGAGAAAGGTATATTGTAAAAATAAACTAAATCGGACCATTAAAAGGAAGGCTTTACTCCGGAACCAAATTATAAATTTGCCCGTACCGTCCGTTATTATTACTTCCTTTGAACGAAACTTGGTAGACAAGCTGCCCCACCTAGGGAAAACTCCATTAAAAGTTGGGGTTTGCTCCAAAAATCTAATACACATTAATTATTGAGTCATTTGTACATTACGAAAGGTCATTTTGAGTACATATAGGTCATTTTAAGCACATTATTCAGGGATGTAGCGTAAACCAGTACCTTTCTGACGAATGTGCTTAGTAATTCAGCTACTATGTGATAATTTTTTTTCTAATTGGCTTTCAGTCGTACGTTCTTATGAATGTAAATATCTCAGAAACAATTGTTCTCCTGAGGCATAGCTCAGAGCCTAACTCGGCCCCGAGTTAAAACTTTAGAATTGCATCTTCTTGTGGTTTCACTCAAAACGTGTTTGGGATTCCTCTCCTCCCTGGAAACACTCCCTCATTACTGACTCAATTTCACTGATTTCCATGAAATTAACCTTCATTATTTAGATTATTTTAAATTTATTAATCTAGTCCCTAAATGCGTTGCTCTTTTTGGGTACTTTTCTTATCTGCACTTCTTTGAACTGTCTTTGTTGACGGACTATGAAGGGAAGAATTTACTCAGCTCATGGTCCGCCTTTAGAGTACCGTAAGTCTTCTTCTTGAGTAATGCGTCATGTTCCCTGGATTCCTGTGCGTAGCCGTCCTTGCCTTTATTGGAGATGACGGAGTTAATTTTGCGGATTTTCCCTTGGATTCTGGAGGAGTGCCGCTAATCAGCTGTCACGCCAAGCTGTTCCCGGATTATCAGCTAAAGGAAGCAGATGTCCTCCCGGTCACACGGTGCACAGCTGTACTTCACAGCCGTCCTAATCCTCAAGCGATTGACGGCATCGTTCCTGATTGATCCTTCTTCTGAACACAATAGGATTGTTTGCACTCAATTGGGAAGTCATTGATTTCATGATATGGACTTAAGTTGAGGGCTCTGTGCAGTTTATTTAAGAATGACTTTATATACAATATGAAGGGTTCTTCCAAATGTGCTTTGTCTAAATGAAAATTTAGTTTCTAGACGTCTTCAATGAGACTATTATCCATAAATTATTATAAATTCCCAGCTCAAATTCTAGTAAGGTCTGCGTTACCACAGTCAACCCCACATTTGTAAAACATACTGTATTTAAGGTAGAAGATTTTGATGTCGAGGTGAATAGTTGGGATTTGGCTAGGAAACATGAATAATATTTTTGTTAAAATCTATATTCGGGACGTTTCAGCCGGGTGTGGAGAAATACCTAAGTCAACGGTGAAAACATAGCAAATATTTTCACTATGGTCACTTAACTGCTAACTTTTTCTACCACGGTTGTGCTTAAGTACCTATTGTACATAAAAATATCGCCTATGCATCTTTATTGTAGGATTTTTAAAGCCCGACCTAAAGAAAAACGTTTCAATAATTTATCTGAAACAGTTGCATAGATACTATCCGGGAACATCGAGTCTGATAAACCCTGTATATTTCGAAAGTTGTATAGATACTATCCGGGAACATCGAGTCTGATACACACTGTATATTTCGAAAGTTGCATAGATACTATCCGGGAACATCGAGTCTGATAAACCCTGTATATTTCGAAAGTTGCATAGATACTATCCGGGAACATCGAGTCTGATACACCCTGTATATTTCGAAAGTTGCATAGATACTATCCGGGAATATCGAGTCTGATACACACTGTATATTTCGAAAGTTGCATAGATACTATCCGGGAACATCGAGTCTGATACACCCTGTATATTTCGAAAGTGATTGGGAGATCGTAGTAAATGTAAAATATTTATTTGGCTTATTAAATATCCTAAAACCAGGTTGTCAAGAAAGATCAAGACAAGCCGCAAGTATTTTCATTCTAAGCTTAGCAAATGAATCTAGGAATAAGAACGGAACCGCGCTAAGATTACACAGTCATCGGAATGGCAGCCAGTCGGGCTTTTATTACTTTACACCTGTCATATATATTTTCCGCCTCTGTTCAATCTTTCCAAAGGGCATTAAATATTTATTTTCTACTTCTAAATAGTCATAAATGGTGCAGAGTGATCGGAATATTTTCTCTCACGACAAGGGGTGCTTTTCAAAATACAATATGTGGACATTTCTAGTGCGATCTCCAAAAACTCTCTTGGAAAGCTCTTCTTTCATCCTCACCTCTAGTTCCTTGTTGACTTCATGCAGACACAGGGGCCTCCTGACCTGAGCTTGCTCCAGACAGCCATATATATCCACTAGCTGACAGGTCGGCCACTTCATCAGGCCAGACAATGAACAGGCCTGCCACTCCTGGCGCCTGGGTAGCTCTTAAACGGAATCATCTTGTACCTCTCTAACCCAAATCCATCTCAGATTCCTTACGTCGGGGTGTCCCCCCCCCCTTAGTGTATATTCAAAAATATAAATTTATACATATGAGGTTGTGCAGGCTTAAGTTAACAGTTTCATAAGTACGATAGCTAGCCGTCGAGGTATTACCAGTCAGGGAATAGTTAAGGTTCGGCTGAGAAACAACAATAAGGGATGGAGAAAGACCAAAGCTAGCAGTTAAGTGACCATGGTGAAAATATAGGTGGTTATATTTTGCTAGCTTTGGTCTTTCTATTATTGAATGATATCTTAATGTATTTTAAGTACAGATGGAATGGTTGGGATTCGGCTAAATAAACCTCAATATGATTTTGTTTTAAAAAAATCTATATTTCGGACGTTTCGGCTACTCATTGGTAGCCTTCGTCAGCTAAAATGACAAAAAAAGAAATTAATACAGAAACAAACAAGAAAAATTTATAATTGTGATAGGTAACAGAACTATAGATACAGTTTAACTTATAACAGAACATATCGTCTTAAAATTATTAGAATGAGTAGAATGAAAAAGAAAATAGGTACAGTAATTGATTTTAATAGTAATTAGTAACATTAATTGATTTTACAAAGAAATAAGAGAACTATATACCAATGACAAATATAGTAGCTAATAGTAACATTAATTAATTTTACAAAGATATAAGATACTACATACCAATGGAAATGCCGAGCGGCAGAGGAAGACCAAGGTTGGCAATTAAGTAACCATTGTGAAAGTGTCTAAGGAAAAAAGGAATCTGCAGGGGTATATGTAACTGGAACCAGCAAGAGGTGGGGGAAACGGGCGGTAGGATCAAACAGATGTTTATGACATTTTATGACAGGAAAGGAGAAAAAGGTGTTAATGGAAGGATACCTAAGGGGCAAGGTAAAAATCTAGGTAGGTGGTCGGGCGAGTATTTGGAAAATATTAGCGTACATAGGAGAAATGCCTTGTTGGTCAGTTTTGTAATTTATATTGTTTTTGTTTAAGTTTATGTGTACACATTCCGAGATCTGTAGTCTTTTTTTGTTACGTTGTGTAGAAAGAATTTTCGTGTCGTCGAAGTTAAAAGTGTGTTTTTGTGTAATGGCGTGTTTTGCAAGTGCAGATTTATCTATTTCTTTATTAGTGATGGTTCGTTTATGTTGTGTAATACGTGAGTGAATGTCATTTATGGTTTCTCCTATGTATACACCATTACAGGAAGGGGTTTGGCAAGGGACTTGGTACACACATCGGGTGGTATGTTCAAAAGGGATGGGATCTTTGAGTTTGGTGTAGAGGGTTTTGAGTTTGTTGGTAGTTTTTAAACCAAAGTTTAGGGAAGGGTAGGATTTTTTAATTGTCTTTGTAAGTTTATCAGTCAGTCCAGGTGTAAATGGTAGAGATCGGAACATTTGGGAACTGGGAGTTAGGGAAGAATTGGGGGAGATAGTGCTGGAAGGTTGGGATTTTACTTTTTTAACAAGGGATTTTATGAGGTTGGGGGGAAATTGGTTGCGTGCCAATATATCTGAGGCGATATTAATATTTTTATTGTGGAAGGAAGCATGGGATAGGGAGAGGACTCGGCGAAGGAGATTTCTGGCTACATTAATCTTGAGGTGGTAAGGATGGGATGAATGAAAATTAAGTAACCGTCCCGAGTATGTGGGTTTTGTGTACCAGTCAGTAATAATAGTACCGTCAGTCTGTCTAATTAGTAAGATGTCCAAGTATGGGAGCTGTCTGTCCTGTTCTATTTCGACTGTAAATTGAAGCCTAGGGTAAAAGGAATTGAAACAGGTAAGTATGTCAGTTAGTCTGTTTGGGTTAATCATCAGCAAAAGATCGTCTACGTATTTGCAGATGAATGAGATGTCATGGGGAAACTGTGGGACGAGGGAGTTGAGAAGATCGTTGAGAAGGATTGAGGATAAATCGGGTGCAAGACAGTTGCCCATGGCTAGACCTTCAATTTGTTTATAGAATATCCCATCATATTTAAAAAAACCGCTGTTAACACAAAGTTTTAGACTTTCTATAAACAGATCAAAGGATAGAGGGCTATGGAGGTGGAGGGTGGGCCAATGGTTTTCGATAATTTCTAGCGTTTTGGCTAGTGGGACGTTAGTGAATAGGGATGTGGCATCAATGGAAACTAAAATGTGGCCGTGGGGAATGGTTAGGTTGGATAATTTAGAAATTAGGTCAAAAGAATTTTTTATATCATAGGGATTGTTATGGCTAAGTATTTGTAATGAGGGAAGAAGAAATTTACTGAGGCTGGAAGAGGGAGAATCTATATTGGCAATGATGGGACGAAGGGGATTACCAGGTTTGTGGATTTTGGGGAGGCCATAGGCACGCGGTGGGAGGGAATTGTGGGAAATTTTGGTTTAAAAACTACCAACAAACTCAAAACCCTCTACACCAAACTCAAAGATCCCATCCCTTTTGAACATACCACCCGATGTGTGTACCAAGTCCCTTGCCAAACCCCTTCCTGTAATGGTGTATACATAGGAGAAACCATAAATGACATTCACTCACGTATTACACAACATAAACGAACCATCACTAATAAAGAAATAGATAAATCTGCACTTGCAAAACACGCCATTACACAAAAACACACTTTTAACTTCGACGACACGAAAATTCTTTCTACACAACGTAACAAAAAAAGACTACAGATCTCGGAATGTGTACACATAAACTTAAACAAAAACAATATAAATTACAAAACTGACCAACAAGGCATTTCTCCTATGTACGCTAATATTTTCCAAATACTCGCCCGACCACCTACCTAGATTTTTACCTTGCCCCTTAGGTATCCTTCCATTAACACCTTTTTCTCCTTTCCTGTCATAAAATGTCATAAACATCTGTTTGATCCTACCGCCCGTTTCCCCCACCTCTTGCTGGTTCCAGTTACATATACCCCTGCAGATTCCTTTTTTCCTTAGACACTTTCACAATGGTTACTTAATTGCCAACCTTGGTCTTCCTCTGCCGCTCGGCATTTCCATTGGTATGTAGTATCTTATATCTTTGTAAAATTAATTAATGTTACTATTAGCTACTATATTTGTCATTGGTATATAGTTCTCTTATTTCTTTGTAAAATCAATTAATGTTACTAATTACTATTAAAATCAATTACTGTACCTATTTTCTTTTTCATTCTACTCATTCTAATAATTTTAAGACGATATGTTCTGTTATAAGTTAAACTGTATCTATAGTTCTGTTACCTATCACAATTATAAATTTTTCTTGTTTGTTTCTGTATTAATTTCTTTTTTTGTCATTTTAGCTGACGAAGGCTACCAATGAGTAGCCGAAACGTCCGAAATATAGATTTTTTTAAAACAAAATCATATTGAGGTTTATTTAGCCGAATCCCAACCATTCCATCTGTACTTATCACCTCGACGGCTAACTATCTAATCATCTTAATGTATTTTGTTAATTCCTCTTAATCGTTTTCAGTTGGATTCTTAGACTTGCATCTGTTATTTTCAGCACATATTGAATTAATATTGAACTTTGAACTCATGAAATCATGTCTGTGACATTTCTTCAAAGCTCTCTCGACCCTTCTTTCTAAGTGCCGAAAATGACTCCAGTTCACTTGTATGCCTTTTAACACGACATTCGACAAGTTCTCTCATTTTGTCAGGAAACTATAGGTATAGGCTATAGGTACATACTATGTACATCATTCACATAACCCCCCATCAAAAGAAAATTCAGTCGTATTTTTTGTTGTTCAATATTTCTATGAGGTTATGAAGTGTATTATATATGTACGCTGCCTTGCTTATGCACTTATGGATTTTTTAAAAAAAAGATTTAATAATTGATCTGTTTTTTTTTTCTTTTTCTAATTTCTAACAAGCGACTCGTCCATTTATATGTTATCAGCAACTAATAATTCCATCATTATTGAGTGTAGACAGCAATACAATTTTAATCTCTTGAGATATTTAGAGTAAATTTTATTAGAATTATTTTTGTTCTACATTGTGTAGCATGAGGCTAACTTATTCTGAGAACTTTCCTTAATAATTATTAATTGCTTTATCCATTGTTCATATTGTGCACGAATTTCACAAATTGGTTATTACCAACCAAATATATTATCAACCACAATCTGCTATCATCGATAATTATTGCATACATTTTATGATTAAATTCCAATCTGGAAAATGGTATTGAATATCTGAAAGTTTATGTTAAATTCAAATGTTTTCAATTAGTGTAACCACATACGTATTGTGCTTTCATATATTGGTTTCTGGAATTTTTGATCCATTTCCTCAGTTTGTAATTAATTTATCGCATTCCAATTTAGTATCCATGAAATATGAATTGCTGCGTTATTAGTGGAATTCAGTGTGATTTTGTCGTTTTATGTAATTTTAGATTATTGTTTATTTAACAAGGTTGAGAGTCAATACGTTGAAATTTTAATTGCTAATCGTTCTCATATACAAAAGCAATTTTTGAGACACAAATATTAAGCTGTCAGGGTGATAAGAAGTCAAGGAATAGTTTAGTTTTTGCTAAGAAAAAGTGAGTCTGATTTTCAGAAAAAAAAAAAAATTATATTTTGTACGTTGTGGTATGCTCTTTGGTAGCCTTTATCAGTTAAAAAATAAATATGCAAAATTAAATGGGAGAATAATCAATCTGAAATGAAAATCTGACCGTTTTGGGTCGAAACCCAACTCCTTTTTATTCGTTGTCTTAAAATTCCTTTTTGATAGTCATATTTATGTATTACTGTTAATAAATATAGATGCTTTCTTTTTCTAATTTTCTCAAATCAGATCAATTTATTAATTATTTTAAAACTTCTACAAAAAGAAATTATCCCACAAACCTATGGAATCTTTTAAGTAATAGAAGAGTGAGGAGCAGCTGAAATTTCTGAGTTGAATCACATAACTCCGCCTCGAATTTGATGAAATATCAAACGGCATTTTTGAAAATAGCTTCGCCTTTTTAATGATATACTCTGGCGGGAAAAAAACTTTTGCTTTGACCTACATCATATTTATGCTTAACATCTAATCCAGGATCACAAAATATCAAAATTGTTTAACCTCCGGCGTAATTATAGCCCCCTAAAACCATATATTAACATAATCTATATGCAGACATTAGGGCTTCGATAGTCAATGATTAAATTAGAATATTAAAAGAGTATATTAGTAGATGATAGGAAAGTTGTTTACCCACAAGTGCTATCAGTTAGCACCCTTCATCGACTGGTCGATTTCTCCTAATAGCACATGGAGCAGAACACCAACAAATAAATAAATATTAATAATAATAGCCCAAGCTACTGATGAAAGCGTGATATTAAACTGAAATATGAGGGTATAAATACTCATTTAATTAATACACAACTGTATACTGCGATAACCTGTCACGAGATTTATAAAAATGAGGAATTGTAAACAAAATTATTATAATAAACTAAACGTTTATTTGTCTTAAATTTGTTAAGTAAAGATGGAATGGTTGGGATTCGGCTAAAGAAACCTCAATATGATTTTTGTTTAAAAAAATCTATATTTTGGACGTTTCGGCTACTCATTGGTAGCCTTCGTCAGCTAAAATGACAAGAAAAACAGAAATTAATACAGAAAAAAGGTTTATAATTTAGATAAGTAACAGAACTATAAATACACTTAACTTATTATAAATGAACAATTTGTTCTAAAATTCTTAGAATGAGTAGAATGAAAATCAAAAGAAACATAACAAAAAAGGCTATTATATTGAAGTTTATATAAGTATATAGGTATATAGGTGCTAATAGTGACATAAACTAATTATAACAAACAAATAAGATACTACATACCTATGGAAATGCCTGGAGGCAGAGGAAGACCAATGTTGACAGTTATCTGTCATCTTATCATCACGTTAAATTTGTTATATCCTAAGGGTCCCGAGATCTCAGTTATATTATAATTTCTTTATTTGGGACTTCTATTAAGCTCCCCGCTATTATTGCATCGATTTTAATCATTTTTACTCGATTTATTTATCATGTAATTCTTAAAAAAGTAAAAATCATTTTTACTTTTCTTAAAAAATCATTTTTACTTTTCTTAAAAATCATTTTTACTTTTCTTAAAAAAGTAAAAATCATGTTTACTCGATTTATTTATCATTTGTTTTCGGAGTAATTTTCCACACCAAAAAGACCTATTTCTTCCCCCGCAATACATCTTTCTCATTTTTTCAGCAAGCCCATTGCTAAAAAAACAACATGCCACAGGCGGCCCACTAGGCCTCTGGGAGACCCTGCTGGATATGCTGATATATAGACTTTTGTAATGAAAGAACATTGTGGCCGCTTGTTGTTAAGCATTGTCTTAACACTTACACAGACACTTATATAATTGCAAAATAAATTGAAGGGTTGATTATAATGCATGTTTAGTTACGATAAAGGCTTAATTTTTATTGTAATATGGACTATTATCATTCCATTATTTTAACATTTTGTTTATTTTATTTTCAGGTAAGAGGATTAATCGTATATTCACTAGTACGTACCTCCATTGTTGAACTGATTCTACGATTGGTACGTAACCATTACACGTAAAAACGTAAAAAATATGTAAATTTCTTATTTTTATTGATTTATTTCTTAAATATTCTTTTTTTTTTTTTAATCTGTACTATGTACTGCTTAAATATTTACTTACTTACCAATGGTAAGTTCATGCCACATAATTAATGAAAATGTCATCATATACTAATACCTCTTGCAATTTAGCTTTTTTATTGGACGTTAATAACATTTTAATGTTTTTGCATTTGAAAAATGTCGAAGAACAAGACGTGGTGAAACAACCAAGAGTAGACGTTTAAAATACAAATAACATTTATGCATGTAACTTGCACAAAACCAAATAATCTTGTGTTTAGCCATTTTCATGAAAATGGTTAATAATATCCTCATTCATTTGTCTGCCTAAATATAACTACAGAATGTCTACATTACTTAACGGAAACCGAACGACCATCTGCTTGAAATATAATTTAAAAAAAAATACTCTATAAATTTTAACTTATTCTAAAGTAATGGTCACAAACTACAAAATAATGTTTTTTATGTAAACAAATTGTTAGAAAAATAACAATGATTTAGATTTTATCGTAAATGTTATCAAATTTTAATTAAGAATTTTAGGACGGGTTATCTGTAGGTTACTACCCTTTTCTAGCTAGGATAGGGCTGATGCCTTTTCTTTTTTTCTACCCTTGGCACGGAGTGTTACGAACTCACGCCTTAACACTCACGGCCACCGGGCCTCCTCTTAAGTATGAAAGAAGAAATTAAGTTAGTGATATTTTATCGGCCATTTCTCCTATATAAACGAATATTTTAACGGCATTTAGTTAGTGGGGAAGATAAGGGTCTCCCGTCAAAAGGCGGGAAGGAATGAGAGATAGACTTACAATTTTAAGAAGATCCAATGTCAATTAAGGTCATAAACCTTATATTGTTCATAATCAATATATTGTCTGAAGACAATAAGGGAAGTCCCGTATTATACTCATGACCATCGGATGGAAGTACGATATTAAAAAGTACCTTTCCTTTCTTGTTAATTTCGAATTCATTCTATAAATTAAGATACAACGGAAGGTAAATAAGTATCTACTTGGGAAGTAGGTTAGCGAATTAGCACGAAATGTATGAGAATGATGTTGCTCCCAGTGGACCTAGCAACATCCAATCTACATTTCTTATAGGCTAATGTTCTTGTTTTCTTCCTCGCTTAATGTAACTACATTTTCCGACTGCTTTATTCTACTTTACTTTCATCTAGGCTCTTATACAAAGAATAAAAATACAAGTTTGTACTAACTTTATCACATTCTTAGCACGCACTCATCAATGAATTTTGCGCAAAAGTCCTCGAATCTAAATTGGCATTAAAAAATATCAACTTAAAAATGTTGATAGGACATTTCATTCTAGAGAAGAACAAGGCTACATTTAAAAGTGTAGGCTCAGTTATTTGCCTCGACTTCAGTAATTCTTCGAAGGCCAAGCTCTCTTATGTGTTTCTTGTCATTTGAAGTCATTGCTAACAGTAAGTGTCCTGGATGGGCAAAAAAAAAAACATTCTAATCAATTACAGGGTCGACAACATCAAGTAAACGTTTTGGCAAATACCTCGTAGATTGTTTTGCTTGGTAAACAAGTTTCGGGCCATCTGTAAAGTGTGTACTTGTTTTGATAGTAAACCACATTGGTATGTATGATTTCAATATAAACAAAATTAGTTCTTGAAGTTCAGGTGAGGGCATTTCTTCACTTACGTTCGATCTGAGAGTTCTATTTGCATTGACGCACTCATCAATGAATTTTGCGCCAAAGTCCTCGAATCTAAATTAACATTAGAAAATAATCGAGTTAAAAACTTTGATAGGACATTTCATTCTAGAGAAGAACAAGACTACATTTAAAATCGTTGATCTCATTCTGAAGTCTAACCTTCCAAATATCACATTATTAACCATTTTGTTTTAATACATTATATTTTTGGCATTAAAAAGATATCTATATCACATTTATAGCCAAAAACATGTATTTCTATCTTTTATATATATATATATATATATAGAGAGAGAGAGAGCTAATATGAATGTTTTGTCAAATATATATTATATAGTTAGAAACTATAGAATGTTTTAGATTTTTAGGAATCTTTTTGTGCTTATGCTGCGATTCGCTTTTTCATAGCTTGGCTAAACCTTCTTTCTCTATTTATTTTCTCAAAATTTGTATTTCATTTGAGCCAAAACCAGTCGGTTTCAGGACTTCAGTTATTCATCAACATCTATCAATGAGGATTATCTTTTAATGTTTAAATGTCCACTGATATCCCTTAAATAAAAGGTTTCCTTTTTGGACATTTTTCATGAACTTCTCCAGTATTTCTTGTATTTGTTTCAATCCATTTACTGAATAGTCGGGTTTAAAGCTAGATTTATACACTCAAAGTTTTCTATGTCTTATATTCTGACAAAAGGGCCTTTTCTAAAACATAAACAACATTTTATTTTATGAATTTCCGCAAATACGGATGCGTCTCTTATTTTACTTCTAATATTATAATATGCCACTGCTCTTCCTTTTCTCTCGTCATCCTCTGCCCTTTAAGATGCCTGACCCAATTCTGCCACTTGAACGAACTAAGGAGTGTATCACTATAGAGAAGGAGTTTTGATGAGTCAATTATTCGATAGCCAATAAACGGACTAAAGAAATCATTGATTCATTTCAAAGACATCCAAATTTATTCTGTTATATGTATATCCAACTTAACATTCTGGTTGCTTAGAATTTGCACTGGTGTGTAGCTAAGTGTTTGTGAAGTACTAAGCATTGTCCTCTGACAGGCGGCGAAGTCTGTGTCTAGGGCTATTGTTAATGGCGAAGTCCCTCCCTTACCTTTCGTCGCACACTCCAAGCATTCCTCCTACACATTCCTTATCATTCCTTCCGCCATCCCTGACATTCTACCCCCTTCAGAATGAGATTACTCTAGGAGAATTATAACTCCTAACCCCCCCCCCCCCCACACACAAAAGTGACAAGAATCCTCGTCTTAATCCTTGGCATTCTGCTGTCTCCCGTTTCCCCTTCTCCTTCCGGTTCTTAAATAAAGGGTAAGATTTAAAGCAAGTTCGTTGGTAAGTTAAAGCATTCCTTTGTAGCACTGTTTCTTAGTTGTTGCATCTCGGTTCTTGTCTGTGTTAGTTGTAAATTAAACCGTTCGTGCATTGTAACGAGAGTTTCAGGGAGCATTAATGTTGACCACGTAATAAATTTGCAAAATACTCTGGAGCCTATTTAAACATATATATACGCAGATTCATTGTATGATTTTCGTAGTTTTCATCATGGGCGTATATAAGGGGGGAGGCTGAGGGTGCTGCAGCCCCCCCCCACATTTTGATTTGATGGTAAAAATGTGTCATAAAACCCTGAAAAATAAATTAGTTCATAAAAAATATTTTATTTTAGGTGTAATAGCGTTTTAGTTGCCTAAAACTATTCCAAGTTCTAAATTGTTAGTATTCCATATCCCGGACAATTGTTAAAAATCTCCAACTTTAAACATTTAAGAGTCATATTTGACGATAAAGTAAGATAAAATCATATCGAATATCTGTCTACTCTTAATGCTTTTATAATTAAATAATATATTATCCCACTAACACTACAACTGACAGGACGTGGAAAGAAAAATTCGTACTTAAACAGATTCTAACTTACTGACACTAGGACATGTGGAGGCCCAGTGGCCGTGCGCATTAAGGCGTGAGCACTTAACACTCCAGGTCATGGGGTCGTGGGTTCGATTCCCAGAAGGGGTGGTGGCTTTTCATTAGAAAAAAGAAAAGGCATCATCCCTATCCTGGCTAGAAAATGGTGGTAACCTGTAGATAACCCGTCCTAAAATTCGTAGTTAATAATAAATGGACGTTAAAATTTAATAATAACTGGCATTTACATGCGATAACCAAACACTACAGACATACACTCATTTAATATACAAAAGCACACATACAAAAACATTTCAAAATTATATTAAAGACTGGTTAATCAGCCCCAAAAATCCATTTCCTCATTATTTTCTCATTTTAAATAAAATTTATTTTTATTTTATTTTGTTTATCGCTTACAAGGTTTCCCCATAGCGAGGAGTAGGCCTTATATAATGTGATTAGTATAACTAATGTTAGTATTACTAGGGTCATGCATTAATCTAATTTTTATTTAACATGCACCAATATCTTAATAATATTTTTAACTTAATAATTTACAAAAATAACTTATTTACATTTATTTAAATAAATATTGTTTTGGCAATCATAATACATAAAAAATATTGTATGTAGCCTAGTTATTAATATTTATATACTCTATAATATATTTAAAAATAGATAAACAGGAGGAAAAATAGGAATATTCAAACAATAACAAAACAAAGTAGAATTATTCTCCGAGCAGTGAAGCCCTGAGCTTTAACATATTCTTAAGGTATAGAAATATTTTGAAATAATCCTCTTTTGACGCTCTGTTTAGGATCTCATGCAATTGAGCGTTATCTGCTGGGTAATTCAATGGTAGATATTGCTCTCTGATAGGCGTGTAAATTGGGCAGTGCAACATAATATGATACAAATCTTCATAAGCATTCGATCTACAAAGAATACACATTTCTTTAGGATTAATGCTATAATTAACACTTTTAATACAAAATTTAATATTAAAGTTGCTAGTAGTCCTGAGTTGTGCAATAATTTTGAGAGTTACAAAAGGTAATCTTAACGTTAAAATGGTGGTGGCTTTTCATTAGAAAAAAGAAAAGGCATCATCCCTATCCTGGCTAGAAAAGGGTGGTAACCTGTAGGTAACCCGTCCTAAAATTCGTAGTTAATAATAAATGGACGTTAAAATTTAATAATAACTGGCATTTACATGCGATAACCAAACACTACAGACATACACTCATTTAATATACAAAAGCACACATACAAAAACATTTCAAAATTATATTAAAGACTGGTTAATCAGCCCCAAAAATCCATTTCCTCATTATTTTCTCATTTTAAATAAAATAGCCAAACATATTTACCAGCTGAGAGAGGAATGGGGGCACCTCCTGATAAGAGCACGTCCCATTAATGCTTAAGATAAGTTTTAAATTTGTATAATTTTGTTTATTTAATACGAATTTGGTCTTTGTTTAAAAAAGAAATTGGAATATTTTAGATCTGAATGAAATGAACTACATAGCACAAGTTAAATGTTTTAGACGCACAAGATATGCCCAAAATGGCATGGATTGTGCGGAAAAAATAAGCTTCCGTACAAATGAACATCGCGATACAATGGTGTGGAAATAATAATGAAAATAAAGAAGTGGCTTTTTAATTAAAATAAAATTTTTATAACCTATGTACCAAACTATTTTGTCTGCTCATCACTCATACCACTTCTGAGTTTGGTCGCTATTGAACTAAATGAACATCTTGAAGATGGAGATAGTTAGCCGTTGCAGAGATACGAAGACAAGGTATAGTTGGGATTCGGCTAGGAGAAAAACGTCAGACTTTTCAGGAAGAAATCCGTATTTGGAATCAAATACGGATTTCTTCCTGAAAGTCTGACGTTTTTCTCCTAGCCGAATCCCAACTATACCTTGTCTTCGTAAATGAACATCTGTTCGAGTCAGCTGTTTTCGAATTGATTCTTTTCTGTACTGGCCATTTTTAAGTTAAGGAGAACTGTTATTTATAAAGTTTTCATATCAGATGTATAAAATTCGTTGCCGTGAGCATATTCAATTATATAACTTGTTATATGTGAAATACGAGTGACTAATTCTAGCTAGAAGTAGACGATTGTGCTGAGAATGTAGGAAATATTTACTCCCTAGCACCAGATGTTTATACGAACTAAGCGTCTATACTGAAAAAAACCTGATGAGCTAGCTGTTTTGAATGTGTGGAGTCCGTTCAGAGAAGAGGGCGAATCAGACGAATGACCCTGTTGTTTTTTGCTTCGACTTATAATAACATCACTCCTCGTCTGCCTTTTTAGACCCCTGCTGACTCAATTCGAATTTATCACCTCAGAACTGATAAACATATTACAACACCCTATATCAGATATTGGATAAAACTGCTGGCTTTATATCTTTATTCTGTATATCAGTCATTTAAGAAAACACGTAATGAATTATAGAAATAGGCGGAAATGAGTCAATAATACTGCACTTTATAGTTTCAAAGAATGTATTTCTCTTCAGGGGAACATGTTTTGAGGCAAATCCTTCATCCTCAGTTTGTGGAGAACCTTACAGTAATAAGGCTACGTCGTGAATAGCCATTATAGGAATGAATCCACTATGGTGAAAGTTGTCAGCTTATCGATAATCGGTGTGTCATATTTGTTTCCAATTAAATGTCCAATTGAAATATAGTCATAAAATTAGTTATATGTATATATATATATATATATATATATATATATATATATATATATATATATATATTATTAACATATTAAATCTCAAACTAAACCATACAGGTATACAAAAAATAAAATTATCATTGAGACATCGTTCATCATGTCTTAGATACGCGAGTACCTCTTGGACATTTTTTACCACTCACACAACATTTATTACCATTCCCTAAACACAGCACATGGTTTCTAACTTTAAATAATCATCATACGTTAATTCAGAATAGATCGTTGAACGTGGAGATCAACCAGTGGCGAAATAGAGATTGATGTACCGAATTCCAAATAGGTCCTCTTCCCCCTGATAAAGGTTAGAATTTCAAGCCAACACCTTGTGTATATTTGATATGTCAACCATTTCTTGTATGGAACGAATTTGATCGGGGGTATCTGCTTAGTGAGTGGACTTTATTTACATAAATTAAGTTTTGGAGATAATAGAATATATTTAAATTAAAATTACACTACTTACTGGACGGTGGTGTCAAGATTAGACTTCCAACATCTGTTAGAAAGCGCTATTAGCAAAGAATGCGACTGTTCTCAGACGAAAGGACCAGTGGGTCAGATTTTAATCGTTCTGGCAGGTTAATAATTTATGTTGGTACTTACGTATTAGCGTCAAAGCAGGTTAAAGAGTCGGGTCTCAGAGAACTGGATCATCACCGGGTCAGAGAGCTGGATCAAGGAGTCAAATCAGTTTTTGCCAATATGGCGACGGGATTATCAACGATTTGGGTTAACTAGAGTTTTCACATAACCTTTTTGCTAGCGAAAACGCGTAGCACTTATATTAATAGCATAATTGCTATGCGTTTCCACTCGCTACGCTCGCTCAAGGTTATATCGAAGCTCTAGCCAATCCAATTCGTTGATAATATAGATCAAGAATGGTTTTTCGTTGGATAATGGACTGGTTTTTGGCTGGAATTTAGCATCGCTTCGATACAGTCTCTTTCATCCTTGTTATTCTGTTGTCGCCATATAAACTAACCATAACCATAGAAACTAAAAACGCGTAACAAACAAAAAAAAAAAAAAAAAAAAAAAAAAAAAAAACAACTATTGCGTGGGTAAATAAAGCACAAATGAATTGCGTTCTTAAGACAAAGGGAAGAAGATGGTTACTATAAACACAAGAGCCAATGAAATGATAGTGATTGACTAATAGAAATGCGTTATCCACGATCCAGATCTCTGAACAAGAACCGCCTCTTTAACCTGCTTTGACGCTAATACGTAAGTACCTTTATGTTAAATGTAATAGGTATTATAAAGCTTAAAAAAATCCGATATTATCTCGAAATACATGGTATTACATATAATAAATATATATTAATTTAATAACGAAACGTTTCTTATAATATTTTCCTCCTCAAGCGCACCTATACTCATTTTAAGCATGCTATATTTCCTAATTTTATGCTTTGAAAGTACCTATTTGGGATAACTGTTGTATGATGGAGTCCAAAAGTTATGAAGAAAAGGGAACACAAGCCTGACGGATGGAATAGTTGAGAGTAAGCCGACATTCCTCCGGAGGCCTGCGGTGGAATTCTTCGAGAAAGACGGCTCCTTGGAAATATGCTGTTCAGAAGCTGTTATTAAACTCCCGGCATAGCACATATCATCCGCTAGCTCAATTAGAATAGATCTCTCTCGTTAACATTATATGCATTCCTACGCACTCAAAGGGCTTTCGACGCGTGCGTGCTTAGTTCAAAGCTTACTTGCACAAACCGGTTTGTACCTCCAAGCCCGAGAGTGCCAAGGAGAAAACTGTATACCGTGCAGTCCTATACGCACGGCCTGTGGTTGGATTAAACAGACAAGAGCTTTTCAAATCACACCAGAAATTATTAAAACACGATATGATGATATCGTTCCAGTGAGTATGACGTTCAGCGCGTTCCACAGTCCCTCCATTGGAAAGAAACCCGCTTATGACGCTGTCGCGATAATGCAATCCTGGAGTGCCGACTAGAAAATTTCACGTTTTACTACCCTTAGATCACGAAAGGAAGGATCGGTAAAACTTGTATTTCAGTCTGTTCGCTCTCTAACTGCTCAAAAAATGGCCTGCGGAAAGTTCTCTGTGATAGGATTTCATGTAGAGTGGAATAAAAGGTTATTAAAGAATAACCTATTTTAGGTGACGGAATATATATATATATATATATATATATATATATATATTAGGATTGAATCTAATTTTGCTGTAAAGAGAAATTTGTATTTTCCTGGCTTATTGAAGCAGATTTAATTGTGCTGTTGAGCAGGGGAACGAAATCGCTGCACATGGACTCCCTTCAATTAATTAAAATTTATCTAACTCAATAAACTCTAATTTTCTAAGTTAATTATTCCTTCTATGTGGTTTCTTTCGATAGAGTGAGAGATTAAAACGCTCAGGAAATCATGTATAATATTTTGATATTTTATGCTCTTCGATTTCAGATTGTTATTGTTGATAATAAAGGATTAAAGATTTTATTATATAAAAGTTGATAATTACAATTTGTAGCAATACTCTTAGCGTTTTGAGATAGTTTGAATTGCTTATGAATTCAATATAACTGTAATTCGTTTTATATCCTGTGCATCTTTCCACATTTCAGAAACTAAATCCCTCTCTCTTCTTCGTTTTAGCACTTTCCTCCGAAGGAAAGTAGTTATTGAGGTTGCACTCATGACGGAATTTTTGAAAAATTTCTTCAAATCTTTATTGATCCCACCTAGTAGACACCGGAAATTACCCCCGTTAAAATTTGTATATATATATATATATATATATATACGAAGACAGGTATAGTTGGGATTCGCATAGCCGACTATACCTGTCTTCGTATCTCTGCAGCGGCTAACTATCTCCATCTACTATATATATATATGTCTGTTAACACGATAGCGGCCACAGTTTTTGTTTTTTTTTGACGAAACGTGGTATATAGCGTTCAATTAGCAAACGATTGAACGAGTTCGTTAACCACCAAAATCGGTCCACCGGGGGGGGGGGGGGTTTACCTGGAACCCAAAACACTAATTCGACCATGTATTCGTTATGCTGATGTAAAGAGAGAAATGCGTTGCAAAAATAAAATAAATCGGTTCATTAGGAGGGGGGGGGTTACTCCAGACCCACATTACCAATTTGCCACTACCAGCCGTAATTTTTGTTACATTTTAACGAAACTCGGTATTCGTGGTAGTAATCAACAGAGAAAAATGGGTTGTAAAAATAAACTAAATCGGGTTATTTGGAGGGGGGTTTACTCCGGACCTAAAGTACTAATAAACTCATACCGGTCGTCATTTCTGTTGCATTGCAACGAAACGCGGCATACGTCGTGGGTAACTCATGAAATAGAAGTGTTGTAAAAATGAGCTAAATCGGTCAAACGGAAAGGGGGGGGGTTTACTTTGTAATATATTTCAATAGAATAGCCCACCAGAAGTAGGTTCGCAAGGCCGCCGCAAGGAGCGCTTTCTACCACTACAGCAGGGACGGGGCTTTATCCTGTTCCTGCGTCGGATCAAAAGACGGAAAATGAAGTTTTTGTGTATTTATTAAGAAGTATAGTATAATGTATTAACATAACTCTGGAAGTAAATTATTTACAAAATTAATAATTGAACAGTTCTCATGAGAAATGTAAATGAGCAGAACTATTCACATTTTCATTTTATTTATATAGGCTATTTACGGCAAATTATTCAGTAATGTAGTCTACATTACAAAAATTCTGAGGAAAGTGCTTAGTTATGCAGCTCCTGTGTGACGGACTTTTGTGACGTGAAGTCGAATTTTTCATAACATATTTTATTTCTTTTAAGATTTTCCTCACTCGGAGGAATTCGGTACCCCCTCTTGAGACGAATGATCTTCAAGCCAAATGATATACAGTCTTAGAAATTTTCAAGACCTTATACCATATATATTGAAGGGTATATAGAGGAATTCAGATGATGTTCTATTAATGTTCTAAAACCCCTTATTTTGGAAATTAGTTAATATATTCTGACACAACGTCCATTGCATATATAACTTTGTTTTTGTTCCTCTTCTGAAGACATTGTCACGAAATTGTATCATGGAAATAATTAACGTTCAGTTCCCTTTACTTCGGAATAAACAATGGTGCTTTGTCATTGCTTTCAATGAAAACATATACAGATTTCAGGAAAAACAGAAATTCTATGGAAGGTCGAAAATAACCTTCCAGTATTAGATTTAATAAACTTAACGAAATCCTAATTGTTTCTATCCCAATAATTCCAAATGACTCTAGGGTTAAGAAGAAAATGGAAATGCGTAAAAGGAACATGACGCAGTTCTCGTTTTTTTTTTGTTTGTTTTTTTTTCATCGTTAGTTACATCCATGTTGATTATATCATCTGTTTATTTTCAAGTGTGTTCATAAATGAGGTATTCATAACCGACTTTTATGTAGTGAAGAATTAATAGAAAACAAGCCTTTCGTGTTTTGTGTTTATTACCATTAGCGGTAGCCTCAAAATGTTGATAAACCATTGTGTATACTTAACTACACTTTAATTTTGTAGTATGAGTTAAAAAATATTTTGAATACCAATTAATCAAAGTTGCTATAAATAGTTTAAAATATGAATTTTTTATTTTAACCGATTTACAATGCTCAAAACAATTATTACTTTTATATATTACTCTTATCATTACTGATTAATTAATTATTTTTTGTTCCGCAACGACAGCTATCCACCTAAAGAATAATCAGATCAATGTTGTTATTTAAGATATAAGCTATAGGCTATTCAAGGTAGTATACAAGAAATCCAATAGAATATTTCGTTACTTAATGATTGAAATATGTGTGAATTAAATGATAAAATATATCATTCTAATTTTTAATTTACTAAATAAAAAATTATATATGAATATAAAAATGAACTATAAAATTAAAACGTCATCTGTAAATTGGCTTCCTTCTTTTAATGTGATTTGTTGGAAGGGAAAAGGTTAACAGTCTAGTGGAAAATGTTTAATACTTAAGATCTTGTTGTGTATTAAACTAATTGGTTTCTGGTATCTCGTAATTAAATATTAGTGAGCTATTCAAGTGCATTTTACCAGTTCTGAAGTTCTACCATATTATTCTAATTTTTAAGGCAATAAACATACTATGTGAAAAATATATCAATGAATTATATAATTAATGCATTCATATGACCTTTTAGCACTTTCCTCCAAAGGAAAGTAGCTATTCAGGTTGCACCTATGACGGAATTTTTAAAAATTTCTTCGAATCTTTATCGATCCTACCTAGTAGACACCGAAAATGACCCCAGTTAAAATTTATATATATCTATATATATATATATATATGTATCTGTATATGCATATATATATATATATATATATATATATATATATATATATATATATATATATGTATCTGTATATGCATATATATATATATATATATATATATATATATATATATATATATATATATATATATATAGTTATAGTTATAGTTATATATGTGTCCGTTACCATGATACAGGCCAGAGTTTTTGTTTTTTTGATACGAAACTTAGTATGTAGTATTACATACCCCCCATCAAACGAATGAACGAGTTCGTTAACCAACAAAATCGATCCATCCGGAGGCGGGGTTTACTCCGGAGCCAAAGTAGTTATTTGTCAATACCAGCCATAATTTTTGTTATATTTCAACGAAACTCGGTATTTGTTGTGGTCACCTGAAGAGAAAAATTAGTTGAAAAAATAAACTAAATCGGTTGACTAGAAAGGGGGGTTTACTCCGGACAAATATTACTAATTTCCTTATAACGGTCGTAATTCCTGTTGTATTGTTACGAAACCATGTATACGTCCTGGCTATCTAATAAGAAAGAATTGTTGTGAAAATGAACTAAATCGGTCTATCGGAAGGGGGGGGGGTTACTTTGTACTATTTTTGAATTAAATTCTCCCGCCAAACCAGGAGAATTCTGGTAACGTAGGTTCGCGAAACTCATCAAGATCAATAGATGAATACTGTAGTATCACGCATACACAAAACTCTGGAAGGAAATAGATTACAAAATTAATAATTAAAACAGCTATTAATAAAAGCAGAAGAGCAGAATTTTATTTTAAGCAAATTATTCAGCAATGCACTCGACCCTACCCAATTGGGAGGCAAGTGCTTAGTTATGCACCTCCTGCGTGACGGACTTTTTTATACTGCTATAATGATGATTATCTAAACAGAAAACCAATTAAAATATTATTCCCTTTAAGGTTAAAAAAAAAAATAAGTTCTTCACTTTGAAATTATTAAATACTGTACTATAAATCTGTGTTGTACTGTATATCTGTGAATATTGTCTGGATGCATGAATTAATGAATTTTTACCCGATTCTGTCTACACGGATTACAGGCACTGTTGTATCTGCTAATCGCCTAAGTTGCGGAGCAGTGATTAAATAAATAAATTTACCTTTTTAGCACTTTCCTCCGAAGGAAAGTAGCTATTGAGGTTGGACTCATGACGGAATTTTTGAAAAATTTCTTCAAATCTTTATCGATCCTACCTAGTAGACACCGAAAATGACCCCCGTTAAAATTTATATATATATATATATATATATATATATATATATATATATATATATATATGTGTGTGTCTGTTAACACGATAGCGGCCAGAGTTTCTGTTTTTTCGTCACGAAACGTGGTATATAGAATTCAATTAGCAAACGATTGAACGAGTTCGTTAACCACCAAAGTCGGTCCAACGGAAGGGGGGGTTTACCCCGAACCCAAAACACTAATTTGACCATGTCAGCCGTAATATTTGTTATATTTCAACGAAACTTGGTATTCGTAGTGGCAATAGAGAGAGAAAAGTGAGATATAAAAATGAACTAAATCGATTCATTAGGAGGGGGGGGGGGGGGTTACTCCGGACCCACAATACCAATTAGCCACTCCCAGCCGTGGTTTTTGGTATATTTCGACGAAACTTGGTATTCGTAGTGGTAATCCACAGGTAAATATGTGTTGTAAAAATAAACTAAATCGGTTCATTAGGAGGGGGGGGGGGGTTTACTCCGGACCCACAATACCAATTCGCCACTACCAGCCGTGATTTTTGGTATATTTCGACGAAACTCGGTATTTGTAGTGGTAATCTACAGGTAAATATGTGTTTTAAAAATAAACTAAATCGGTTCATTAGAAGAAGGGGTTTACTCTGGACCCAAATTCCTAATATACTCATACCGGTCGTAATGTCTGCTGTATTGTAACGAAACGCGGTATACGTCTTGGGTAACTCATGAGAAAGAAGTGTTGTAGAAATGAGCTGAATCGGTCAATCGGAAAGCGGGGGTTTAATTTGTAATATATTTCAATAGAAAAGCCCGCCAGACGTAGGTTCACAAAGCCGCCGCAAGGAGCGCTTTCTACCACTAGAGTGACTGTATCTTGTTCCTGCGTTAGATCAAAAGGTAATAGGTACCATGTGTAAACATAACTCTGGAAGCAAATTAATAATTGATCAGTTACTCATTACAAATTTAAAAGAGAACTATTCATGTTTTTATTTTATTTATGTAGGATATTTTAAGCAAATTGTTCTGGAAAGCAGTCTACACTACCCAAATTCTGAGGAAAGTGCTTAGTTATGCAGCTCCTGCGTGACGGACCTTTTCTGTGTTTGCTATGTAACAAACAAATTCCATTCGCTCGGAAACTCATTAAATGATAAAATGTACCTCTTACAAAATGTGCCTTGTTATATGAATTTAGAAGCTCAAATAGCCATGAACAAATCTCCCCCTAATAAAATCATCTTTATGTAATGTGAGGGATATCAATTCAGTAAATAAAATATTTTGAACACAATATGAAATGGCTTTTCACGATGAAAAAAAAAACCTTTTAATTGAAATGCAAATTGGAGATAAGACAGCTTCAATTTATTATGTAAAACGGAAATCGATGTAATAAATTCATTGATGACCTTATGCTTATTTCAAAATCCATTGCATCTAAATGAAATCCCCTATTTTGCATGACCCCTCTCTCCTTTATTTACATCGTCGCCAACCCCTTGAATAAATTATAAAATTGTTCGCTTTTATTTTTGATCAATCAAATTTACATTTTATATAATGATCGTATTTTTGTAACATTCAATAACGAATATATTGGTTTAATCCATTAGTGTCTCTAATCTCATGTTTTCACCAGGATTTTTTTTTGTTTTTTTTTACGGCGCATCTACATGTAGGTCATTAGAGCCGACATCCAGGGTGCAGCGAGGAATTTTCCCAGCGAGCCCTGAGATGAGAAAATTCCTGCCGGAGGTGGGAATCGAACCCACCATCTCCCGCTTATGAATCCAAGCCGCTAGCCACTAGACCACGGGAGACCCCTTCACCAGGAAATGAATTGATTTATTACGATGAGACGATTACAGCTCTTAAAACAGGGATTAAAGAACGCGATGGGATTTTTATGGGAGAAATAATATATTCTTTATGAAATGCGTGTAATTTCCTGTGCAAACTAGTTTTATACAAAAACTGACTTGATTTTGTTCTGTTAAAAGCTAACAGTGACTTTCACTACATATTTCCATGATACATATGGTAACTTTTTGTTACCCTATGTTATCTCCCCTTCCTTTTTCATTCATTTAGAAGATAGTAATCTGTGATCTTGGAGAAAAAAACCTCGCAACGTTGTGATATGAAAGGACTTGAAGCTCCTAAGCCCTTAATCAGTACTACCTACTATCTATTGTGACTTACATCACTTGTTCCACTTCCTTTGATTTTGCATTGCTTAGAGGTTGAGCCCCTTGGAATCAGCCTCAGCTGTTTCTTTGGGCTTTATAATAGCCTTGCCAAAGTGTATCAGTGTATCAGCCATTTCTTTGGGCTTTAAAATAGCCTTGCCAAAGTGTATCAGTGTATCAGCTATTTTTTTGGGCTTTATAATTGCCTTGCCAAAGTGTATCAGTGTATCAGCTATTTCTTTGGGCTTTGTAATAGCCTTGCCAAAGTGTATCAGTGTATCAGCTATTTTTTTGGGCTTTACAATAGCCTTGCCAAAGTTTATCAGTGCATCAGCTATTTCTTTGGACTTTATAATTGCCTTGCCAAAGTGTATCAGTGTATCATCTATTTCTTTGGGCTTTATAATAGCCTTACCAAAGTGTATCAGTGTATCAGCTATTTCTTTGGGCTTTATAATAGCCATGCCAAAGTGTTTGGTGTTTGCTAAAGACTCTAATTCATAGAGCATGTGCTGTTCTTCAAGGAAGAAGTGGGGAACCTTTGATTCTACTCATTGTTTTATCAGTACGTTGTATGATTGAAGAAGTCACACTATTTTTCTGTTTTCAACTTTCGTTGTTTGTTGCCTTTTCATTCGACAAATTTGCATGGAATTTTGCCTGCCCCATGTCTGGCACTGCATACCACTGCTTGGTAAGCTGTTCTTGCTCCCAGGTATTTATTTCCTTCCTTGTTATGTTTCTCTGATATGTTTTTGGCAAGTACATCAACCTTTTCATTGCCTCCAATGCTCAATTAATTATAGCCGTATAGCACTATGCTCAGGTCATTATTTTTATATCATTATGGCAATATCTGACTAATTAAAAAGTCCGTCACGCAGGAGCTGCATAACTAAGCACTTTCCTCAGAATTGGGTAGTGTCGAGTGCATTCCTAAATAATTTGCTTAAAATAATCTATATAGATAAATAAAATAAAAACATAAATAGTTTTACTCTTTTGCATTTTTTAAGAACAGCTGTTTCAATTGTTAATTTTGTAATTAATTTCCTTCCAGAGTTTTGTGTATGCGGGGTACTACACAAAGCTTCACATTTCGATCTATTGATCTTGATGAGTTTCTCGAACCTACGTTTGGCGGAAGAATTCAATTCAAACCTAGTGCAAAGTAACACCCCCCCCCCTTCAAATAGACCGATTTAGTTCATTTTTACAACACTTCTTTCTTATTAGATAGCCAGGAGGTATAAAGAGTTTCGTTACAATACAACAGAAATTACGACCGGTATAAGAAAATTAGTAATTTCGGTCCGGAGTAAATTCCCCCTTCTCGTCAACCGATTTAGTTTATTTTTATAAAACATTTGTCTCTTCAGTTGACCACAACGAATACCGAGTTTCGTTGAAATATAACAAAAATTATGGCTGGTATTGACAAATAACTACTTTGGCTCCGGAGTAAACCCCCCCCCCCCCATCCAGATGGTCCGATTTTGTTGTTTAACGAACTCGTTCAATCGTTTGTTGGGAGAATACTACACTCCAATTTTCGTGGCGAGAAACAAAAACTCTGGCCTGTATCGTGTTAACGGACACATATACTATAACTATATATATATATATATATATATATATATATATATATATATATATATATATATATATATATCAATTTTAACTGGGGTCATTTTTGGTGTCTACTAGGTAGGATCGATAAAGATTCGAAGAAATTTTTCAAAAATTCCGTCATGAGTGCAACCTCAATAGCTACTTTCCTTCAGAGGAAAGTGCTAAAAGAAAAGCTATGCGATTTAAGTACCTTATAGTTTGACTGTTATTAGTTATAAAGATCTCTCTTTGAATTCAATTCCAATATTGACGTAGGTAGTAGATGTGTGTAGTGTGATAACGTTTTCCCAAAAGGGTGGATTTACCAATTTTTTCTTCATAGGGGAAAACATTTCCCTTTGAAAAAAGAAAATAATAAACCGCTCAAAATCTCACGAATCATTGATTTTCTTTTTATTAACGAAATAAAGCGGAAGGATATTATTTGTACATAAAAGGGAGAATATCCTATGACGAGGGTCCTATGGTAAAAATTAGATTTTCCCAGCTGGAGCGAGTCCAGGGTTCCCTGGCTCGTCGCACAAAGGAAATCGTATAAAATGCAAAAGTAATAAAACCCTTTGTCTTTCTCCACTCTCCTTTTGTCCTGGAAGCCATTCAATCTTTTTTTAAATTGGGAATCTGGAAACCTCCGACTATCAGAGGTGAGAGTAGTTTGCTCTTCAATTGAAACCCTTAAAGGATTATTTCATAACAATTATCTCAAGTGAGATTTTTACATTCAGATTTAATTTCAGCTCCATCTGTTTAGTGTTTAGTCCGCTTGCCATTCTTTTGCAATGATAGAAATCAATACTCCTCGTCTGGAAAAATCATGATAAACGTGTCCTGAAATGTAGTTCCGGACCGGTAGAAATAAGTGTATCATGGTGGCCTTTCTGCTTCATTAGTAGCCTTTGTTTTTTTTTTTTTAAATTATATGTACTAAAAGTATAGTTCTTTGTATTAAACAAAAAAAAAAAAAAAAAAAAATTAAGGCAGAAGAAATAAAATGTCTCTAAAAAGTTAGAGGAATCACTTGCCAGAATAAATTAGGCCTCAACGTTTCATATTTCAAAATGGCAAGTATTACTTGTTTAATGATGTTAAAGCTTCAAATATACGGCATAGTGACGTATGTATCTCTCATGTCCAGGTATTTTCATTGACGTATATATGTTCTCAAAGAAGAATGTAAAACAGGAAGACCTGAATTCAAATCTGAGGCTGGCGAGTGTTGTGTTTCATGTATTACCTTTAAGACAATGTTGCTTTGGAACAAATTATGATTGCATAGATATAAGAACCAGATATCGAAGTCCGTAAAAATGTATGTATTTATTTATTTTATTATTGAGTTTTTATTGGCATCATTTTTTAACATGTTTAATCATTCATACTTCTTTTTAAAAAAAAAAAAAAAGTGGTGTAATGAAATGTAAAAAATAATAATAATAAAAAATATGTTACCTTTTTAAAACTACGTTTTCTTAAATAAAAAAATGATTTTTTTTTACTCAATAAACGATCTTCCCCCAATTAAAAAAAAACCAGAATCATCGCGAAAAACGATATTAAATATTACTAAACCGGCATAAGATAAAATATTTTGCAATGACACGTCAAGAGTGAATCCATTTGAGTTCAATGTTATTTTGATTTTTCAAAAAATATTCAACCATTCAACGAGTCCGACAAAAAGGAAAAGCAATAAGTCTGAGTGGTTGAAAGGCTTGAGAGCTACAGAATAGTCGAAAGAAGAGAATCGAGCGCAGCACTGAGTGCACTGGACTTAGAAATTCACTTTACCAGTGCAGAAATAGAGTGCACGGAAATGGATTCTTCATCCCGCGTCCTGATTTTTTTTTTTTTTTTTTTTTTTTTTTTTTTTTTTTTTTTTTTTTTTTTTTTTATAAAAACGGGATAATATTTTCCTAAAATAAGTACTTTATTTTGCCAGAAACATACCCATACAATTTCAAATTACCCATAAAATAATCTGCAAAAAATTCATTTATTTTTTTTCATGTTTATAACATGCATTATATATAGTTTTTATGATATTATTTATATAGTGAGCTTGGTAGTCGAAACACCATAAAAAAAAAAAAATTATAGTGTAATAATGGCTTTAATAATGGCTATGATTTTTTGGAGGCACGTTGCATTCCGCGCCTAATGAAGTTCGATTCCAATTTTTTTCTTAAAACTACGAAAGACATCAACCACACCATGGATAGAAAAGAGTGGAAACCTGTAAATAGCCCGTTCCTAAAATTATATGCTAATTATAAAAAATAAATATAAATTGATTTTTGGTTGTAACGTTTTTTTTTTAATTCAATAGTTTTTTTTTTTTTTGTTTTTTTTTTTACATCAATTGATTTTACGATAAGGAATGCTCTCTTGCAAAACCCTCAAAAACTTTATTTTTTTATGACGAAAAAATCTTTTTTGGTAATTCGGTAATCTTGTCATTTTTCGAATAAAAATCTTCTTGAAGTAATTAATATTCGCTTATGATGTGGCGTGTTGTTTGTGGTGTTCTAGTGTCACATGACCGATCTATTTTTTATGACTAGTGTAAGTATTTCTTTCTCATTCCATCTCCAGACGTCATTTGTGTTTCTTAGAAGTCTTTTTCGTAATATTATGTAATTTTTAAATTTTGCATAATAATTTCTAAAAAATATCAAACATAATAATAATATTTGTTATATTAAATGCTTTTTGGAATAAATCCAGTACTGTCAATCAAATTGCTGATGACTATACCATGATTTATTACTTGCAAATATGCAAATTAAAATAGAATTGACCTTTAATTATTTTATAATTGTATAATATAATTAATTTAATTATCTCATTACTCATTGGTCGCTTGTCGTTCTATTTGCGACGTCATATTTATAATACGTCATTCAAAGTATTTTTACATTTAATTATTGACAATCAACATGGGTAGATAACAGGAAATCATTTTATTTTGTCTTGAAAATATTTAATTCTGAAATAAAATAATCTTCTACCTCCCAGTGTTGGGCAAAACTAACGTTAGTAAACTAAACTAACGTTAGTTTTCCCTAACTAAAACTAAACTAACGTTATATTTTTAGTTTTAGTTTAGTTTTAGATTTGTATAATTATTAATCATATGGACTCCGTTTTTAGTAATGCAATTAGTTTAGTTTAGTAAAAGAGACCTAAATTTGTGATTTTAGTTTAGTTTTAGTTTTTAGTTAACTAATTTAGTTTATCAAAGAACATATGTTTTCAAATTACGAGAAAAAGCCACAATTTCTTATTCTTAAGCAAGTTCTATTAGTTTTAATAATTTACTTAATTATCGAAATAACATATGATTTATATTAATTCATGTTATTTTAGTAAAACTAAACTAAACTAAATTTTTAGTTTAGTTTTTAGTGAATTCCCAAAGATTTAGTTTTAGTTTTAGTTTAGTTAAAATCCATTAATTAGTAAAATTTTAGTTTTAGATTTTTTTTAAGTTGCAATTTTTAGTTTAGTTTTAGTTTATTCCAAAAAGTGAGGTTAGTTTTAATTTTAGTTTTAGTTTTTAGTTTTGCCCAACATTGCTACCTCCTAGGAACTAACATTTGTTTCAATTCATACATTTTTTTATATATTTTTTATTTATTTATTTATTTATTTGTGAGCACCCGCAATAAAGGCGATTCACATATTTTATTTAATGAACCTCTAGGTTATTCAGGCCGTGCTATCTATAGGTTCCCACCCTTTAATAATGCCATCGGGTCGTGGTTTTTCCAAGGAATCACCCATCACTTGTTGATCGTGGGTTCAAGCCACGATAGAGGTTACCTAAGTTCGGTGATCTGCGGGAACCAGAGTATTTAAAGTGGTTACAGAAGTTCGCTTGAATGTTTTATTTAAATAATTTTGGTTATATTAATTTTCGTCGATTTGTAAACAATTAAGATTTTGTTTATAATTAAGCTTATATTGTGTTTGATATTCTAAGTGTTGACTGTTGTAATTTTTTCTATCCTTGTTGTATTTCAATCTCTTCTTAGCTTTAAGAAGAGCAAGCCAAAACGCCCAAATAATGATTCTTCAACAATCTAAATTTACTCAACAATACCCGTCATCACTTCATTAATATTTTTACTCTCATTATATTTCACTTCTTGAATGTAAATACATGAAAAACTCTTCGGCCCAAGGTAAGTAGGCAGGGCGGATGGTAGGGAAGCACTCTTTATGATGGACGAAAAGAAAAGAGTAAAAAAGCTTTCCTGATAAACCCTAAAACCTTTTTACGATCATAAAATCCTCAGGCTTATGGAAGTAGAGCAGATATTACTCGCCGACTCTTTTTCAGGGCCGATAGTGAACTTTAGCGGAGTAAGCACCGACTAAGCCCACCTTTTTCTTTTTTAGTGCTCTGATGTCATCAGGGATTTTTATTAATTCTACATAAAATCAATGAGTTTGAAGATAAGAAAATCTTTGATATTGATGGGTTGGAAAAATTATATTAGCTTGGATATATAGTATTCGGGGTTCATGATTGTTAATGAAACTACTTTTTAAATAATACATAATGCTAAATAATAAGCCCAACAAAATAAATGTCTTTATTTTTTGAGCAGTAAGCGATGAACTAAAAATGTGGGGCAAGATTTGAGCACGCTCTTGTTATTTAAAACTAACTTTTCTGGGATTAAAAATGACGCATCTGAAAGGTCTCGATGAGTGCTACAACTTTGGTCCTTTGAAATTTTGCGATATCTCTAACGGTCTTAAAGATATTTCGATTGTGGCTCGCATTATCCGGACACCGTGTTTATATATATAAATAATTTCTCGTTCTCTTGAATGAGCAACTGTAAATTAAAATCAGATTATTTCGGTGAAATATCGAGGCCTTAAATTTCTAGGAATGGCGTTCAATGTGTCCATGACTTTTGAATGTACATGTGATAGTTATTATTACATAGAGAAGCTCTTGTGACAGTGCGAGATGATCCAAGGTTTGAAAAATGACTTCGCCTACTCTACCAGTCTTCCGTTAGGTAGATAGTGTAAGGCTTACAACATCACCCCCGCGCTACAGATAAATTCTCAACCGAGACACGATATGATCCTCAAAGTGACATTTATTGACCACGTTGGTTCAACAAGCTGACAACCATATCCCTCTGCCCACACATCCCTCGTCGACTCACTGAACCAATCTTCAAGAATGTCTCAAAAAGAAAAAGGACACACATGCTTGGTTTAAATTTCATGTACTTGGGAAAAAAGTATACTTTTGTTAATATTTAGTTTTGGACTTCTAATATGATGGCAAAGGAAGATGTTTCCGTAGTATTTGTCGAATTTCTCAGCCCAATTCAAGCCGATTTTGGTATTTTCAAATTCGTTAATGATTTGTGAAGTGGGTTGCTTAACCGATTGCCTTTCTCTCATTAAAGCAACCATTCCAGCTAGGATAAAACATTAGATGTTTTTTCTTCTGTTGTTAAAAAAACGCTGATCAACCACGTTGCCTATTTATTATTCGACGAATACCTCAAATTCATAGACAAAAAAAAGTTAAAATCAACTAACACACACACACACACACATATATATATATATATATATATAAAATAGCAATAAAATAAATTATATATATATATATATATATATATATATATATATATATATATATATATATATATATATGCACCTATATATACATAAATAAAAAATATGAAAATAAATAACATGTTTAATCACAAATGCACACATAATTACTACATCAAAGTTAATATTATTTCGACGAATACATATACGTACAGGTATAAACAATCATATACATACACATATACTCATTCCGTTAATTATATTTTATGCAAGAGGTCTGTAGCTCTCAGGATTAAACCTAATGCTGCAATTTGCATAAGACAAGGAATTCTTATGGTCTTTGAATTGAATTGCCTTCGTTGGGGAGATATTACTAATTTATTTCCTTATTATAATTTTACATCATACATTATATTGATTACTTCATTTATTAGCTTCCCTCTTGAGTATCTGACGTCTTGGTACTTTGTCTTCATTATTACCCATTTGAATGTATCCGGAGCACTTTCTTCTGAATAGAACTGGGAGCTATTCAGACTGAAAACATCATACAATTTCATAGAGAAATTCGTATTCTTCGAGTTACAGCGAATTTCCTTATGTATTGTGAGCTGGATGAATAATGTAACAAACTGTGGCAGAAATTGGATAAAAAAAAAAAAAAAAAGATAAAAAAAAAACAGAGTTAGGTCCATTCGTAAGAGAACAATGTCGTCCGGCTATTGATAAATTATCAAAGTTAGGCGGCATTTCATTCCTCTTGACAAAAGTTTAATAGCCAATTTTCGCCGCTGTCAAAATACCAAAGGCTCACATTTTTTTTTTCTGAAATTAAAGACCTAGGTAGCTTAAAGATCGAGGTTTATTAATGACTATAGTATTTAAGTAATTAAGTAGTGGAGTTTATATATTTAACTGCTCTTTACATTTTTTAAGAAGGATAAAATTCAAATTATAGTATTCGATTATTATAGAATTCAATGTCTTGTAAATTACCTTTCACTGGTTTTAAGCCGCAATTCTCTGCGTTAATATACACCAAAGTAATTTTAGCAGGTTTTAAAATGTAATTCGTCAGTATATATATATATATATATATATATATATATATATATATATGTGTGTGTTTATATATATATATATATATATATATATATATATATATATATATATATATAGATTTATACGCATAAAGGGCGGAAAAAGATAAGTTGGAGGTAGAGGAGTAGGGTAAATAGGATTGGGCCTATCAGTGCTGCTGGACTCCTTATCGATAAATTCTCCGGACATTTCCAGCTGAACTAGCTATCGTCCTGGAAATGTTTATTAGATAGTTACTTTTCCCCAGGCAGCAATACAATGCAGAGTCCTTTATTTATAGTTCTCCTTCGGTTCTCCTGATAAGGAGTAAGTTTAACTTTTAGATAAATAGTTCATTAGTTTTTCCTTCAAGTCACTAGAGATTCAGCATATTTAACGAATAGCGATTTACTTAAATTATGAAAATCGACTGAAAATTTGGAATATAGAACTGATAACATAAATGTACACTTTTTACCTCTGTATAAAGATTTCTTCAATACAAATATTGAGGGCAGTATTTTTATTTTAATAAATCTAGTAGAGCTGTAATAGAAAGTATGTTTCTCTTACAGAATATAAGATAGTTTTTCCTATTTTGCATTAATTCGATTTAAAAGAATCCGAACCGCTGACTATCCGGACGGCAGCTGTTCTAAAATTTATTATTTTTATCTTTTTTTTTAAAGCTTATCAGCATTTGAAGGTATTAGTTGCAAGTGATGTTAGTCCTATATTGAAGATTATTAATGATGAATGTTAGATTCAGAAGGATATTCTTCTGTTTGATGGTGTGCCTGAATTTGCTATTCTTCGGAAATTGAGTGTTTTGTAAGAGGATTTTAGGATTATGCAATATCAATGTTCTGCTATCAACCCCATGTTATAAAAGGTTATAGCAAATTAAATAAATTCAGACTACGTAGCAGGAAACAGACACGTAGGGAAGATCTGGGCTCAAATTATAGCCTGGAAAATTATTGTTTTCAGAAAAAGAGCACTTTCTTTAAAAAATTAAAGTGGAGATGTTAAAAAACGAGAAATTAGCTCCCGTCAGGATTGTGAGCGTTTCGGATTGGCAGTTGGGAGATGATGGCCTGATTTCATGTTGACACCCAAAACCCGTAAGAACAGTGTAATTTTAAAGTGAATGAATATGGGCGTTGCTAAAAGATAGCTGTACAATACGTCCAAGGATAAATGTCCCTTGACCGGTTCCTTAGTTTCATTCGTAGGGTGGGTAACGTCAACCGAATATATATGAGAGGTAGTAATCTCTAGGTAAATCAACCAATAGTTTTATGAGTTGGGCGAAATATCACGCCGATATTCAGGGTACCACTGGGGATTGAAGCTGGAACGTGGACGGAAGAACACATTTCCTTTTGTCGATTGCTCTTGGAACGTTTCGGATAAGAAAGTGTCGAATGGATTTTGAAAAATAAATCGCATCAAACAATATCTTTCTATTATGAGACTTGCAATTCAAAACATATAAAAAAATCGTCCACTTACTGTCGATGATGGAAGATTCTCTATTAAATAAGGTATTGTAAGAAACCGTCAATATTTTTCCACGTATCGCTTGAATGGGTAGTTGAATAGAATTCTCCCCAAGCAATTAAGGTAAAAGGATAAGAAGCGATGGAAAAAAGTCAATTCAAAACAAATTAAAAAAAATCCCCTATAACCTGAAAAAAACGTGGAAAAAGGAATAGGAGCGGACAGACAAAAGGTATTTCCCAGGGGCACCGACTCCCCCAGTGGGCACCACTTAATCTCTTACAGCAAGTTATTGGATTCTTTACTCCAAGTAGTTAGAGTACTTTAGAATGAAGAATAGTGGTGAATTGGCACTTGATTTCTACTCGCCATAATCAAATGAGGTTAAGTTCTCTCAATTAACTTGCCTACATTTAAGATTAGGCCTTAGGAAGGTTGAATACACCGTTTCCAATAAATCACCGAAGTAGAGCAACATGAGGCGTGGCCATTAATTGTGTTGGTGACCGCCAGAGAAGACCACGTGTCTTTGGCGTTATTGATGGGTGGCAACCTATAGATAGCCCGGCGCTAATAGGCCAGAAGTATATACATTTTCAACCTTCAGTTAATTCTACTAAAAGTACGACTTGCTGAAACTGTGCCTTCTTACCGATTAAATTAAAAAGCTTCCGAATTAATTAGATTAGATTTCTTTTGGCTTTCAATAAGAGTGGGATGGCACTTTCTCCTTTAAATCGCAAAACCCCCAATAAAGTGGCCTTACGTGCCACATTAAATCCAGGTACTTCTTGCCTGTGACCTTCCTTTTTGACTCAGCATCTCTAAATGTCAAGTACTTAAAGCATAAATTCACCTTCATTGGACATTCTGGGGCTGGGGGTCACATATTTTCTCTCGGGGGAGGGGGGGGGGGGCATTACCTATACAGCCTGAAGTTAATTTCTTAGTTTCTGCTTTCTTAAAACCTAATCTGAGCTTTTGTGTGGGTAACTTCATACCTTTGCACCTATAAAAATAACTAACAATAGAAACTCAAAATATTTTTAATTAATAATCAAGCGACCCTCTACCCAGATTCAGAAATTTTATAAATATGCCGAAAGTCTATAAAACTTCAGTAGGCCAAATTTTAAACCTATAACATATTGATTGTAATCAATAAATGATATTTTTTTAAATTTAAATGTTAACGTCAATTTATAATTAACTCAGAATTTTGCACCGGGTTATCTGTAGGTTATCACCCTTTTCAAGCCAGGATAGAGTTATAGATTTTTTCCCCCAAAGGAAACCATCACCTCTAGTGAGAACGAACCCACAACCCTTGGCACGAAGTGGATATGCCTTAGCACTCACGGCCATCGGGCCTCCTAAAGGATAATTATCGACCAGGTTAATTTTTCACGCCATATTCATGATTCAATGAATCTAACTCCAGTCTTGATGTGGCCTACTTGAGGGAGGATCTGCTCCTCAAGTTGAAGATTTTATTCCATTCCTAAAGTTAAGATACCAACCAAGCCAAAAAAAGTGGTATATGGAAAGCCGTAAGCTCTACGATTACTTTACACAAATTTTATTCAATGCGTTAAGGTACCAGATCAAATGAACTACATTATGTTCAAAAGTTAATTGATTCCTCAATTTGAGAAGTTATATTTGAAAATGTCTTTAAAATGCTTGAATTAGTTATTCAAGCCGTCCATACCTGATTTAAACACCTTGACAACTTCCGACTTGAACAAAACTTTACGTACTAACACATTGTGCGAATGGGAACACAATTGGTTGAAATGTACTTCCAAACTGAGGGAAATTAAGAATACGACCAAAGCCTGAGTAAAACAATTCTCTCCAGAGAGACGAAGTTATTTTATCCAGGCTTCGGATAGGACACACCCTACTTACCCATTCGTACTTACTAGACAGAAAAGAAATACCCACTTGTCGAATATGCAACAGAACTCTAACCGTCAAACATGTACTAACTGACTGTAGACAACGTAGCAAACCAACCATTCCTTACATGACTTAATTAAAAAAAAAAAAATTTATTACTTATATTTAAAAAGTATTTATGCGTGTATATGTATATATGTATATATATATATATATATATATATATATATATATATGTGGATGTGTATATGTGTGCATGTGTATATATATATATATATATATATATAAATGTGTGAATATCTAAAGAAATACGATTCATTCAAATAGAAGTTTCTATACTAGTAAAAAAAAAAATAAAAAAAAAATAAATAAATAAATAAAAATAAAAAATAAAGCAAGAAAATAATAACTGTAAACCATAAGTATATGTTTTCCGAGAAAATAAAAACGTGAGTGTGACATAAATGAGATCGGGCAATGATGCTCTGAAAGCTGTTTGCCCTAAAGCCCAATCCATCCATCCATCCTTACATGACTTACTGACGGAGGGTAAGCATGAAAACATTTATTCAAAAATATAACTAAGTACGTTTTAGGCAAATATTTTTATTTACTTTTTGTTTTCATTCTATATAATGATTTTGATTGATAATTTTTGTTAGTTTTTTTTTTTTTTTTTTTTTTTTTTTTTTTTTATATGGGACAACTGACCAACATTCGTAGATCTGACCAAAACTAACTCCCTTTGATTCTGTCGTTTTAATAAGCTCGTCGCCTCCGCTGCGATACTAATAAATAAATAAGTTATTCAGGAGATGTTTTGAAAAACATGACAACATTCCAATGTCGTCACGTCGTAAACAAGTTTTCTTCCCTTTAAGGAAGGAGAATAAGCAACCGGTCAAAAAATTCCGTTTTGGATAAACTTGCAAATCTAAAATTGTTAAGATAAATACATATAATGTATATTATATTAGGTGAAGAGTAATCAGTTTATGAATATCAAGTATTCCTAGAGTACATTTTGATCTTTGAAGCCATCAGAGTGTACAGGAGAAAGTTGAGGCTAGAATTTCCCTAGAAGATCTAAGATAAGGTGTCCCTCAGGGCTGATAACAAGCCCCTTTACTATTCTACCTCTCCAGCCATCCTCCACAGAACTCTCCGTCACATTCTATTGTATAAAATATATCCTTTATACTGTCCTTTCTTAATATTGAAGAACAAAAAAATTACATAAGAGTGGCACATCTCCGTAATAATAATAATACCAAATTATTCAGAAAAATGTAATAGTGTTAAAAAAAAGTATCCAAAATTAATTTAGATCGATTAATTTTTAAAGAGAAAGGGAAGTCAAATTTTCAACGACTTCTATTTTTGAAGTCATTAATATTATTTTAGGCAATTTAAATTAAAGATAAGCAACACATATATATGCGCCAACCTCATACTGTAACACTCACACATATATATTCGGCTAAATAAACCTCAATATGATTTTGTTTTAAAAAAATCTATATTTCGGACGTTCTAAAATCTGCCGAAACGTCCGAAATATAGATTTTTTAAAACAAAATCATATTGAGGTTTATTTAGCCGAATCCCAACCATTTCATCTTTACTTATCACCTCGACGGCTAACTATCTAATCATCATGGAAAATAGACTTGTTCATATGCGCATTTTCGACCAGATTTACCTTCATCCATGAATAGAATTTCGGGCGGTTCATAATTGATATGTACATGCATACCGGGAAATCTAAACCACCAGTCCATCTATTAAACAGTGGCAGAAAGTTATTTTGTTTAAACGTTGTTTTATTTGACATTAAAATAAAGTTCCATTTTGGTTCGGGAATCATTATTCAGGGCCCATATTCCTTTTTTTTTTTTTTTTTTTTTTTTTTTTCTTTTTTTTTTTATAGGTTCTGATTCTACGTTGAAAAATTACGTACGTATGTTTCAAGGTGCTTGGATCGAAGGTTTTTGTTTGAACTGCAATATATCGCACATGACCTTGAAATGGGATTCTGAATTGAAAATTGGGTCTGTTCTGGGAAAAAAATCTTTTACTTTTTAGGAGATGAACGAGTGGTTATATATATATATATATATATATATATATATATATATATATATATTCATGTTCTATGAATATATATAGATATATATATATATATATATATATATATATATATATATATATATATATATAATAGATCTATGGTTTGGAGGCAATGAATTTACAGATTTTGCTTATTTTCAAAGGATACCCTTGCTATCCTGTAGTTTTCATTTTTTTACGTTCTAAATATAAATTCTTACAAAACTCTGATAGTTACATTTGTATATATGCATGCATATTAACATACGTGTGTTTGTATAAGCATTTGTATATATTCCTTACAACAATTAGGAGCTAAAGTATGATATATAGTAAGCCTTGGCCACGTTAATCCTACTCAGCTTACCCTCATAATCGGCCTCCCGTGCAGAGGAGAAGGGAGGGTTGGGGAAAAAAGATTAAGATTTTTGGAATGAAGAGGCTTAGAGCTAGGGCTTCGTTATCCTGGATTAGGAACCCTCAACCAACCAGCAAGGCCTGCAACTATATTTTTGCTAATATCCATTCCGATAAGAGCCTCCCTCCAAAATTCTATTTCACTCCCGTGAGAAAAATTAATTGAGTTCAGGGTTTGGTTTTACAGATTCATTATGATTGGGGGAATGTGAGCGGCTCTTCAAGTGATTCTTTTTCCCCGTTCTTAAAAATATCTAATAATAAGCCGCCTGTTTATTTAAGGGCTTTGCTTTACGCTGCATTAACTTTCAATTTTACTCAACCCTTTAAGTTTTTCTTATCATGTTTTTTTCTTCTAGCAAGAGACGTTTTTTCTTAGAAGGCTATTAATCTTTTTAGTAATTTTTCTACATGACTTATTTATTCTCAACATGCAATATTACTTACTCCAACACTATCCTATGCTAATATCTTAAAAAAAAAATGTAATTTATTGCCAAAAATTTATACTTAAATGTCTTAATAATTTAAAACATACATAAACATATTATTATAACATAAAGAACATGAATATATTATTATATTAAAACTAATTAATCTATCTACTATACATTTGTCAAATACCACTCACTCACTCACTGACCTATCATCGCCCAGCCCAAACCACTTGACAGAAAAATTTGAAATTTTGCATGGACACTCCCTTTAAGATGTAAACACTCGCTAAGAAAGGATTTCTTGAAGTAGCCTGCGTTTCTAGGAAGATAACAGAATCGGTGTTACCGTACTGTATCTATTTCATAGTATTATTTTTAATTGAGGTTAATTTCAACTATGATGCCAGTCCTTGAATTACTCGAAATAAACTGTCCCTCATAGAGTTTACGCTATGTGGGGAAAAAAAACATTTTAATTGCGGTTCATTTCAACTTGTCCCCCATAGAGTTTACGCTATACCTGGTGATGTTCCAGCCCAGGTAATAATATCCCGAACCCCTGCACAGCCTCCTCACCCATCAGCATCACCAGTCACAACACTTCTTGGTAATGCTGGCAAATATAATGGTTTCAAATTGACATCTGAGAAACTAAAATTTTAACGTACATTTATTATTGAGAACGAAATGTAACCGGCATTGGTTACACTGCTGTTACTGGTAACCTATAGATAACGGGTTATCTCTAGGTAATCTGTTTCTTGACACTGGTCCGGAGCGACCCAGTGTCAAGAAACATTATACTTTGATTACTTATCAATTCTTGTATAACATATAGTCGGGGTCTCCCGTGGTCTAGTGGCTAGCGCGCTAGATTCATAAGCGGGAGTTGGTGGGTCCGATCCCCACCGGCGCCAGAAATTTTCTCATCTCAGGGCTCGCTGAGAAAATTCCTGGCTGCACCCAGGACGTCGGCTCTAATGGCCAAGATTTATGTCGATGCGCCGTAAAAAAAAAATAGTAGTAGAAGGTTCTCCTCTTCAAGTTGATGCTGAAACTGTTCTATTTAAAATATATTCCCCTAAAGGGGCACCTAAACTGTGCAAAACATGTGCAATATATGTGTAGAACTATAAAAGTGTATATTGAAATATTATTGACCTTCGCCTAGTTTGATAATTCGATAAATTTGAGCAAAGGGTCGGTTAATGATTAAACCTGCGTATGGCGTCGAAAACTTCGAAAGCTTACTACATATCCTACAAAAAACCTTCTTATGCGATCTTCTATAGAATGATTTCTCTTTAAGAAAGCTGTGCTTAAACTTGTTATAATGTCAAAAGTCAAAAGTATACTGAAATGTTTAATAAGGGAACGTAAGGAATTGACAAATATGTCTCTATTATTTGTTTTTTGTTGTATGGCTTTCCTCAAGAACGAGGGGATGTAGAGGAGGTGGATTCAGTAACTGCCACTTAAAGTTTGCCGACATAGTAAATGTTTCTATTCAATGCTTTCCAGATTATATTACAGAAAACGAAGGTTTCACAAATACCTCTGAGATGGCGCAGTTCTTGCGAGTTTGGGTTGAAGTGGTTCGAAGCCTATCTCAGCCAGGGATCGTCCTGGTAATTTGTCTTTTGTACGAGTTTATTATGCAGATGAAGTGTTTGTGTCTCCATAGGTTGATTAGATCAAACAAGTACTCTGTAGCATGTTAAGTTGGTAGAGCTATTGATCAACAACTTAGTCAGTTTGATGCCAATGATGTTTCACACAAACTTCTGAGTGCGTGATATTTCGCTGGTTTATGTTATATATATATATATATATATATATATATATATATATATATATATATATATACATATATAAACTAACAATGCCAATTCATCTATTCATATACCTTTTTAAGTGCCTGGTAAAGAGCAATTTTCAAATGTTGTAGCACCCTTCTATTTTAGAGTTAGAAAACTTCAGTACAAGCATTTTTTTTTTAGGTTTGTTTTTGATGATACTTTATTTGTTTTGGGGAACATAGATTCAGGAAAATAGTTAATTAGGAAAATATATTTAGGATATTTGCTTCTTTAGACAATTTGCGATGGCCTGATTAACTAATTTATAAGTTCCGTGATTTTCTAGCAAAATGTATAAAATTAAATTATTATATACAATGAATGAAGTACAATAATATATTTCCATTAGAAATGCATATAATTATACTTTTAGCCAACGGCCATAGCCACGTTGAATACAGTACCTGAATGGGTGACCGACCACGTGCTGTTGGAATTATAAAAGGGTGACAACCTGTAGATAGCCCGGCGCTAATAGACAAATAGTTGATGCGCCGTTAAAGACGAAAAAAAAATATACTTTTGAGTAAATATGCCTATACTTTAAACGTGTATAAAGTGTTTGCATGTACGGGGTGCTAGTTGATATTTTTTTTATAACCGGTAAAATCAGATGGGTGAGTAGCGCGTGCCCTATCCGAAGCCTGGATAAAATTACATCGTCTTGTTTAGAGATTTGTCGTTTTTTTTCCCCAAGCTTCGGTCGTGTTCTGTATTTCAATTAAATTTGCTATCGCTCATCTACCAAATTCCTTCCTATTTGCACAGTTGGTTTGACTTTTTGAAGAACACTTTTAGCCATGATATTTACGTCAGGCGTGTGTGTCCGCATTTATACTCATAATGTTTTCTTGTTCAGGTAGTTATCTGATAGTAATAAGTATGTTTTTTCATTGCAGAATCTTTATTAGTGGAAAACGTACTGAGTTCTCTCTTGGAGACGGCTGGTGAAGATATTAGAGATATGTAAAAATTAAAACCGCCCCTTCTCCATTCGTTGGGAATGTTTTTCCTAGCTGATGAACTCAAGTGGAGGACACGCTGAGTGTAGTACTCTCTAATAAAAAAGAAAGAGGATTTTAATCTCTGCTCCGATCATATCTCCAACATATGCTCAAGTGTGAGTCTTTCTCTCTCTCCGTCTCTTGGGATGTGTGTTCCTTCTGCCACTAATATAGCAGTCTTGTCGTTTTTTTCTGCATTCCCAACACACCCACTCCAACACATGTTTCCCCTTCGTTTCTTCTACTCCTCGCAAAACCTCTTGCCAATGACCCTTGAGTATCTGCTCCAGCTCTCTCTTAATTCTATTACCGTCCAAGATTGTATATGGAGTTTTTTTCTGTAATGGTCAGCGGAAAATATTTCTTCACTTAAATTAATCTATCTAAATGTTTTTTTGTATAGAATTCTAGTTCGTGTCCTACTAATTTAGCAATGGAAGCATCTTTATGATCCTTTTTTATAGTCAGATAGTCTTGTTAGGAGAGTCTTCAAGATTATTATTTGGCGGCCTTAAAATTCAAAATACAACAAAGCAGATTCAACTTATTAATATTTTCTAATGGTTTAGTATAATAATTTGTGATAATTCATAAATTATATTACTTCCAATTTTGAAATTAAATTATTATGCCTGAAGAAGGACAATGAAGTTCGAAACGTTACATTGAATTGGGTAATCAAAAACAAATTTGAAGGATCTCTACCGATCTTCAATTCTACCCATCTCATTTGATTATTCCCATCTTCATAGCTTTCTCTATAGATATAAAAATCATGTGTCTGTCTGTTTGTCTAACAAATCTACACCGTTTGACCGATTTTTACCAAACTTGGCAACCAGGTCGGTCTTGATACGGGAAATCTCCTAGGCTAGTCAAATTTCAAAATTTGGTCAAAAGTTTTGTCCAAAAAAAATTGGCTACCCTGAACCATTCAGATTCTGACGGCCATTTTTAATCGACATCCATTTTGAATAATGTCTCAAGTTTATTCGTTGATGTTCTCGATAATTAGAATAACTCGAACTCATTGATGACTTTACATCATTAGATAATCACGTAATGCATTATTTCAATTTTATATCAACATTCACTGTCTAACTTAGGAGCGCTGGCCTTTCTTTGATAAGAGCTATCTATTCGCAGGCGCTGGTGCTGGCCTCTGTCGGTTTTTTCAGAACTGCTGTGGTGCTGGCCGGGTATTTCCTACAATTTTTCATTATTGTATAGCTGTTGTTTAGTATTAGTATCTAATAATATAAAATGATTGTTTCGAAGTAGATCAACTGCATGGAGTTTGTTGAAAAGAGTACACAAAAATAATTGCACCTGATTTCTTCGGATTGCTCTGCTTATGTTTCTTCTTGCTGAATGTCTGTTTTGAGCCTCCTTTGAGCTTTCCGGTTGCAGAAAAATGTACATACTTTCATGAACATATACTCAAAGGATTGTCTATGAAGGATATAGTCATGTAGTTGATTATATTAGTTGTCACTCGGCTTCATCCACACCGAATATAAGATAAATCAAATACTTTTCTTGAGATCTGTTGCTCTCCGCTGATTCCTGTTTTGATACTACTTTTGATTAGGAAGAAGTCAGCCATTGAATGTGCAGCTTGCCTCCTGTCCAGCACACAATGGATGTCCCTCTATTGTCTGATGTTAGCTATTCAATCGACTGGACTCCAGGCTTTTATCTCTTTGCTGACGAGTAGTTGGTTGGATCTCTGACCCTAGCGTTCCAAACCTGTCGATGACAACTCTATATCAGGGTGTCTTCTGCACGAAAAAGTCATGAAAGTCATGCAAATGTCACGAAATTGATAACAGGGCACGAAAATCACGAAAAAGTCATGAATTTTGAAACCAAGTCACGAAATTTCAGTTCTTATCGGAGTGTAAAGTAATCCCGGTACTTCGGCGCATTCGTAATTGTCCCCATTTTGTATGCATTTACAAATCAATTTTTCATTTTTCAAATATGTGCAGACTTAAATATCAAAATTCTATACACAGAGCCAATTTCAAGCCAATAGTTAAGGCTTTTTTATTTTCATTGAAATTATTTTCTTTTTAATGAGCATGAAATTTGCTTTTCAAATCATTAAAATGTCACAAAAAAGTCCCGAAATTGGCTTTCCCAAATGTAGCAGATACCCTGTATATTCACTTCTAGTGTCCATATCCTTCTCTAATTCAGCAATTCTATTATTATTATGTCATAATTTTTAGCTCGTTTCCTACCTCCCTTCATAGGGAAACCATCTTCAAAGCGACATCTGTAGCCGTTTTTGAAAAAAGCTGAAACAACTGGTTTCTCCAACTAATTTTCGGTTTGAGTACATAGGTAGAATCGTTGGCTTAAGTTCAAATATTTTCTACATGTTTTAAATTCGTCCAAACTAAGATATTTAAATTTTGGTTACATTTGGACTTAAGTATTAAAAAAAATAATGATTAACAAATATGAGCAGTTTTAGGACTTTCGTATATTTTCTTAAACATCTCTGATACGGTTGGGAAATCGTGGTAAATCGTAACATTTTGAAAGTTTAATAAATGTCCTTGAAAAAACTTTATGAAATAATTTTCAATTGGACGGTCACATTTGGAGAAATAAGTGCTTAAAACTTGGTCAGAGTTCGGTCGTGTTATCTTAATAAAACTACATTTTTTAAAATGAGAAAATGAGTTTTATTTTATTCCCACGTTTCGGCTTGAAATTCAAGCTTTCAGGGCTGTAAAACAAGGAAGACACAGTTCATAGTAAATTATATAAAGAAGAAATTTGAAAATATTATACAAGGAAGAGGGTTAATGGTACATTCGTTAATTATGTGTTATTGCTATAGCTTAACTAAGAGGTAAATTACCATAGAAACAGATATAAAATTAATAAGTATAGTTGACAAATGACACTGGGAATAAGAACGAAAACGCGCTAAGATGAAGCAGTTTCTCTGAGTACGACTTCGTATGGTAATTGCAGTGAGTTCTGATTGTTTGTCACCACACTTTGACGTTAACTTCTTCAGTCCAAAATCACCAGTATTCCTAGAGACATCTGGTACATGATGGGGTTATTTGTTATAAACCTTTAATTTGTTTGAATATTATCCCTGCAGCATGGAATTAGAACCCAGACAATCAAATGTTATGCTCGAGTATAGAGCAATTATTCTATGGTGCTTCGTATGACAACTCTGTCAGTTAATTCATCATAAGGAGCCAAAATTATATTAGAAACAGTCACGAAAGAGGCTATGTTGCATAATTGGCTGAAAAAGGTCTTTGATTTGACCTTTTAGTTATTTGGATAAATAAGTTACAAGGATCTCGCGGACTAGTGGATTCTCGTAACGCCTTGGATTCTTCTCGTGTGGGAAATGTGGGTTCGTGTCTCGCGAGCAGCGTGGGTTGAGTTTTTTCATTTCAGGGCAGCTGAAACAAATCCCAGCTGAACCATTCATGTTTAGAAAGGGTGGCGCTAATGCCAGTAGATGCTCCTTAAAAAGTTGACCTTGGGTGATCCTAAAATGTTGCGTCTAGTAGTGTTTGCTTGGAAGAAGGTAAATGCTTTCGCCAAAACAAGCAAGCAAAAAGAAAATTGTAGTCATGGACATTTTACGCATCAGTAAGCACTTCGGTTTTATCTGCAGCTCGGACTGACAAGAAATCACCGCCGCCTTCACTGAGCCAGGACGCCCCTTCTAAACTGAGCCGCCATGATAGAAGAAACAGCTGACACGAAGGGATTATCGACAGGCGATAGGAGACTGTGGAATGCTAAGGAGTACTGAAGGAGGTCGGGCCTCGGATCTCGTGCGCTTTTTTCGGCGGGTAAAGGAGCCCTTTCATCTCTAGCCGACTTCCTCCCATTCATAACCCTCAAAGCCACAGTATGCTTGGAAGGCTATAACTTACGGCCTCTCATAACCCACTCTTGGCCTAACAACCTCTTTCAGGCTGGGATTATACTTCATTCATTCATTATATGTACATATATGCTTTTTCTTGAATTTGGAGACATTAATGCTAACTATTAATGTTGCCTAATCCGAGTATTTCTTACTAATTAGGTATATTTAATTTACTTGGATATATGTCTCTAAAAGAATACTACCTACTTATGTTTATTATTCAGTACTTGATAACTTTTAAAGGAGACTATTACTAATATGTCAAATAGGAATATTTTATTCGATTAACTAAACTGATTTAGGCAAAAACAGTTAGGCTTTAATGGCCCCCGAGGATGTGGCATTAGAGGCCACGAAACGTGTGAGGTGGTTATAAAATAAAGTAGCACAAAAAGAGAGAAATAAGTACAAGTTTTGGAAGACCTACGCCTCTCATGTGCAAGAAAATTAATATCTTATATATATAAGAATTAATACCGCCGATTTTACAGTTACCCCGGGTTAAAAAAGGAAGATGCAAATACTTCTTTCAGCAAGTCTGTAGGAATAATTCAAAATTAAATTACACATCACTCTAATTTAGCAATTATTGAAATAGGTGCAAGGTCAAATATCCAATGTGGCGGAAAGACTGGCTAATCTTTCGGCCAATTTGATAATTCGTACTTTTTAATTTATCAATTCATTAGAAAATCCCAAGAATTTATAATTATTTTTAGTAATGTGAAGACAAAGTCGGTTTATTATAAACTACTTTCAGAGGAATATCTCAGTCTTGAGTGGTTGTATGGCATAATTATCCCCAATCGGTACAAAAAAAAAAAAAAAAAAAAAAAAAAAAAAAAAAAAAAAAAAAAAAAAAAAAAAAAAACGAAGCAAACAGCTGAAAATAAATAACATATATATTTCTCAAAGTTTCTGTATTGATATCTTAATAAAACTTAATTTTTTATTAGAAAATGTGTTTTATTTTTGCCGACGTTTCGGTTTAATATTCAACCTTCATCAGGACAGTAAAACAAGGAAGACAGAGTTAATACTAATTTATATTCAAAAGAAAAGAAGGGATATCTACTGTATATAAATCAGTACTAACTCTGTCCTCCTAGTTTTACTGCCCTGATGGAGGGTTGAATTACCAGCAGAAACGTCGGTAAAAATGAAATACATTCTCTTATAAAAGAAGGTAGTTTTATTAAGATACCACAAGACCGAACTCTCACTAAATCTATATTTGCAATCCAAAAGGCCAACGATACTCTATCAATAAATATTTCTCAAATTTATTAACACAAGTTAAACATTTTAAAACAAAATGCGTAAAGCAAAAATAAATAAACTATATGAAAACGAGAAGCATAACTCCACTAACTACAGCCCCTCCTCGCCAGGGCCACCGGCTTTAATTGCCATTTTAGCCACCTCCAACAATTTGACGCAGGAATTTTTCAAAGTGTTTGATTTTTCTTCGTTTATTTAAATTTGTCTCCAGCTTTTGATTATTTATTGTTATTTCGGTACACTACTCCCCAGGATTGTGAATATTTAATTTCTTGCTACCTCTTAGGGTGGGTTTACACTAGGATAGTTATTGCAGGATATTTATATCAGAGAGAAATTGCGACTAACGAAAACCATGTAAAATGTATGTCTGACATAAATTGCTCATGGTTTACACTAGTCAGAATTTCTCTCTGACATAAATATCCTGCAATAACTATCCTAGTGTAAACCCACCCTTATGATTGTGATTATCTCCCGAGATTCGTCGATTCTCATCTCCATTCCCAATATTAGGTTGGTGGGCTTGTTGCAATTTGACATATCATCATTCCATGGAGATATTTCTCTTAAAAGTAAAGTCCGTATTTAAAACAAAATGCTCATCGGTATTCAAACACTCTTAAGCCCCATTGTGTCAGCAGCAAAATATGTATTTATTTGTTTACAGAGTTCCAGAGCACCAAGGTGATTTGCTCACATAATTAGCACTGTAAGGAGCGCGTTCCGAGAACTCACGTCAGGGTGGCATTTGGACAGTTTTTTTCATTGATTTTGAAATTAATTTTACTGCTTAGTTACGTAGTACCTGCGTAACGGACCTATCTAAAGATATTTCTCCGGCGGCTGATATATTTTCCTCTCTCCTCCAGTCCTTCCGTTATGAGAAAAGTCTACGTCTGTGAACTTGGCACCCCACTTTCGAAAAAAAATATGACAATAGACTCAAAAAATTGCAAATAGTTTGTAGTTATTTGCAGTGAAAAAAATTTCGTTTGTAGTTGCCCCGTTTTTGAGAACCGGGGGGTCAAAAAATACCCCGCACCCGACTTCAACCGATTGGAACCAAACCATTTTTATTCGACGTAAAATCGTTTGTAGTGAAAGAATTTTCGTTTGTAGTTGCCTAGAAAAAAAGTTTCAGCTGCTTTTTGAATTTTCAAAATGGCCAAATTGAGACCATAAGAAAACACGCACCTCTAAAACTAAAAAAGTCACCATTTTGAAAAACGGCTGTAACTTTTTTTCCAGGCAACTACAAACGAAAATTCTTTCACAACTATCAACTACAAACGATTTAGAATGTACTGAGACCATAAGAAAACACGCACCCCTAAAACTAAGAAAGTCGCCATTTTGAAAATTCAAAAAGCGGCTGTAAATACCCCGCACCCGACTTCAACCGATTGGAACCTCGGATTTTCAAAATGGCGACTTTCTTAGTTTTAGGGGTGCGGGTTTTCTTATTGTCTCAATACATTCTAAATCGTTTGTAGTTGATAGTTGTGAAAGCATTTTCGTTTGTAGTTGCCTAGAAAAAAAGTTACAGCCGCTTTTTGAATTTTCAAAATGGCGACTTTCTTAGTTTTAGGGGTGCGTGTTTTCTTATGGTCTCAATACATTCTAAATCGTTTGTAGTTGATAGTTGTGAAAGAATTTTCGTTTGTAGTTGCCTAGAAAAAATGTTACAGCCGCTTTTTGAATTTTCAAAATGGCGACTTTCTTAGTTTTAGGGGTGCGTGTTTTCTTATGGTCTCAGTACATTCTAAATCGTTTGTAGTTGATAGTTGTGAAAGAATTTTCGTTTGTAGTTGCCTGGAAAAAAAGTTACAGCCGTTTTTCAAAATGATGACTTTTTTAGTTTTAGAGGTGCGTGTTTTCTTATGGTCTCAATTTGGCCATTTTGAAAATTCAAAAAGCAGCTGAAACTTTTTTTCTAGGCAACTACAAACGAAAATTCTTTCACTACAAGCGATTTTACGTCGAATAAAAATGGTTTGGTTCCAATCGGTTGAAGTCGGGTGCGGGGTATTTTTTGACCCCCCGCTTCTCAAAAACGGGGCAACTACAAACGAAATTTTTTTCACTACAAATAACTACAAACGATTTGCAATTTTTTGAGTCTATTGTCATATTTTTTTTCGAATGTGGGGTGCCAAGTTCACAGAGGTGAAAAATCTCTCTAAAACACCTTTGAAGAGGTTCAGAAAGGAGAATTCCTTCCTTTGTGACGGTACTACGTGACTAAGAATGCTTTGCCCTACCCCATTGGAAGGTATATTTGAAAAGCCGCTGCTGGAGTAATGGTGCCAATGTGTTTACTCCGAGAGTACTGCTGACTCCGGTAAACACCTCTCTCACCGCTCTCCTTATCTTCAGTCCTGTTTCCATCCGTGGAACAATGCCATTCTTGCTCTTTTGGAATGTTCCCACGCCATTAGCTATCTTCAGATTATTCGTATTCTTCTCATCTCATTGATTACATTTGTTTCAATAATTACATACATTTCCAAAGATTTTACAATATTTCGTATGAATTGACAGATTTTTAGAGGGTTATCTTCATTCCTATTTACCACCCGTTTTTAGCCAGGATATCTTGTTTTCTAGCTGTGATGTCCATTCTTGTTTCCAAAGAATGTAGTGTTTCTAATTTATAAAGATATGTTTTAATTTCTGTTTCTGTGTGTTTGTTAAAAAAAAAGTTTGCAGTCCTGCCTAGGGTATGTATAAACGGACGATAAAATTTAAATAAATAAATTAAAACAATAGTTCATAATGATTTAATCGCCTTAAAATATGTTAATACATACATATGTTTGTCTATTTATTAGCACTTTCCTCCGAAGGAAAGTAGCTATTTTTTATAAATATGGCACAGGTCGAAATAATCGTACTCCATTTTACGTACTATTTTATTTTTGGCACGCCCTACATGTCTCGTGGCCTTTATGCCACCTCCTCAGGGGCCACTAAATTATTCTCTGTGCCTGGCTAATGCCAACGAAACTGCAATGAAAAATTAACACTGCATTTATTAGGAATTCTCCGTTTGAAGTTGTTAACTGATAAGGCCTTGACATCTTTGTTAATGCTGGCATATTTGCAATTGCCTTCTTGTCGGTTTTCAAATAATTGATTGCTTTTAATGTAGCGCGACGTATTATCTGCCCTCCTTCGCAAATTTACATTCTTTTAGGCAATAATATAAAATGTGGATCCATCTCATAATTCACTAGTCAGCCAAAGTAATAGAATATGATTCAGCATTCCCTGGTATCCGTTGGAGTTCAGTGGGCGGGTTTCGATTCAAGTGTGTCCTTTCGTCAGGTTAGCCGTCAACTTTGATGAGGGTTGTCCAGGTATTTTTTTATGTCGATATTGTGAACAACGGTTATGCACGCAATGTTTAAGTGGTAACACGACGATGGGCATATTACATAACCTCAACTAACGTTCCATAGTGTAACTGGTCGAAAAAAGTGATCTTTTTCATTGCGGTGTCCAAGTCGAAAACATTGATGTCTAAAAATCGTAAGCCTTTTGTGTTACAGTTGGTTTCAGTGCCTTCCATCCGTCCTTCAACAGGGAGGAAACTCGCTTATGGCGTTAAACTCGATGATGCAATCAGTAAATGTCGACTAGAAAATTACACGCTTCAGGCCCAGAAAATAACGGTGGTCTAAATTTGTATATTATGTGTGTATATCGTCCCTCTCTAGCAGACGTAAAAATGGTTCGATTTTGAAGAAAATTTGGTAGAAAAAAAAGTTTTCTAAAACGAAGTACGAAAATAGTTTTTCTCTAGGTCGAGTTCGTTAACCAGAAGAATCCGTCAACCGGAACAAGGGATTTCGGTGAAATTTGCGCTTAAGAATTCGTTGCGCGTACAGGTTTGTATTTATAGACCTCCAGGTAGAAGTTTTAAGGATAATTAGGCGGTGGAAATCAAATGAAACCATTACCTATATAGTAGAACCTGCGAGTCGGACGTTTTTAGAAAGCATTTTGCCATCTAACCACAGATTTTTAGTTGAATGTACATATATTGCGAACGTTTTGGAATACTGTTTGGCAGTCTTCTTCAGCTAAAAAACGAACATACATAATTACAAAAGAGACTACTTCAAACAGTACGACCAAATTACAATATTTTAATTTACTTATTTTTTTTAGTGCATAGTAGGCTAGCAAAGGTTTTGCTGATCAAATTGATCATCAATTTTATACAAAAATTAGTTAAGTAAGTAAAAAATAAATAATTTCGAGGCCCGGTGGCCGTGAGTGCTATGTAGTATGCACTCCGTGTCTGAGGTCGTGGGTTTGATTCTTACTAGGATGATGGCTTTTCTTTCGAACAAAGAAAAGCCATCCCTCCTATCCTGGCTAGAAAATGTTGGTAACCTATAGATAAACAGTCCTAAAATTCGTTGTCAATAACAACAATAACAAAGTAAACAAGTTTACTTTCCAACTACCGCATTTTCATTGTTTAATAATAAGATTGGTTCTAATCATTGCCATGATGTATATAATACGCCCATTTCTGAATGTTTTTTTTTACTTATAATTTGTATGTATTTTTTAGCTGAAGAAGGCTGCCAATGTGCAGCCGAAACGTCCAAATACAGATTTCTTCCTGAAAGTCTGACGTTTTTTTCTCCTAGCCGAATCCCAACTATACCTTGTCTGCGTATCCCTGCAACGGCTAACTATCTCCATCTCCACTATTTTATTATGCGACTCTTCTTTGGCTATAATAGAGTATTAACAGAAGCCCCCAAAGTAAAATGACCAACAGCACAATGGTAAAGAAACAAATGAGCACAGAATTAACCGTATTTTTTTTTAATATTTAAAAAAAATAGTTTATATTTTTTTATAAACTTCTGTATTTTATTATCCCAAGGCATAGTTCGAGTAACATTTCCGGAGGGAATACTTGATTGGTTTATATCAATATTCATTCTGACATTTATTTATTAATTCTACGGATCCCTAAAGTCTTAGTGACATTAAAAACGCATTAAATAAAAGTACTTAGAGCGGATTTGATACATCGTGTAGGAATGTGGGTGTCCCAGAGCCTTCCTGCGCAGTCATCCTTTAGAGCGATTACCTACCTTGTGGCGTGGCTACCTGCGTGCTTTGTTAGTAGTTTTTGTTGTGGGCAATTGTAAGCCAGGGGTAGGTTAATCGCTACGACATATGCTGGTCAGGCTGCTTCCATCTGTCTAGATGATATAGGTCATTTTACAGAAGAGTTCTTTGTCTGAACCTTCTGTAGAAAATTGTATTACACAACCCGTCAATTACTGACAGTTATAAAATGTCATATGCTGTATTTATATAACGGTTTTTATGAAGGTCAAGTATAGCAACAGATCTTGTGTAGGTGATGAAATAATTAATATATATATTTATATATTTTGTATCAGGACCTTGGAAGAGAAAGAGGGAATCCTGAAACCCGAACTTTAGGAAATTGAAGTAAAAGTTTTGAAAGTGCTAGAACATGGCGAGGGCGAATATTTACTCTTTGGAATGCTGACTTATAAACCTGATTGAAAAAGTAGTTATGAAATTGAAATTCTATAATTTTAATTTATACCAGTGATTCATGTGTAATAAAATACTAGGAGAGGAGTTTAAGACACGGGATTCGCCCTTGCCACTCTAGGAAAATTGGACATTGAAATTTTCATAGATTATGGTGTTATTCATTTTAACTTGAAAGTGCGAGAGAACTAAAGGAAAACCAGGGAAACAAGGCGAAGCGTGTAGATGTTACCTACATCTTTCTGACACTGGGAAAAAAAGTTGTTTTTTCAGATTCGCCCTTTCTCTTCCAAGATACTTATTATACTTATACTTATTACTTACTTATACTTATTCATCTATTACTTACTATAACAGTAGTTAGTATGCGGTGATCTATAACTTCAAACAACAAATGTAGAATTAATTTTTAAAAAGTGATATTAAGAATGAATTTTTTTTTTTTGAGCCCTATCTGCACTTAAGTAATGTATCAGTGATTGCACCGAACGGATGTGATGACGACTGCCTTCATGTTTTATCTCACCTCACCTTTTAGCAGTATATGTATATACATAAGCATACACATACGTAAATACATACGTACATATTGACTGCGATACAGAATATATCATCAAATTAAGTAGTAGCATCAAAAAATGATGCAGGATGTCCAGTACTTATATTTAAGATCTCTCCCCCCACCCCCACCCTCTCTCTTTAACCCTCTCTCTTCCTCGCACTCTCTGTTTGATATAGCTCTCACTTTATATAAGTGGTATTTCAGGCTTAGACAATTTCACGCCGTGCAAACTGTATTAAGATATCGTAGAAAGAACATTCGTAAAAAAAAACTGTCGTATAACAAAGCATTTTACGTTACGCATAAATTATTATTCGTTTATGTATGGCGCTTTCGGATTCGAGTTATACTACATTATTCTGTCCAAATTGCACTGTAAACGTGTACATTTTACCTTTTTCACAAACAATATTGCCTTCCTCGGCGCAGGCAATATCTACTATGGACTAGGATTCATTTGCTTTTCCATCCGAAGCCTGACCAGTATACTCTCAATGTCCTTGCATTCTGCACATATTAACGCTTTGCTTATACGGTTTAGGAATCCACATTGGCCAGCCTTACCCTCTTTTCCTGGGAGGTCTACTACTCTCAAATAGGAATAATTAGGACAAGACTCCTTACTGGTGAACTGGAATATAAACTGGAACAAGGACAGGAATTTCTGTTTACGGACGCAAGAGAATTGTAATTTTTTTGGCGATTGCCTGGCTTAAACGGTTTCTTATTTCCTGTCATTTTGTGACTACGGCTCAGAGAGCACCTTCGCAAACCGAAAATAACGTCAACGATACAAAAGTCAACGAAGATTTAACTTTAATCGATTCTACAATTTTTATAAACCCTGCCGTTTGCTTCCATAAAACACACGAGTTCAGTGTGTACCACATGGCGAACCATCTACATCACACGTGTGGCATACTGTCAGCCACTTTGTCACCGAGTTATAGATTCTGTCACAGTCATAGATACTGCTTATAAAATATAACCTCCCCCCTACCATTACTATATTTCATTTGGAGGACATCCATTTGCTCCTCTCTCGAGGAGAAAAAAAAAAATGATAAAAGCCTCTGTCCCCTGAAGGGATGGTTCGAAAGAAAACTACTTACTGATATTAGATAGAAAAAACTCCGGAGAAACTAAGAAGCCATTACTTTTGGACTAATAAGAGCTAATGGAACGATATGTGTGATCGTTTTTAGCCCTTGAGTAAGCAGCATTCTAGCCTTACGTCTTAATAGATATCACTTTATTTATTAAGGCTAAAATTATTTCTGGATTGTATTAATTGTTATTTTCTAAAATATTCAAATTGTGTTATACAATTTGGTGTCATTCAAATTGTGTAGCATGTAGTCTTTCTTGCTTTCAATTTTAATTGTTTATTTTATATATCTTAATTTTTACCTTTGAAAAATTCTACCTTCGCAATTGCAACACTCAACTCCTCTCATCAAAACATGATGTCATTTATGGTGCTGATATCCTATTTGAAATTAATAATAATTTTTTTTTTTACGACAATATTCGTATATGTACTAGGCTTCACAATTTTTTTTTTACTTTTTGTGCTTAGCGCGTCCGGCAGCTCTTGCTACCATCTTCAGACCTGTAATATTATGTCACTTTTCGACACCAGCTGAAGCTTGACGGGCCATGTTTCTACTAACACTATCCGAAGAATGTAGTTTAAATTAACTGTTCCACTTTTATTTTAAATCCCTCATATATTATTGTAACAATTGTTGGATGTAATATTCAAATCACTTCACCTTCTAATGTCCTTTAGAAAGAACTTAACTAAATACATCTCATACGAAATAATGAGATGTTCAGTGTGTGTGTAGTTACGTTGCTCCGTTTGGCCCGGTGCACACCGAACTGGTTTCATGAAACCGATAGATAGAAGACCATAGGTTGGTGCATACTATTGCTTCAGTTTCACGTTTCATCAGTGGATCTACTAGTTGAAAAAAGCGACCAAAAACTGGCTTAGACATACTAAAAAAGATCCTTAATACATTTATCAGGATCTCTGTTTTAGATCGCGAGCTACAACAAAACAGCTGTGTTGCCGATCCCTTATCATCGGCTGAACCCAGAACTTGCGGTTTTTTATTTTTATTTTTATCCACCACCACAACACAAGTGCATCGTCGTCTGAATCAATCACGAAACTGATGGAAAACAGTTTATTCTGTGTGCACGCTTTAATAAAATAGGTTTCAAGAAACCAGTTTCTTCAGTGTGCACCGGGCCTCAAATTAAAATAAAAATTATTGACAAAAAAGGTCACAACTGTATATTTTAATACATTTTCCTTCTGTATATTAACTTTTAACAAGGAAGAATAGTGTTGGCTGATAAATATTTGTCGTGGAAAATAGCCCTGATGCGATATCAGTATCATAATTTGATCTAGAGGAGGTACATGTTGACAGAATAATTATTACAGATAATTATGATAGGAAAATATACAGAATTAATTAGATGAGACAAAATTAATTTGATGGGACCTGCAAAGCAAAATAACGCTTCACAATGTAGAGACAAAATATGCTGAAATATCAAACTCCCTTCAAGTCAGGGAACTAAAATGTGTAATACAGAAATTTCCATGTATAGTTAAAATATTGTTTCTGAAAACTGGTGTCATTTTGTTATTTACAATTAATTTTAAGAGCTCGAGAGTTTAACGGATGTTACTAATCCGCCAAAAATTATAGCAGTTCATTTAGTTGTTTTTTTAAATATAAATTTGGGTTGTTAGTGAATAATAACATTTCTTTTCTTCTTGCAGGTATGTTGGTGGCATCAGTTTACTTTCTCTTCGTGAGTACTCACATTTTAATGTGTAATTTTACTTATAGATATGTAATTTGTGTTATTAAATGAAAACAGAAACAATATTAATTTAAATCTAATAGTTGAAATATTTTTATGTACAAATGTTTAGCTCGAAGGAGCTTCGAAAACTGCACATATTCTTTTGGTAGGGAATCACCGCAATATAAGAAGTTTTACTCTTCCTTCTTACCTTGGTATAATGCAATTTTGCTGTTTTTTCTAATTTTCTTTGTTTTTTTTTTGTAATTTTAATGACATTTTAAGGAAATTTAAGGATTTATTAGCACTTTCCGAAGGAATATTTTGAGGCTGCATATATTTAGGAATATATTGGGGCTATTAAGGTTGCAAAATAACATGAAATTTCTTAAAACTTCAACGTTATTTCTAGAAACCAAAAATTACATCATTCAAATTTAATATATATATATATATATATATATATATATATATATATATATATATATATATATTATTCTACTACTATTATATATTATTGTAAAAACAAAGAAAAAAAACGAAATAGTTGGGATTCGGGTAAAGAAACCTCAATACGATTTTTGTTAAAAAATCTATTAATTAAAAAAAAATCGTATTCAGGTATCTTTAGCCGAATCCCAACTATTCCATCTTTACTTATCACCTCGACGGCTAACTATCTAATCTTCATAACGGAAAAACGGTTCATTAGTAAATGGGGTTTACTACTTCAGTAATTAAACATTAAACTAATAATTGAGTTAGCTATTTATTACAGATATAAAACGCCTTAAGTATTTATAAGAGAAGGTGTAGATAATTGAGATTCGGTCATATCGTTGTGGAAACCGCAATACGTCGCAAAAAATCGGTTTTTAGCGCGGTTACTCCCTATCTCCACAGGGAGTAACCGCTTATGAGGTTGACCTCACGACGCAATCCGGAAGTGCCGACTAGAAACTTTCACGTTTCAGACCCTATAGATCACGAAAATATAGGTGGCCCAAATTTGTGTATATATATATATATATATATATATATATATATATATATATATATATATATATATATATATATATATATATATATATATATATATATATATATATATGTCGTCTAATTTGAAAGGACAAGTTCGTTAACCAGCAGAATCGGCCTACTAGAAGATAGTGTTTGGGGCGAAATTCGCGCACAAAAAATCGTAACGCTTACGTTTTTGAGTTCATATGCTTGCAGGTACTTGTTTTATAGGTTTCTTAACATAAGAAACCACGAAAATATAGGTGGTCCAAATTTGTATATATATATATATATATATATATATATATATATATATATATATATATATATATATATATATATGCTTGTCTGTTAACGCTCTAGCAAGCTCAAAAATGGCCCGATTTTGATCAAATTTGGTACGAAAATATGTCTTCTAATTTGAAAGGTCAAGTTCGTTAACGGAAGGTAGTGTTTGGGGCGAAATTCGCACAAAAAAAATCGTAACGCTTACGGTTTTGAGTTTATATGCTTGCAGGTACTTGTTTTATACGTTCCTTAACATAAGAAAACGAATGAAACCATTTTTAAGGGGATATCTGTAACTGTTTCTGAGAAAAGTGGAATCAATATTTTTGTAAGTCATTATTTTTTTGGGAGTACTTAGAATCGCGGGATTCAATTGAAATATTTTCTACATCTTGGAAATTAATCCCAACTAAGATGTTTAAATTTTGGTTATATTTGGAGCTATGCGAAGTATGCGAAAAAAATTATTATTAATAGACATGAAAAGTTTTCGGATCTTCATACATTTTTCGTAAATATCTCGATAACAGTTGGGAAATCGTGGTAAGTGGATGGTGACCATTCGAATGCCTACTAAATTCTCTACAAAAAAGGTACTGAAGCAATATTCGATAGGGCAACGTCAATCCGAGATATAAGCGCTTAAAACTTTAAAAGTGTTTGTTTTGAAAGGGGTTTTCTCTTTGTTTATCTCACTTTTTAATTGGTTGTTTCTTGTTTTAAATTGAATTTATCAGTAAAATTAGTATTGTAATAAAATAAGCTAAGAAACGGTGAAAGGTATTGGTAATAAGTTCGGAGTGGCTGTGGTAATCATGATGGCAGTAGCTAATCATGATGACGTAGTTTGTTTTGAATTCTCCTATCTATATAACCTTCCTCATAGCCTCCAACTGAAGTTAACGTTATTTCTTATTTTATAGAAAGATTTAACCCACGACAGAATGGAATTTTATTCGCCATGAAGCACATATTTACAGTTGATTATAACAGTAAAACGAATTTGCTAGTAAAACAAGATACTTAAAGTGACATCGAATTTTTGGTTGTTTAGTATAGAGCAGTAGTCAAAGAGTAAGTACGTTTTCAGTACATAATTGTATTGACTTATACAGATTAAGAATTATCCGCTTCTGTGTAAGTTGGCTACTGTCAGTTTCCTGTGATTTGTGATGTTAAGCTATTTCATTTCTTCGAGATGTACGTAACCGCGCTAAGATGATGCAGTTCCTGCGAGTCGGACTTTTTTTTTATTGCACCACTATGAATAACCTGTTCATCAATAGGTATTATGTCAGTAAACCAATCTGAAGCTGAGTAGTCCCCTCTTGAAATAAGTTGATCTGACATCTGCTTAATATTTGGTCGCGTATGTAACAGTCGGTAAAGAGTTTTTTTTTTTTTTTTCTTTCATGTTGGTCAGTGTAAGTTGTATGTCACTAAATTTGAAGTTTTTTTCTTATTGTTTATATAACTCATAGTTGTTCTTCAATAAAAACATTAAAAGTAACTAATTTTAAACTCACTAACATAATTGTACTTTAATTTATTAGTTTCACGTCACTTTTTTCGTTTTCTAGAAAAAAATGCAAGTTCTTTCTTAACTTACTTATAAAAATTAATCAAACTGATTATTTTATTTTTTAAACAATTCTTGCGGGCAATAAAGACATTTTTAGCAAGTTTTTGTTGATGTTTTTTTACGTATATACATAACATTCTTTTTTTCAACAATTGTCAAAAAGTTCTTTGTCAACATAAATCATATAACGCAATAAAATTTGGAAAACAAATACGGCATTTTAATTCTAAGGTAAAACAAATAATGTTCAAGCATTTAAGAAATAAATTGGAAGCATAATGACCTGTTGGAACGTTTTTTCACTCCTGAAAACTTTGATTTATGGACATACCACAAATTGCTGTTTCCACGATGATAAGTTGAATAAAAATACATTTTATAACTAAAATGAGTTGAATTTCAGCTTGACATTCAAGCCTTCTTCAGGGCTGTGGAAGAGTTGAAGAACACTTTTCTCAGAAAGTTTGCTTCAAAGATAATTTTAGCTATAAAATATAGTTTTTATTACCGGACCTCAATTATCTCAACGGTCGACTACCTCTTTTCAACCGAAGTATTTATAATGAGGTGTAAATAGCTAGACGTCGAGGTGATAAGGAGTCAGGGAATAGTTGGGATTCGGCTAAGAAAACATCAATACCATTTTTGAAAAAAATCTATTTTAAGGACTTTTCGGCTACTCTTTGGTAGCTTTCGTCAGCAATTAGTCCCGAAGTGTAGAGAAAGACTCCCTCGGACATATTATGTTTGATTTGTATTTATATAGTTTATTTTAAGGACTTTTCGGCTTCTCTTTGGTAGCTTTCGTGAGCAATTAGTCCCGAAGAGTAGAGAAAGACCCTCTCGGACATATTATGTTTGATTTGTATTTACATAGTTTATTTTAAGGACTTTTCGGCTTCTCTTTGGTAGCTTTCGTCAGCAATTAGTCCCGAAGAGTAGAGAAAGACCCCTTCGGACATATTATGTTTGATTTGTATTTATATAGTTTATTTTAAGCACATTCTACAGGAATCCGAAGAGAAGTCAAGTTACTGATAAATGCTTTTAGTTATGCAGCTCCTTTCGGAGGGGCGCTCATTATTTAAACTCCCTTCTAAGGATTTTATAAAAAGTTGGGAAAAATGTTTTTGTATGAGGGGGAATTGTCAGAAAAATCTGGAATAATATACAATCTATATTCTCATTATGAGAGCTCCTTTCTTGGTTCAAACTAAACCTCCGTCTGGGATTAGGGGCACCCCGGCACAGTTATTCCCAGGTAGAAACCTCAGAGCCCTCATCAAGGTTTTACAGGTCCTCCAGAAGAGGGCGCTCAATTTATTTATGAAAGGCACAAAATAAATAATAAATTTTACGTCATAGCGTCATTTTTCCTCCTCATATTTTCAGGTCAGAGTTAATGGCGTCCTCCCCTCCCCCCAACCCCTAGGGTAGTGTTATCCTAGTTTCTCATCATTGTATACGTCTACTCTCTGAGCTCGGCTGAATGCGGTAATAGGAAAAGCTACCCAAGAAGAAAATTCCGTTGGAAATGTATTTTCCCCAAGGAGTATTTTTCTTACATTTTCTCCATTCCGATGCGATAATGTTCCATTATACGAACAGATTTGTGTAAACCCGATATTTTGTGTTATGACAATTTCTTGTGATACTGTAAGGTACTGTTTGGTATGAATCATCGCGGGAATTGAGTATGATCCGACAAAATATACACATAAAAAAATATTAATAAATTTAATATCCGGACTTTTAAAATATATCTAAAACAAGAAAGATATATGTTTATTAGAGTTGAAAAATGTAAAAAAAAAAAAATATTATAATCATTCCGTCATACGAAAAAGGAAACGCTCTTAAAGAAATGTAACCAAGTGAAGCTGCATAAAAAAATAATATATAACATCTTTTAAAACGGAGAATTTCTCCTGAAATGCATTTATATCTGCTCAGAGCTTGGATCTTGGTTATAGCAAAAAAAAATAAAATCACTTTGAGCCTATCTAGACAAGTGCACATCTCTTATAAGTTAAATTTTGAGTGAGAGCAAAGAAAGAAAAGAAAAAAAAAAAGAATTTATGAGACGGGTGATAATGTTCGTAGGAAATCCATTGGTAGTAAGAATATCGAGGAGTCGGGATTTGTTGGCAGGGTGAAATTTGGTGTCGGAGAGGGAGAGGGCTCGATTTATTAGGTTGCTGGCAGTATTGTATCGAGCCCTCTCCCTATCCGACACCAAATTTCACCCTGCCAACAAATCCCGACTCCTCGATATTCTTACTACCAATGGATTTCCTACGAACATTATCACCCGTCTCATAAATTCTTTTAATAACCCTAAACCCATCCCCACTACCCAAGATAATATTGTCCCTCAATTCAGAGGCCTCCCATATATCCCAAACCTCACAGAAAAAATCCAAAAATCCCTACGCGATACTTTCCCCACTCTAAAACTAGGACTATCGACACAGAACAAACTGAAAAACTTACATACGACTCTTAAAGACCCTATCCCACAAAAAGACAGGACCAATGTAGTCTACAGAATCCCCTGCATCACACCCAACTGCAATAGTGCGTACATTGGACAGACTAAAAACCCAGTAAGAAAACGTATCAACAACCACAAAAATGATGTACGGAATAAAGACATAAAGACAGCTTTAACTAGACATGCCATCACAGACGGACATGACTTTGGTTTTGACCAATACTCCATCCTTTCCACTGAATCCAACGAAGAAAAACGCCTCCTTTCCGAATCAATTTTTATCCACCTAGAAAATAATCCAGTTAATGACAAAATTGACAAAGAAGTCATCTCCTCTACCTACTCCAACATCTTCCATTTATTAAAAACTCCATCCTAATCCCCTATACCGCCTGCAATATAGCCCTTTATACCTGCCTCCCTTTCCATTAACACAGCATTTTATGACTTTATGACCCCTTACTGTACTTTGCCGCTCTTTCTTTCATCTTCTATGTTCTCTGTCCATTGGGTGGTCCAGAACCCCCCTCCCCCTCACCAACTCCTTTCTTCCTATATTTCCCTGTATTAACTGTCAGAAATGATCCCGCATTTGTGAGGAATAGTTCTCTATCTTCCCACCGGTAAGCCCATATTGTTATTCTTATATCTAATCTAATATGTAATCTGTTATTCTTATATCTGTTTTCCTAATAATCCAAACACTATATATTATGTTCTTCCAAACACTATATATTATGTTCACTTCTATATATTATGTTCTAGTATTTTATGTTTTTGTCTTTTTCCACATATCTATGTATGTATATATGTATGTTTATTTATGTTTGTAGGCATATGTATATATACATATATATATATATATATATATATATATATATATATATATATATATATATATGTGTATATTTCAGTACTACATCCGTCCTACTTGGTTTTTACAGCCCTGATGAAGGCTTGAAGTTCAAGCCGAAACGTCGGCACAATAAAACCATTTTTATGATAAAATGTAGTTTTATTAAGTAGCAGTGACCGAACCCCGACAATCCCTACCTTACAAAAGAAATACCTTTTTTTTTTTGTACTCCTTTCACTCATAAGACCAAAATTAGTAATGCTGCAGATTTTTCCAATGCGTTAAAAGATTCTTAATGAAATTTTCCATAATGCCCCATTATTTAGAAATATTAATATTTAATTGCTGCTTTGGAAACAACAATACAGGTGAAAAAGGGTAAAAAATAGACATATTTTGAATAATGTTTCCCGGCACATTAAAATGCATTTAGTACCTTCATATTACAGCAGAAAAATTATGATTATATTGTAAAAAAACCTACAAAATTTCGTTTAAATCGGTTTGATAGTTTTTGTGTACTAATTTGTGCAATTGAGGTATTAGCGAAAATATGGAAAGTTTTCAGGTTGTTGCAAAATCTGAACGATTTACTATACACATTTGAAATATATTTTTTTAATATAAACCAATGACATTCAGGCTTTCAAAACCATTTTACTGATGAAAATCGGTCAATTTCAGGAATTGTCCCTGTAATGCAAGCAGACACAAGGTAAACGAAAAGGTTCTTGACTAAGCTGAAACTGGCTCCTCACCAAAGCAGACCAAGTTTTTTTTCTCGTCTCCGAGGTCTGTTTGCAGGCCAGCCGTTTTTATGGGCAAGTACTTGAGGAGACCATCCGTGCTCTCGAGCCTGCAGAAGGTTTACGCCCTATTACGGTCGGTGTTTACGGGCTGTGTCACCATGATGTAGGGTTAGCAGAATTAGGAGTGCTTTCTTGTGTACTCTCCTGTCTCTACTTGAGCGGGTTTAGGATTTGGTTTGTTATTTAGGGAGATTTTAAGGACGCACTTTTTTTAAACTTTTTTTTTGTTTACCTAGGTCCCTGGTCCTGTCGTGTATTTGGTTAAAACATACACACAAAAACACATATTGGAAAATTACATTTCCATTCAGTTTTTTTTCCCATTCACTAATATGTTTAATACTATGGGTAATTGAGAGAATTTAAAAATAATTATGTGTTGATTGGTGGAATTTATTGAAACGTCTGTCAAGCTGGTACTTCATAACAACCTAACTCCTCAACAAGGTGCTTATTTTGCGTCGCCGCATTTTTCAAGAATGTTTTTTGTGTTTATAAAGGCCGAGAATACTTTATAAATAAGAATTGAATATGAATAGTTTTTTTTTAATATTTACTATGAAGCGCGCACACAATTATTTTTTTTTTAATATAATTTTGTTTCTAAGTAAACCCCAACTTTCACTAAATTTCAGTAAGCACTGCACATGATTTACAAACTTTTGTTCAATAAATGGAAATAATAATTAATCTTATGTTTGTTAATTTTTCTTTGTTATTAATTTTGATTAATATATACTGTATTAGTTTAATTTAAGCAAAAGTGACCTTAATTTATGATATTACTTTAGTTTAAGTTTTGAATTCACTAATTAGTTTATTGCATAGTTTGATTCAGAACAAGGATAAAAAAAATAGATATGTATGTTGATTTGTTTAGATAAAGAGTGTTTATTTAAGAACTATAATGGGGAAACACTCTTTATCTTAACAAAAATACGTACATAACTATTTTTTTATCCTTGTTCTGAATCAATGTATGCAATAAACTAATTAGTGAATTCAAAACTAAAACTAAACTAAAATCTTAAATTAAAGCCACTTTTGCTTAAATTACACTAATTACCGTAGGTACTAAAACCGGATACTAAAACTAAAATAACTATTTATTAAGAAAATACAGAGTCCAATTTTATGAATGAAAATCATTTTTCTGAATTAACATAATTAATAATTTTTCAAATCTAAAACTAAAACTAATAATATAACGTGAGTTTATTTTTAGTTACAGTGAATTAACATTAGTTTAGAAACTAACGTTAGTTTTGCTCAACACTGGAGAAGACAAGCATTGCTGCACATTTTGTTGCAAACTTTAGAACGATATTTAAAGGGTTTTATTAAACATTTTATGTACGGTAGTTAGTTTCGTTCGTACTGTTGGTGTATGTGTTGCTATTTAAATACAAAAATTAATATAAATAGTTTTGATTTTATATATTTGCTGTAAACAAATCATTTAATTAATAATTTTACTCGAGAGAAAACCTCCAAATTCAAATTGGCCGATTTTGCTTCTTTTTTTTTTTATTATAAGTTCGATCCTAAGCGAGTTGATGATCTCTGTTCTATGGCGATTTGTTGAAGAAATATAACGTTGTCCCCGCCTGCTATATGCTGCCTTTAGTAATCATTTAATATTTAATATTAAGAGTCAACCTTCCCCAATTCCCTTCTCGCCCCGTTGACCTCTTCGAACAATGCTGCTAGCGTGTTGCATCGGGTTTGGTGGGCTGCTCATCTCGGATTACAAGCAATTCATTAACTCTCCCGCCGAATGCAGTGTCGGGTTCCAGTCAAAGGAGTGGCGATTAGTGGAACAATATCGGGGACAGCCGCACGCCCACTTGACCTTTCTGTCAAACTCGGTGTAATATAAACTCTATCTTTAATTGGGAAGTAATCGATTTAAGAATACGAGATCCCAACCAGTCGATATATTAAATGAAACTCTTCCTTGAATAAGGACAGAAAAAATATAATAACTAAGTTATATCATTTCAAATCACTAGACCAAATTTAACATGAACTCAAGCTATTTGTTTTAATTTATTAAGAAATTACTGAGCCGCAACTATGGCTATTCACCACAGAAAACGATATTTAAATTCTATATATTTTATTTTTTTCATCGAAAAATAATTTGTTTTAAACTGGGGTAAATATAGTCAGGGTTCGGTCGTTTGTTATTTTAACATAACTAGATTTTTTATTAGAAAATCCATTTTATTTTTTTGCTGACGTTTCGGCTTAAAATTCAAGACTTCATCAGGGGAATGAGAAGGGGGAGAACTAGGTGCACATATTTCTCAACTTGTATTAAGATAGCATTACTCTTCGTTTTTTTAGTTATTTCCAGCAATTAGTCGTCCGATCAAGCATGCTGTTGCAGTCCACGGTACCACTTTTCTTCTTCGGTTTTTCCTGGAATTCTGTGAAATCTTCCACTTTCTGGCCCTGTCTGCCAATTTTTTCTAAATGGGTCCTCGCTTCTGTGAACCCCCTGATTGATTTTTTTTTTTTTTTTTTTTTTTTGTATTTTTTCAAAATAGGTAGTCAAAAGTAAGATAATTGGATTAAAAAAGTGTAAGAACTTAATAGTTTTGTCCTTAATTCATTCTATACAAGATTCCATTAAATATGGCAATAATGGATCAGCAGAAATGCCTGCGAGTGACATACCCCTAGTGGACTCCACGATTTCTATATGGTGTTTGTTGTGAAGTATTCCGAGCTTCCGGAAAGTTGTCCCATTCAATCTTAGAGTGTCTCTTTCAACTTCAATAGTTCCGCTAGAAATTTCCGCCTTTCAGTCCTCTTCAAATATATTTTTTATTTTTTGTTTGCTTTGTGAACAGAATTTTACTTCAAAAACATTTTTATTCAATTTCTATAGCTCTACAATCCTATTTCCATCTGTACAATAGGTACACTTTACTGAAAACTTTTCTATTTTTTAGTTCTTTGAACCATGAAATGTGTTAAAAACTTGTCCGTCTTTGCTTATTCCATACCCTGCCTCAATTATATGTTGTGTTTGTTACATACACCGTTTCCACTACATATTGCGACCCTTATATAATTCCTTACCAGTAAAATCCCTAATGGTCAGGATTTTCTTACTTCTTTATAAAATGAAGAGTGAACTGCGCACTTGTATCCAAAAAATTTGTACAAATAGGATTAAAAAAGATACATAGCATCGACGTCTAGACCATTAGCGCCTGCCAGGCTATCTATAGGTTGCCACCCTTCCTAAATATACATGGTGCAAGGAATTTCATCAGCGGGACCTGAAATATAAAAAAATCAACCTTCTGCAAGCGGGACTCGAACACGCATCTTCCTAGGAGAATCCAAGGCGTTAGCCTCTGGACCACATGGAGATCCGGAAACGCTAGTTGTCTAGAATTGTCTAGTTCACAACTCCCCCCAAATACATTTTTTGACTGCTCCTTGTCTAAACTACAATCCTAGTAGTATCCCAATCCCTACAGTTGTAGAAACCGAAAGTTAGATAGTCGTGTTTATGCACAATACCCTGGTGTTTATGTATTACCTGTATTACCGCTGACGCGCTGGATATTATATTATCTCAAGAATAAAATGGTTCACACAAAAGAAATTAAATTCCATTACATTTTGACGCTCCACATGACCTCCGCCCCGAATGAGGATGTCTCGTTCATGATATTAGAGAATGCCTGAAAATCTATTAAGCCGATTTCAAGACATTGCGATTGAAAAAAAAAATGCAAATACTGTATCAGATAATTGCTCGAAGAGAACAAGTTTTGTTTAGCTAATTTTTAAAATGCTCTTGAGGCGCAGTTGGCACTCAGTGGTCAATAAATCCCACTTCTTACAGCTAAAATATTTTAACGAATATTTCTAACCTTTTGTAGATATCTAATGCTCAAAAACAAATATTCAATAATTGTTACGCAGGTCGGTGTTCCGTTGTCTTCAAAAATGCGATGAATTTACATGAAAAAAAAAATATAAAATATTATTTAAGGGGTGATTATTTTTTTTTAATAATTCCAGGGCAATGTTTATTGAATAGGATTAAACTCTAAACACGTAACACTATACTAAAGAATTTATGTGAGTAGATCTTAATTTATCAATGTTTGGATTTTTTACATAAATCAAATTGTATTGGCTCCTTTCCACCCGACAGTATGTGTTCCGTATTTGCAAGTCCGTGTTTCGTTAAATTTATTTATCTGATTCATAAACTTCTAACGGCCTCTTCTCTCCTTCAGTTGAACTGAAATATTCACTACATTGAAATTTTGAGGTCATGTTCCGTGGTTAATGATTGTTTTTTATTATTTTATTAAGGGAACGGCATTAATTATTTAATTATGAACTGAAAATACAATAACTGAAAATGACAAAAACTGAAAATACAATTTCTGCTGAAGCCGGTGATTTGTTTAGAAGTTTAAACAATTTTACCTGCATTACTTCTTAATATTCCTTTTGTTTATTTATTTATTTTTATATTTCGGCTGCTTGTTTCTAAGCATCATTTTTCATTACCTTTCCAGTACTAAATGCTGCCTGCTTTTGGACTGCCATAGTTGGGTCTATGAAAATTTGATGCTTGTATTATTGTTAATAAATTGCATTTCCAAGCCATATATTTCCTATAAATCGATTGCTACTAAATACTCTTCAAGAAAGAAAGAGGAGAACGAGCGAGTGTTTTTTACGCTGTAGTTCCATCAAACAATATTGTTGCTTTGCTTGGTGGGCTATCGAGCTTTGATTGATTCCTCCAAAGGCGTTATTAAAAGGTTTTTTTTTTTTTTTTTTTTTTTTTTTTTTTTTTTTTTTTTTTTTATGTTTAATAGTTAACGAACTGAAATGAAACTTTTTTTCCCATTTTAATTAAAGAACCGTAAGCTTGTTTCCTTCTGTAGCAAAAATGTTTCTGCTTTATGCTATCTTCCTGAAAAGTCATTGTCAAACAATATTAGTTAAAAAAAAAAAAAATGTTATAAAAGGCTTGATCTGCGCAATATAATTTCTCACTCTCTCCCACTACCTCTCTCATTCCGTCACTCCCTGTTTCTCTTAATCTCTCTTTCTCTTTATCACCCTTTACTTTTCTGTCTTTGTTCCTTGTCCTCTGTCTATTTCTCTGTCTTGCGTTCTCTTTCTACTTCCCCCACCTCTTCGCCTGATCTCCATAATTATCTCTTTGTTTTTTAAATCCTCTTTCTCTCTTCCTGTAATGGTATATTTTTTCATAAATGCACACTTTCTTTATATATGTTATATTCTATATTCTTTTCAATTGGGGGATTTATACATTTTATTTTGGATTAAGGTTTAGGTGTACATTATATTAGACCATATATTTTGCAAGGAGGTACTCCTTAGGCTGTTCCATGCAAGAAGAGCTTCAGTCCAAGGACTATTATTATATTTTAATAATATAATGCATTTGTTAGTAATAACTAATGTTTCATATATAACTTTTGTCAGCATGGGGGTACTCAGACAAAAAAATAATAGCACAATAATAAAACAAATGAAGGGTGTAGACAGTTTTTTCTCGTTTTCTCAAAACTACTGATTATGGACTGAAGCTGTTTTTGCATGGATCGATTCAATTAGGGTAACTAAATCTTTTACAGAATAGCCTTATTATCCGCCACGATTCGTGTGCCAAAATTTAATCCAAGATACCATTAAAATGTTATTTCTCTTTAAGTTCCAATCATTTTTTATAAATTTGTAATGTGAGGGCTTGGTATATTTTTGTTGTTGCCCAAATGAGTTCTTGATAGTACTGATCTCAATTGTTTTTTTTTTTATTTTTTTTTTTCAAGTAGATGCTGACGCCCTGTGATAAATAAATTAATAAGAAGAAAAATAAATAATAATTACCTCAGGATGTAATTAGGGGTGTAATTTTTGTGCAAAGGAAAAAAAATAAAGAAGAAAATAAATAAAATAATAAGAATAATGAATGAGCCGCTGGAGGAAGAGGGTTGGATAGAATAATGCCCTAATATTGTATTGTTCACTAATGCGGGCATCAGGGTGGCAACCCCCGGCACGAGTCACTATGGCGTCGTCAATTAACTATTTACTCACTCCAAATTGTGATTTTTGGCTAGTTTATCTTGATGAAGTAGAAATAACAGTTACATAAACCATATCCAGCTTAGGGTGACACATCCTTCTTCCCTGGATGGGTTAATGTGCTTCCATAGATCTTATGCTAAAAATTTAAAAAAAAAAAAAAAAAAAAAAAAAAAAAAAAAAAAAAAAAAAAAACACGTAACTGATATACTGTACGATTAATCACCAAATTAAGTGTATTTGGTATATATATATATATATATATATATATATATGTATATATATATATATAATATAAATCGATTGCATTTATTTAATTTGGGTTTTAGATATAAATTCTCGATACTATTGACCAAATATCCGTGAATTCTCAGAATAACTGCGACTTATACCTGTATAATTAAGTAAAGATTGAATAGTTGGGATTCGGCTAAATAAACCTCAATATGATTTTGTTTTAAAAAATCTATATTTCGGACGTTACGGCTACTCATTGGTAGCCTTCGTCAGCTAAAATGCCAAAAAAAGAAATGAATACAGAAACAAAAAAAAAAGTTTATAATTGTGATAGGTAACAGAACTATAAATACAATTAACTTATAAAAGAACATATCGTCTTAAATTCTTAGAATGAGTAGAATGAAAAAATAAATAGGTACAATAATTTATATTTAGGAAGAGGGAGAATCTATATTGGCAATGATGGGACGAAGGGGATTTCCAGGTTTGTGGATTTTGGGGAGGCCATAGGCTCGCGGTGGGAGGGAATTGTGGGAAATTAAGAAGGACTTAGTGGATTTGTCGATTTCGTTAGAGTTAAAAAGTTTGTGAATGTGTTCGTTGAATTTTCGTTCTTGTATTTTCGTAATGTCCTTAGGAATGGGTAAATATGTATTGGTGTCGTTGAATAAGTTGGTCATTTTTTCGTTGTATTCTGTTCTGTCCATGATGACGGTCGTGTTTCCCTTGTCGGATTTAGTACAAATTATATGTTGTTCATGTGTCCGTAAGAAATTTTTGGTGTGTTTTAGGTCTTTGTAAAAATCAGTGGAAAGGTGGGAGTGGCTGGGAGAGGGAATTTGCAAGAAATTGGTGATGCTATTAACTACTTTAGAGCGGGTTTGGTCTTCCTCTTTACAAGGAACGGTTTGTAGTATGTATTCTACATCGGTAATTATTTTCGGAACAACAATACCTGGTGTAGGAGGTAAAGAAAACTTTTCTCCTAAACTAAGAATGTTGTTAACCTGCGGGGGGACGTTGACCGAGGAGATGTTTTTAACCCAGTTTTCGTCACCGATGGGGCGGTGAACGTGAGTCTGGCGTGTTTTATTAAATTTTTGGAAAAGATTTATTTTTAACTTCGATTTTAAACTATTAGAAATGTTTGAAATAAAATTGGATATGTCATTAAACAGGTCCTGGTCAACTAACCCCCTTAAGATATTAAAGTGTGACTCTAACAATGTTTCTAAATGTTTAATATCACAGTTTAAATTGGCAATTTCTATATTAAGTAATTTTTTCTGGAAATGAAGTTTCGCTGTTGCAAGTTGTTTATGAACAGGGGAGTTCAGGTCGCACGGGTTTATATGGTTGGTTGAGGTTCTTATGTGTTTTGGTAAGAAATTGTTTGACTTACATTTTAGCAGAAAAATCAAGCCCTCTTTCTTCTTGACAAGGTTCTTGGAGAACTTGGAGATGCGGTTTATAATGATTTTTGCCTCCTTTGGATCACGTTGGCAGGGTCCCAATGAATTCATCATGATGATTAGATAGTTAGCCGTCGAGGTGATAAGTAAAGATGGAATGGTTGGGATTCGGCTAAATAAACCTCAATATGATTTTTGTTTTAAAAAAATCTATATTTCGGACGTTTCGGCTACTCATTGGTAGCCTTCGTCAGCTAAAATGCCAAAAAAAGAAATGAATACAGAAACAAAAAAAAAAAGTTTATAATTGTGATAGGTAACAGAACTATAAATACAATTAACTTATAAAAGAACATATCGTCTTAAATTCTTAGAATGAGTAGAATGAAAAAATAAATAGGTACAATAATTGATTTTAATAGTAATTAGTAACATTAATTGATTTTACAAAGAAATAAGAAACTACATACCAATGACAAATATAGTAGCTGATAGTAACATTAATTAATTTTACAAAGAAATAAGATACTACATACCAATGGAAATGCCGAGCGGCAGAGGAAGACCAAGGTTGGCAATTAAGTAACCATTGTGAAAGTGTCTAAGGAAAAAGGAATCTACTGGGGTATATGTACCTGAAAACAGCAGGTGGTGGGAGAAAGGTCGGTAAGGATCAAAAGGCATGTTTATGACATTTTATGACAGGAAAGGAGAAAAAGGTGTGTCCTGCCTAGGAAGGACCCCGCTAGGCAGTTGAAAAGCTATATCTTGGAAATCCATATCTCTAAGATTAAATTGTTTTTCTTATTTTTCTTAACCTGATTTATTATCAAATACATTATCCAACTATAAGCAGTTAAAAAATAACAAGGAATAAAAAAAGACAAAAAGAACAGTTCGAATAAGCGAAATCAATTACTTTAAAGTTTTAAGCACTTATTTCTCCGATTGACATCGTCTAATCAAAACTTTCATCAGAACCTTTTTTGTAGAGCATTTCGTAAGCTTTCTAATGGTATTCTTCCGTTTACCAAGATTCTCAACCTTTTTCGAGATATTAAGGAAGGTATACAAAGTTACCAAAACTTTTTATGTCTGTTAATAAAATATTTTATTCTAACCCTTCCTTAACTCCGAACGTAACACAAATTTCAACATATTAGTTTTAATGAAAGTAAAACATGCAGAAAATGTTTCAACTGAATCCCATGATTCTAAGTACCCAAACCAAAAACGGTATTCAAAAACTATTTTTCCAATTTTCTCGAAAACGGTTAAAGCTATCGCCTTGAAAATGGTTTCATTCGTTTTCCTAGCCCATGAAGCCTATAAAACGAGTGCTTACAAGCTTATGAACTGAAAAACGTAAGCGTTACGTTTTTTTTTGCGCGATTTTCGCCCCAAACGCCATCTTCCAGTGGACGGATTTTGCTGGTTAACGAACTTGACCTTTCAAATTGGACGACGGATTTTTGTACCAAATTTCATCAAAATCGGACCATTCGTCTTCTACCTAGAGAGCGAACAGACAAATATATATATATATATATATATGTGTGTATAATTCTTTTTTATCCTAGGAGGCATGGGGTCATTAAAGCAGTCTTCCTTTATTACACCACTTTATTTATTGGGCCCGACATGTTTCGTGCATCTTTTCTTCGCACCTCTTCAGGGGCACTTCTTGCAAGGAAGTCCTCCCGTTACCAAGTACTCCCTCTGGAGTCCGGCTTAATACTGCTAGAAGTGCCCCTGAAGAGGTGCGAAGAAAAGATGCACGAAACATGTCGGACCCAATAAATAAAGTGGTGTAATAAAGGAAGACTGCTTTAATGACCCCATGCCTCCTAGGATAAAAAAGAATTTTGATATTTTGGGTCATCTATAAGAATAAATAATATATATATATATATATACAAATTTTAACCACCATCATTTTCGGTCTCTAGGGGTTCTGATACGCAAAATTTTCTAGTCGGCACTTCCGGATTGCGTCATGAGATCAACTTTATAAGCGGGGTTCCTCCCTATGGGGGAGGGAGGAACCGCGCTAAAAAGTCAATCTGCTGCAAGTGGGGCTTGAACCCGCATCTTCCGCAATCAGGATTCAAGGCGTTAGCCACCGGACCAAGGGAAGCCCCCATATATGATAATTATATTATATAATATATAATATAAGTCCGTTAGTAAGATATATTGTATCTTACTAACGGACTATTATTGTACTTCGAGTAGAGCTTAAGTATTAAAAGTCCGACTCGCAGGAACTGCGTCATCTTAGCGCGGTTACATCTCGAAGAAATGTAATAGATTAGCATCACAAATCACAGGAAACTGACAGTTGTCAACTTACATAGAAGCGGATAATTCTTAATCTGTGTAAAATCTGTGTGTACTCTTTGGCTACTGCTGAGAAGACTCTATTCTAAACAACCAAAAATTCCTTGTCATTTTAAGTCTTGTTTTACTAGCAAATTCGTTTTACTGTTATAATCAACTGTAAATATTTACTTCATGGCGAATTAAATTCCATTCAGTCATGGGTTAAATCTTTCTATAAAATAAGAAATAACGGTAACTTCAGTTTGAAGCTATAAGGAAGGTTATATAGATGGAGAATTCAAAGCAACCTACGTCCTCATGATTAGCCACTGCCATCATGATTACCACAGCCACTCGAAACTTATTATGAATACCTTAGACCGTTTCTTAGCTTATTTTACTACAATACTAATTTGACTGATAAATGCAATTTAAAAGTAGAAACAACCAATTAAAAAGTGAGATAAAGACAGAGAAAAACCATTTTATAACAACAAAACAAACACTTTTTAAGTTTTAAGCGCTTATATCTCTCATTGACGTTGCACCATCGAATATTGCTTCAGAACCTTTTTTGTAGAGAATTTAGTAAGCATTCGAATGGTCACTTTCCACTTATTACGATTTCCCAACCGTTATCGAGATATTTACGAAAAATGTATGGAGATCCGAAAACTTTTCATGTCAATTAATAATTTTTTTTTCCGCATACTTCCTTATATCCAAATATAACCAAAATTTAAACATCTTAGTTGGGACTAATTTCCATGATGTAGAAAATATTTCAATTGAATCCCGCGATTCTAAGTACTCACAAAAAAAATAATGACTTACAAAAACATTGATTCCACTTATCTCAGAAACGGTTAAAGCTATCGCCTTGAAAATGGTTTCATTCGTTTTCCTATCCCAAGAAACCTTTAAAACAACTACCTGCAAGCATATGAACTCAAAAACGTAAGCTTTACGATTTTTTTGCGCGAATTTCGCCCCAAACACTATCTTCTAGTGGGCGGATTCTGCTGGTTAACGAACTTGACCTTTCAAATTAGACGACAGATTTTTGTACCAAATTTCGTCAAAATCGGACCATTTTTGAGCTTGCTAGAGAGCGTACAGACAAGCATATATATAAATATATACATATATATATATATATATATATATATATATATATATATATATATATATATATATATAAATTTTAGCCACCTATATTTTCGTGATCTATAGGGTCTGAAACGTGAAAGTTTCTAGTCGGCACTTCCGGATTGCGTCATGAGGTCAACCTCATAATCGGGTTCTCCCTATGGAGATAGGGAGTAACCGCGCTAAAATTTAATAATAAGATATTTAATATCTTATTTCATAAGTAAGTTGTTGTTTTGCTTAATTTATGTTAAAATATTCCTGCTAATTATAACTTAAAAGCAATAATTATGCAAAACAACGATTTATTTATGAAATTTACTACTTAGTTCCTCCATGCAGAACAAGAATAGAATAATATTATGGATTAGCCTCTCTTTCTAAATTTATATTATTTGCCAAGCATTAATAATAGTAAATCCAGAATCTTCTTTACTTTATCCGTAGCCTCCTTTACTTTTTCCCGATGCCTAAGTCACAATCCTTTTTGCTACCTCCTATACCATTTCTCTTTCAAACCAACTTCCTTAGTCAACACTAAAGTTACAGATTACTGCCCATTCCTCAGTAGTTGCAAATATGAGGTAACTTCCTCGGGGAGAAAAAATGACTGTATGGAAAAAAGTATAGGGTATGAAAATCGGACGATTTATGTTAGCAGTAGAGTGCCAATAGAAAACTGTATAAACCTGCCATAAATCTGACCAATTAAGTATGTTATCCACTTTTTTTAATTTGGACCCACTTTAAGTGGGTAAGATCATTAAGAAAGTATTACTTCTTTAATGCACATATATTTGGACGAATGGTTTTTGTGACTTTTTGGCAGCTGTATTCAATGAATATGATACTAAGGCATCCTCGTCAATTCTTTTTACCTTTTTTTCTGTCGTCTGTATTATCCGGTGAGTATGGCTAACGGTGGACCTTAGGTAACCCGCCTCCTCCTATTTTCGGAGGTTTGGGACCCATAAAAATTACCCCTCGGGCGATTCATGGCCTCTGTAGCACTAGTGCTTTAAAATGTTACTACGAACGGAGTGGTGGCCAGGGACACGTAGCGTTTTGCCGGTCGTTGATGTAGTGACCATGCTTTGGAAAAACGGCAGTAGATTCACCAAAACTAGCGGAATTGGGCGTCACGCCGCTCCGGGATGGAAGTTGGTGGATAGTTAGCTCCAACTCCGTGGATGATCTCGCGGTCCCCCGGCCTTGGGTGCTTAGGATCCGGTGGTCCCTGGATGTCCACATCATTCGTCGAACCGAGATGGGGGTGGCTAAGATAAAGGGAAAATTTAAGGTTTTAACGCGTCATTCACAACCTCTTGCGGCGTACACTCCTGTAGTTTTGGAGAAAATCGAGAAAACATGGCTGAAGGCGATATCTTTTGACTGAAGTTTTTCCTTGTCAGTCTATTGAATGTATGCATTGTTTCGTTTTGGACTCTTTCGTCATTCCGAGTAACTGATGTGACACTTTCATATCTACAATTCAGGGGTAACTGCAATTCAGGTGTTTTGAGGAAAACTCAAATTAATGTATTTTTCTCGATTTTTAGAGAATGAGAAGACTTGATTACATGTTATTTTACTATAATTTCGAAATTTTATTTTATTACAAGTATCTATATCTTCGTTTGAACAAAAAGTTTCAACAAAAGCGAAAAACAGTTATAGAATGGTTTTGTTTTCTGATGATTAACTCATATAGTTTTGAAAAGTATCACCTGTAATTGTCTAGAAGAGTTATGTTATGGATCTAACCAATTGGAATTTTTATCTGAAATGACCCATATTTTATTAAATTTGTACCTTGTTGTAGTACTCTCTCTGAGATATATATATTTATTTATTTTTTGCGGCACATCGATTTCTGGGCTATTAGTGCCGACAGCCATGGTGCAGCGAGGAATTGTCTCAGCGTACCGTGTGATGGAGAAATTCCTGCCGTCAGTGGGACTCGAACCCAACATCTCCCGTATGGGATTCTAAGCGGTTAGCCACTAGACCACGGAGAGACTCGGCGCTTTCATTGTTTCTATATAAGATATCGGGTCTTCAAAACATTGAAAATTCGTAAGCAAAAGCTACTGACATATGCCCCTGTCAGCACAGATACAAATAACCGACAACAAACAGTCTTTGGCTCGAATTCAAGAGAGGCGCTAGTAGTGTGGTGCAACTCTACTGTGAGCATCGTCATAGACTAATTGACATCATTAATAACGTCTTTCTACTAATGTCACACAGCTGTGTCTCTAACTGTCAGCGAATGTTTTAACTATATTATCATTCATTGTACTGATTAATACAACGGATGGGCATGCCCAGTTTTGATCACTTATCCTAACATACTAAGCTCATCTTTACTAAAAGGGATTAATTCTATTAAACATATTACCAAAGATACAACTTTGATTAAAACCTTAAACAGGCTACACATGGTCAGGCAGGCCCGTCGGTCTGGCCTGAACACTCCGCCTGAAAGTCGACCGCCTAAACGTATGTATATATTGCGGCGGGTCTGTCATTTAAAACTGTTGAGGCGGCCGGAACATATCCGCGTTCAGGCGACCGGCTTTCTGGCGGACTGTTCAGAGCTAACTGACAGGCCTGCCTGAATCGTGTTTAGCCTGCTTTAGTCATGTTAGATATTCCATTCCTCAACATTTTTTTAAATCATTTGTGCCTGTATAGTTCTGTTGGTGTATAAATGGATAATAGGAATGTAGCAGAACATTTTGGCAAAGCAAGTTATTATCTTTATAGATAGGTAGTCTTCAACATTTGTTTAAGTTTCTTGTTACGATTGGCTTAAAACAATCATAACTTCTAAAATCATTTATTAGATACCCCGTCTTAGGGTCATGAAAATATACAAGACCACACATGCATAACGTAAGTAGCTAATTTCATTCATAGATACTTAGCCACTTATTTTTACTTGAAATTGTTGCTCCTACTCAGGAATAAAAAAAATGAAATTAAAAAATAATAATGAAACATGAATCACTTAAACTACTCTCTGAAAAGTAACAAATTCATATTTCTTCAGAGCATCCAGAGAAGCTTTATGCAAATTTTTTATATCCAAACTCCAGCTATTTCACACTGATCTACCAACTAAATATATTGTAAAATGTAGCGTGAATTAATAAACACGCTCAAACCCTGTCATATAACAAAAATAATAATATTCGAGCATGTTTCAAATATGTTATGTTTATTAATATGAGTATTGTTTTGTAAATACATATGAACCTTTATATAAAGCTTTTCAACAACAGAGACAAACCACTTTCGAATTACTAAATATCATACCAATAATACAGTTCCATGAGAAATTCTTTTCGAATCTTTTAAATTTCCAGTGGAGCTTTCTCCAAGTTCCGTCTCCGACAGCGAAGATAATCCTTTCGTTTTATCAGCCAAGTCCAGATGTCTTCCTTTCTTCTCCTGATCCTTCCTTTCATTCTTTCTTTTCCTAGAAATGGGATTTGCTTCCTTAATCTCTTTTTAAATGCCATTCAAAAGGGGGGGCCACCCTTCATCCGCTTTATCGCTACATCCAAATTGCCGCCGTCTTTAGATTAGGCTTGATTTATGTCTCCGCTTATGATTAAGTTCCTTCAGGGGAAACAAATGGTCCCTTATAGCTTGGGTATCTCCGGGTATGAACAATACTGCATGCATTCGACGTTAGCAAATCGGATTACTGTATAGCCTTAAACGCATGTACGTAATATACGAAAGGGCAGTAGGGGTGAAACTTTATATCGATGGAGTAAATTAGTAAGTTCAAAATCTAATATTTTCTGGGCAGCACATTAGTAGAGGCTCTGAGTTAGTGGCTGTTATACACTATGCTTGAGTCTTACGAGACAACCGTAGTTCACTAAACTCATTTTGCATCCATTGCAGCAAAGAATTTTGTCAATGTCGATCATCGATATTAAATTTAGTATTAAAATAGAATTGTTTTTAAGCTATATGAATATATATTGTTTGACTTATGAATAAGCTCATCAGTCTGTAAACAGACCACCATTGACACATACTGTGATATATCTTGTTCATGAGGTATTTATATCCATGACAGAAGCTCAATACAAACAGAATTAATACTGCCAATTCATTTATTGAAAGTAGCTATACATGTTTCACTACCTTTAACCCTGGAACACTAACCTTAATTCATCCTACACTATTACTAACCTGTGTATTAATTTGACGTATACGCAGGAAAAGGACTCAGATTTTAATTATCAGGGATAATGGAAAAATTCGTTGTTAAAAAAATGAACATTTGTCAATATTCAATACATAAAAATACAAATTTAAAACATAGAGCAACAAAAAATATGGAAGAAAGAGAAGAAAATATGAATGTAGACAAGAAATATTACACTTCATAAAATATATTTAAAAAAATATTAATATTACTCCTACGTATATAATATAAGCAGCATTATAATATATAATATAGACAGTCTATTAATATATAACAGACAGTCTTATAAACGGAACTCAATATTGCCTTCAAGGAACTATGTAGGAACTCTCAATGGGAAATGGAAGGAGGTAGATGTGGAAGGAAGACGCGGCCTATGCACATCACCTCAGGTGCATTGACATGAATTGGTTAGCTAAACACCTGAAGGGGTGAAACCAGTATTCTTTTTTTTAAATCGTTTATTGGTTTCAAGATACAAACTCATAACCATTATGAGTAACTAAATATATGAACAATTAAATACAATTTACAATCCTAGGTTATTCTCCTTAATAAAATTTAACTAAGTCAACAGTCTATCTTTGTTTCCTGCCAAGTTGAAGCAGTGTCTGCCTGGCTGAGGAGTATCTTCTGCAAGTGGTGAAAATGTGGGCGATGACTTCATTGCAGGTCTTACAGACCGGGCTGTCGGCAAGCTTCATCCTGTGCAGGTAGGCCTGAGTCCTGGCGTGGCCGATCCGTAGCCTGGTCAGGGTGACAATGTCCCGGCGGTGGGGGAGCGACTGTTTGTTAGGTGCAAACCATGGGGACAAGGAGGCGATGGGTTGGATGCTGAAATGATGTCTTCCTTTGGTAGCTGACGTTTCCGAGTATAAACGCTGCCATTCTTCAATGATATTTATTCTGACCAACCTTATAAAGTCAGATAGCGGCGGAGATGACATTTCTTCGATGCAGGAGATGAATGCTTTAGCCAAAGCGTCCGCGATTTCGTTGCCTCTTATACCTATGAGACCCGGGACCCATTGTATAGTAACCTGAGCTGAATGTCGGTGAATGATGGATGCTACGGAGTCTGCAATGTGGTTGGATCTCTTCTGGGTGTGGTAATGTTGGAGTTTTAAACTGCTAGATTTAGTATCTGTGAGGATGACGAGTGGCTTGTCTCTATTGGGTGATTCAATGAAGTATTCCAGTGCTTCAAGCACAGCCCACAACTCAGCATTGTTGATACAAAATGATTTGAAAGCCTTTTAGTTAATTTTATATTGGAACTACTATCAAAAATTCCTATTCCAACACCTTGGGTAGTTGAAACCAGTATTTATGTTTAACTTAACAAAAATAAAAAAATCAAGATAGTATTCAATGCTGGTCAAAGAAAGGATATGCCTCTCACATGGGCGTATAAACAAAATAAATTGGGGGGCTGGATAAATTTCGGGGGGGGCTGGTACCATTTCCGGTGTATGGAATACCAACATGTTAGAACTTGGAATAGTTTTAACCTACTAAAATGCTTACACCTAAAATATAATATTTTTTATGAACTAAATAATCTTATTTTATTTATAATTAAACGTTTTATGGCACATTTTTACCGATCAACAAAAATTTCGGGGAGGGGGGCTGCAGCCCCCTCAGCCCCCCCCCCCCCCCCCCTATATATGCCCATGGCCTTTCCCTAGAAATAATAACTGGGATAATGATAATAAAACATAATATAATATCCCAATGCCTTCTCCACTTTTAAAATAATTACTGAGTTAGCAATGTGTAATTTGCAATTATTTACATAATAATTAATGGTGTAATTATATTTTAGGTGTTCGTTACTAACTCTGTGTCAAATTGATGCAATTTATAATGAGTCTTTATTACTACCTATACGTCAGAGTGACGTAGACTTAAAGCTCGTATTACTAACAGTGCATCAAAATGACGTAGAAAAATTTACGTGTTTTACTAACCTGTACGTCAATTTGATTCACTGTCTTCTGGGAAAATCAACGTCATATCTACCTAATCACTGTCTGAGAGGTGAAATCATTCTGGATGGGGGGAGGAGAAGTTGCTCAAGGAATAGTTGGGGGGGGGGGGAGACCTGCTCTACCCCCATTTAACAGAAGAAAATGACAATTGATTACAGTCATATGCGTCAATATGACGCAGGTTTGTGTTCCAGGGTTAAGGCGTATTTTCAGGAAATAAAATGTAGAAATCACTATTTCTTTTTTCTTTTTTTATAGAGGTGCTCTGTGGAGAAAGAATTTTATATTTATTATTTTATTATTTATTTAGAAATATAAAAACGGATATGGGCTTACTTATGTAAAGAAAACTTTTCTGTTCGATAACACTGTTCTGCACGAAAATCCTCCTTCAAACCAAAACATGCTTTCTTACTGTTTTCAAATGTGCTGAACACGAATTTGAAGTCAGATTCTGTCTATCACGCACAGTTTCTTGAGAAATTCTAGTTTTTTATCCAAAAATGTGAGTTTTTTGTAAATTTGACGAATTTTTTTTTGGCATCAAAATATAGTGAAAAAAATTCAAAAGCCCGATGATTTTGAGCGCAATGAAGTATATTTGAACGAAAAAAAAATTGATGGGAATATTACAAGTGGTTGAAGAAATATGGCTAAAAGTGTTTTTTCAGTTTTTGATCTTGAGGCAGGGATTTGGTCTCTACCTGGATCTTTAGGGGAATGACCTTCCTTTCTCTTTTATGGTGGTATCCTTTTCATTCAAATCCTTACCTGCCCCCCTTTCACCCTCAATACCACAACTCCCCCCTCCCACTCAGCCCCTCTCTTGTCACTATTTTCTTCTAGGATTTGATCAGTACTCTCGAGGCTTTCGCTAAACGCACTTATTTGGATATTCAGTTGTGCTATCATTGTTCTGGGAACAGTTCACTTTTTCTCTGTAATGTCACGACATTGTATAAATAAGCCTTTTGCTATGTTTGTGGTGAAGTCACATTCAAGTCCACTCAGAAACCTCTGACTCCGCTGGTGAAGAAGGCATACGAGTTATACTTTGGATGTAAAGTAAGTGATCAGGACAAATCCTGGGCTCCTAAAATATGCTGTAGTTCATGCTCACATTCTCTGACTGGTTGGCTAAATGGGACACATAAGTCAATGCCATTTGCAGTTCCCATGATATGGCGAGAAGCTACAAATCACGTGACCGATTGCTATTTTTGCATGACCACAATCAAAGGTTTCTCGTTCAAGAGCAAAAAAGAAAATTGTTTATCCCAACATCCCCTCTGTTATGAGACCAGCTCCACATGATGCCTCCATGCCCATCCCACCAAATCCGAGTAAGTTCCGTCTTAGTTCTGAGGAGTGCAACGATTCTGAAAGCGTTTCACCTCAACCTGGAACCAGTCAACAAGAAATTTCAAGTTCGTCCAGCCCCTCTGAAACTCAGCCACAGCTCATAAATCAGAGGCGATTGAATGATCTTGTTCGTGATTTAGATCTCCCAAAATCAAAAGCTCAGCTGCTTGGGTCAAGGTTGCAACAATGGAATCTCTTGGAAGGAGGCGTGAATATATCTTTCTTCAGAAAACGGGAATCAGGAGTTCTGTGCTTTTTCTCGATGGAAGAAAATCTTGTATTTTGCAATGATGTATTTCATTTGCTCCAGGAACTTGATCTGCCAACCAATCCAGAGGAATGGAGACTATTCATTGACAGCTCCAAGTTTAGTTTAAAAGGAGTACTCCTTCATAATGGAAACAAACATCCATCTATCCCAGTAGCTCATTCGGTCCACATGAAAGAAACCTATGACAACATGAAGATACTTCTACAAAAAATCAAGTACCATGAGTACAAATGGCGCATTTGTGCAGATCTTAAAGTGGTAGCCATGCTACATGGACTCCAAGGAGGTTCCACTAAATTTTGTTGTTTTTTGTGCGAGTGGGACAGCAGAAAAAGAGGAGACCATTATGTCGTAAAAAAATGGCCAGAGCGTAAGGAAAAAGTAGGTGAAAAAAAACATTACCAATCCTCCATTAGTGGACAAAAACCAAATAATTTTACCCCCACTCCACATAAAATTGGGGCTAATGAAAAACTTCGTAAAAGCGATGGACAAGGAAGGAGAAGGTTTCATGTACTTAAAACAAAAATTTCCGCATCTCAGCGATGCTAAGATAAAGCAGGGAATTTTCGTAGGACCCCAAATTCGACATCTACTCAAGGACCTCACTTTTGAAGCAAAGTTAAATACAACTGAGAAAAAGGCTTGGATTGCTTTTCGAGAGGTATGTGCTAAGTTTTTGGGAAACGAAAAATCTAGAGACTACCGAAAAATAGTCCAAGAGCTGCTTACTTCATATTTTTCATTTTTTCCAAGTTTCCGCTCTTTTCTCGCAAAATCAGAGGGTGATAGAATTTTTCTGAGTTCAGATTCGGACTCAGCACACCTTAAAACATGAGAAACAGGCAAAATTGTTCAAGGGAGGGTAGAAAAGTTTTTTTTTTGCAGAGAACAGTGTAATTGAACCATAAATAACGTTCCTCATTAGTTATGTTAACACTGTGATTAAATAACGGCATGTTTCATTTGTATTTTCCTGCGACGCGAATATCCTAATCCTGCTATCCCCCCCCCTTTTCCGCCGTGATCATAGAGAGGAATTTATGCAGCCCGTATAAGCATGAGGTGTGTATCAAAGGATATATTAAAGACTGCTCTGAATAATTCATGAAACGAACAGAACAACCGAGAAGAATCGCTTTCCTGAAAAATGGAAGTAAAAGGACCATCTGCTAGTTATTTTGGTGCCTCAGTGAAATTTATTTTCTATAGTGATGTTATTGGCACTCTGGAAATTTAAGGTACCCATTTTAATTATATATGTTTTTATAGGTAATAATGCCTTTTTTTTTGCAACAAAAAAAAGAGCTAGACATGATACAACTGGAGTTTATTTCGTCTGTTCTGTCTTCATGACTTGTTTAAAAATTCTACAATATCTCTAATCTAAACGTTTTGATTCTGAATTCAAATCTATTTTCGTTTCCAAAAGTTTTCCAATTTACCTTTTTTATTTTCTTGATGCTTGTTTCTGGACCTGTTTATCTTCTTTCTATACAGCTTCTATACATTATCTTATGTCTATTATTAAGGTCGATAGTTTGTTTTATCGTGGATATCTTTCTATAGCGCGTTCAGATATATCGTTTAGTTGAATTGCGCATTTGCGCGGACTTCTGACAGGGAACTATTCCCAACCTTTCCATTACTTGCATATTCCCATTTCAACAAACAAGACGCTAAGTGAAATACTAAAAACTAATTATATCACCTTTTGGATCAGTGAAAGCTTTGCTTGGTCCGGCAAGGAGGTAGTATTATTTGTTTATCAACGCACACTTAATCAAAGCTAAGACTTTGAACTGGAGTAAAAACTTACCAGTGATAAGGTTATGATATTTCCCACGGAGGATTACTCAGGGAATTTAGGCCTCTTTTCCCTTCCAACTGCAACTTTTATCAGCAGCGTGAATATAAATGTAAATGTGTTATGTTGTGACGAAATTCCTTTCTTCTTCAATTATCCTTCTTAAGTTCGTAAACAGTTAAATTACTGTGAATTATGTATAGTAACTAAGACAACTTCATTTTATATTCAAGTTCAAAATCACCTGTCTGTTTATTTATCTGTTTGTCTCTCTGTTTGTTCCTTATACAAATCCACGCCATTTGAACGATTTTGGCCAAACTTGGCACACAGGTAGGTCTTGATACGGGGAGTTTCGTAGGCTAAGTCAAAATTGTCTATCAGCTGTCTGTATGTATGTTTGTTTCTTAACAAATCCACACTGGTGTAGCATGGCACGCCAGGGAACAGCTAGTTAATTTGTTATCTATTTTTTGTTGTGTTTAACGGTGTATCAACAAGTTGGCTATTAACACCGGGCTATCTAGAGGTTGCCATCCTTTTATGGTGGTCGGTCACCCATACAGGTACTGGCCACCCCCGACGTTGCTTAACTTCGGTGATCTATGGGAACCGGTGCATTCAACGTGGCTACGGCCGTTGGCAGCTAGTTATGTCACAAAAATGACGTTTCTAGCTATTATGACCCAACCCCGACTATTTCCACTTTGCAAACTCCACAGCCAACGATATCTACTGAATAATGGTAATTGGCTTTGGTAAATGTATTATAATTTATCCAAAAATTAGCTAAAGATATCTTACTTGCATAACAAGGTACTATATCCAACTTCATAGTCTGTCTGTTACTCTAAACCAAACTTCATACTCCATACAAGGGAAGCTAAACCTGTGGTTGGAAACGAATCCATCCGGTTAAACCTCGGTAAATCCGCCTGTTTGTCTGTAGGCTTATTGAATCTCTCGGATACTCAAGGAGTGGCGAAGACCTTGTTGTCAGTCTACTCAAGAGTAGCATTGAAAAAGTTTCTCGGTATAGAGGGTAGCTCTCAAAAGAAAGTACGCCCACCCTACTTTAACTTCTTGGAAATTAGGAGAAATTTGTGGAAGGAGGGAGGCACTCAGCAGTTTCCGGCTCGTCGGCATCAAAAGCACATCCCCTACCCTTTCCGTCGTAGCCCAAGAGAATAATTTTTATAAATTACGCCAACCTTGCCAGGCTAGCTCAAATCCTTTTATGAATTTATGTGGGAGCTTATTAGATAATGTATTTTTTTATATATTAAAGTGTTTTTAGAAGCCAGGGTGGCGAGAATTGTGTGTTTGAAGAATCATATTCATACTTTCCACGATGCGTTATTTTATGTTTTTCTTATTGCATTCACGTGTTTTTATTTTAAAGAAAAAAAAAAAAAACATGTTATTGGAGGCAGAATTTGGCGTAGTAAGTTATCATCTCTAACACGACTCTCTGGATGGTCGTATTATTTTATTTTTTATATTTCAACGAAGCAAGATAAACAACAATAGAAACTAAAGATGAAAGTGACTAAAGAAAATTCAGGAACATAAATATGCTTTAGGTCCACCCGACAAACCTATGTAATGTACTGTATAACATAAAGTCTTCTTCTTCGTACAAGGCCGCCGCGCATGCGTGAACGCCAGCGGACACATTTTTGTGACACTTTTTAGTAACGCTTAGGTCCACCCGACAAACCTATGTAATGTGCTCTATAACATACTGTCTTCTTTGTCGTGCATGGCCACTGCGCATGCGCGAACGCAAGCGGACACTTTTTTGTGACGCATACAGTCTTCTTTTTCGTACATGGCCACTGCGCATGCGCGAACGCCAGAGGACACTTTTTTGTTGCGCATACAGTCTTCTTTCTCGTACATGGCCACTGCGCATGCGCGAACGCCAGTGGACACTTTTTTGTAACGTTTTTTGTAGTTTAGTTACCGCTAAAGCATATGTATGCTCTGATGGCCTTGATTAAACATTCCATGTCTAATGGTTCTCGGATATACTCTTGCTAGTCTTGGTGGCCTTTTATTTCAAAACGAAAGAATCAATCGTATTCTGGCTGTCAAAGATTAGTTACCTTTATAATTCCATTGGAAAAAGGATACGTTAAAAATCAAAATACGTCAGGAATAATTAAATAAATAATTTACTTTAACATTTATGTTGACAAAATGACAGAGAAGGATATTGGTATTAAGTTTCCAGATGAGAGGCAAAGGAAGCGGCGACATCATGGCCTGGTGGATAAGCAGGTTCCGAATGAACGGTTCCTAGGCAGCTAGGGGGTGGAACGGAACCCACAGACCACACAGCACCTGCTTTAGGGATAAGGTTGCTTCGATATTCTTTACCGGTGCTTCTTGCTTCTCCGAGTAATGAACCGAGACTTAAAAATCATATTGGGTCGATACTTCATGAATAAAGGCAATTAGCATTGAAGGATGTTTAACAAGGCATGAAATCAGTGTATTTCTTGGCCTGTTCGTTATATTCACTCGAATAGTTTTATTTCAGAAAACATGTTTTCTCCGAGTGCAACATTACGACGTTTTACGAGGTGGCTAATCTTGCAACAACTGCAACCGACATGGATTTGTGCAAAAATATGAAAGTGTACTTCGTGCACTTGATCCTATAAACAAACCACTAATTTAACGCTGGTTCTCTCAGACCATATATCAATTTCGTGTGCAGATCCTGGGATCGAGACCTCCAAATGTTGACGGAGTTAATTATTATTAAGTAAAGATGGAATGGTTGGGATTCGGCTAAATAAACCTCAATATGATTTTGTTTTAAAAAATCTATATTTCGGACGTTTCGGCTACTCATTGGTAGCCTTCGTCAGCTAAAATGACAAAAAAATAAATTAATACAAAAACAAAAAAAAATTATAATTGTGATAGGTAACAGAACTATAGATACAATTAACTTATAAAAGAACATATCGTCTTAAATTCTTAGAATGAGTAGAATGAAAAAGTAAATCTAAAGGATAAAAATGCGACGACTGAAAAATTTAAATTCTAATGGCTTCCTTTGGAGGTCATAATTTATGCCTGACCACCTCTGGTTTTCAGACTATACCTTACCATGTAACTTAAAATTAACTACCCCTTATAAATAACACAAAACTGATAGTTTGATATGGGATTCCGAAGCCTAAGTGTCTTACTCCGCCAATAAAAGATGTGAGCCGATGGCAATGCTGTGTGCATACGAATACAAAGAAAGTAAATAAAGAGAGCGAAAGGGATTGGCATCTGCCTGGTGGAATCACGAAGGACCACGTCGGCAGATTCCAAGGCAAGCAGGCCCTTATCCAAGGCAAACAGAGACCATCCAACACGTCCTTGCCGTATATCGCTGCACACCAATGCAAAGGTCGCTGTTACCTTTACACGGGATTATCTGGCTCTGCGAGCTGTCAATTAGCTGTCAAAGATAATTCTGTTTCTACAGAAAACTATTTTCCTACGAATTCTATCTAGTCAGCTTAGGATGGTCTAGACCAGGGGCCTCCAAACGTTTTAGATTTTGTTAGTCCAGCAAGTTCCAAGGACCAACGCCGATTTAATTTACCTGCTATTACTATAATTTCTAGACTAGTCGCTAAGTTGTGAATCAACAACATTTTTGGGCACTCTCGTCTTAACAGACACACACGTGTTTACATATAGTATTAATAAGTTTTTACGGGCGTAATTATCGGTGTCTAGTTGATAGAAGCGATGGAGATTTGAAGAAATTGTTCAACATTTCTTTAATTATTTATTCTTTAAATTCTTTCTTCTTCCTTCCCAATAGATACAGTAGAACCTCTCACATCCGACTATGACGGGACCGGGCAATGGTCGGAACGGCCAAAACGTCGGATATCGGGAGGAGGAAAAAAAAACCCTTTCAAAGTTATAAAAATAGCTATAATGTACATACATACTGTAATAAAACTTTATTGTAATTGTAAAACTATATACATTTCAAACATTTACTCTTTCGAAAAGATGAATAAAATTTAAGCATACTTTATTTAAAGAATTCAATTATGGACGTTTGTTTTAATTTTGTTAATCTTGACTTTGCGGAAGTATCCTTTCACTTTTTTGCTCACAATACATTCATTGGGGATGCATTTGGATGTTGCTCGATGTATTTCAGTGCTACGTCGAAGGCATCCTTAGCAGCAGAATGACTCACTACGTCATCACTGGTGGTTTCATCTTTATCCGAGTCGATTTCTTCTCAACTGTGGTTTAGTACGCTTGCCGATCTTTACCTTTTTTTTTTTTTACAGTCTTTTCCTGTAGTCACCCCGGTGAATCACAGACGGTTGGGTACTAGATCGGATATTGGGAGGAGTCCGTTATGGGAAGGTCGGATATGAGAGGTTCTACTGTACATTCCTTCGAGCTAAATGTGAACGTCCTTGAAATTTACATCAGACTGGAAGGTCTTTGAGTTTTAGACAATAGTATAAGAACTTTCATCATTATAGGAGAGGTGAATTTTAGTAATGTGTGGTATACATGTGATTCTTCTTATGTTATACATTATATTTCCTTACGAACTTCCTCTAACTGTCCATGTTTTCCGCTTTGTGGTCAAGACGGGGAAATCAATGCACAAAAGAACAACACTGCAATCCAGAGAAGCCGACTCCCCCCCCCCCCCACAAAAAAAAAAACAACAAATAATGAAACCCAGCGATGAAGCTTAGGACTAATAATATTTTCACATACACAATGGCAAAAAGAATATGAAAATGTTTGAAATAGGCCTTTTTTCCGCCCTATGAATGAGCTTTTACGAGAGAGAAATAAAAAAAAAAATGCAATACAAGGAATACATTTATTTTTGGTAAAAGAAGAAAATGCCTTGATATGAGTGGTAGATAAGATGTGAAGAAAGCATTGATAGTCTGAAAGGAGGAAAAGGCACTGGCTAACATTCGTGTAAGCTCTGTATGGGAGAGCATTGAATACAACCTTTATGTGATGGCTCAACACACAAAGTAAAAACTTTTCCAGCGCTCGGCTGTCGTGCGATAAAAACCGAATAAAAGAGATACACTATCGTGTTGCAGTTATATCTTTTTTGGATTTTTTTTTTTTTTTTTTTTTTTTTTTAAACTTTACTTCTATCTACCTCTGTCATTCGGCACACAAGAGAGGACGATTGTATTCTCTTGAATACAATACTCATTCGTTTTTCTAAACAGAATTATGCTTGCTGGTCGTCGAAAACAGCTTTTTGCTGGGGCTCCTGTAGATATAAGAGTTTGAATATTGTATTAAATATTAACAATTCAACTATTCTACAAAAAGTCCATTGAATGAATTGATATATAAGATGGCTAGAGAAATTATTTAAAGAGTAATCATTAGAAAAACACAATAAGAATATTCAAAATTACTAGAACTTTAAAAAACTGTTAAATTTAAAAAAGTTGAACATTCTTTACTCATAAAGTGAAAATTATTATTATTATGTAATTTTGACATCCGCTTATTAATTACACAGTATTATGGAACCATAGCAAGGATACATTTTCTTTTTCCAAATGAAAAGCCACCACCATATACTTTAGACTATATTTTGATTTCTATCAAGTCCTTTTCTTCTATCACTATAGCTTTCTTTCGCCTTCATCTTGTTTATTCTCTATTCCTGGTTTCCATCATTAGCCTGTAAATTAACCCTATTTCCAAATGGAAGATAAGCACGCTGTGAACATTAGAAGCCCAATTTAATTGGGCAACCCCCAATTATTATTTACTTATAAATATAACTTTCCTCCTATGTACTTACAAACATTTATATGTGTAAATGTACACTAACATGCAAATTCCACTATGAACAATATTAATGAAAATTCAGAGACAAATATCTTATCTAAACCAAAAGTCACGTTCGGAAACCACAAAAATCGTCCCACCGGAAAATAGATTGAAACATATCTCGAGGTGATAACTTTAACAATTCAAATACATTAAAAGTAAACTAGAATTTTTTTTTAGATCTGAGTGGTTCTATAATCTTTCCACATAGTCGAAATTTTCATCCTGTCAGATTTGTATATGTTGGTCGTTACCAAGGATATCGGTTACGTGGCCATGGTGAAAATAATATATTGGTCAGTTTTTGACTTTTCGAAATCGTAATGTGCCCAAAAATGTTGGTACCTGAAAACTTATTATTGAAAAGCCTAGTAATTTACTATTATAAAGGTTCTGGTATAAATTTCGATAAGACCTCTTCAGTCTGAAAAAAACTGTCCTTTTAATTTCGGAAGTACTGGTTAATTTCCATTGAAGACTAAATATTAAGCGTTTATATACCAGGCTTTAGAAATCTCACCTCAGATAAGCATTATATGGAAATGCACTAAGACGGAAGTGGAAGCTAGCTCTTATCGACAGACGTTCAAGCAGAGTCACTTCAGCAGAGATGATGTAACATAGAAGAGTAGCAGGTCGAACGCGGAGGGATCATATCAGAAATTACAAAACCCGAATTGAGTCAGAGTTGAACCCCTTAGCCCAGATTCTGGGGAAGCAGCAACTAAAATTACCTGGACACTTCACAGAATGAGTGAATATCGCGGGCTAAGGAACTTCGTCAAAGCTAGGCCGACAGGGAAAAGACCAAGAGGCAGGCCAAGATTGATTTGGCGCGAATAGGAGAAAGCGCTGGTAAGGAACCAGGACACTTGGCTTGGGTCGAGGCACCTCCACGGCGAGGAAAAGAAAACGATGATGACTTGCCATCAAATAACAGTAAAAGTATATTCTGCCGAATCGCTACAATACTCCAGTTTCTATGTTGAATTAATGATTCTTGAATATTGGATTGTCTGGTTATATCCTAGGACATGATAAATCTCTTCTGAGTTATATATCGTTCATTCAGATCTCTCGACATCTGTATTCCGCTGTCTATATATTTCTTCGGATATCGGGCTTTGGAGTTAAGTATATTTGTGTAAAAGTATACCGCAGGGGCACAGTGAAGTCCGGATAAAATCTGGAAGGAGGCTTGAAGCCTGGATATAGGTGGGTTTCGCCGACAGAGACTAATGTTTTGGACTGCCACAAATCTAGAGAAGCGAACTGTTCTGCGGTACGAGGAAGATAGCGATACCAGGGCCCTCTACCGCCACCAACTAGAACTAATGGGCTGTGACGATCACAAATCATACGAACCCTCCCCCCTCCTTAAATGTTCTCTATTCCAGGAAATTATTCATCGAATAATTCTTCGAATTATCATGTCTACCAAGAAGAAGATAAAAGTAGACTAAAAGTTCTCCGTAGATTAATTAATACTTTTATTTAGTTTTCAAGGTAGTCCTAATTTATAATTAAAGTGTTTAAGTGACTCAATTAGTAATTTTTATTTACTTTTTCTCCCGAGTAAACCCCAACTTTTAATAGGCCGATATTGATTTTGTTTACAACACATATTCCTCATTCATATTTCTTTTCTATCGAGTTTCGTTACTATATAACAAAAATTGCTGCCGCTATGGACAAATTAGTAATTCGAAGTTACCCCCCCTCCGTATGGACCGATTTTGATGGTTAACGATCTGGTAGAATCGTTAAAAAAAATGAGAACTATGGCTGCTATCGTGTTAACAGCCACCACACACGAACACACACACAAATATATATACATTACTTTGGAAAATGCTAATGATGTTTGTAAACTATGCAGTCTGTTCAACTGAGGTCGCTGTTTTTATTTATTCATTTTTTCAAAAAATCCGTCATGAGTGCAACCCCAATAGGTACATTCCTTCGGAGGAAAGTGCTAAAAGCTGGCGTTGGCCGCTGGATAATGATATAAATAAAATGCTCTTTTCGTTGAAAGTGATGTTCACACTAATTCCTAGTGGATTTTTTCTTTTAAGTCTCTAATCGCAATTTGCTTATGGTAGTTATGAAATACCTCACGGCCTGCACGGCGAGACTTAACTCTTTTATTTCTGTTTTATTTAATAAACATTAAAGTATAATTGATTTGAAATTATTTCGCAAAATACGCCTTGCCTTTTGAATTTCTTATACATAATTTTAGTTTTATTTATATGAGCATTTTTCAAATCCGTAGTTGATTTTGACTAGCATTTTCAAACCCTTTTTCGTTTGACTACATTTTATGCGATACCTTTTCGTATAGACCGTCGTCACAGGCAAAGGTTGGAGTTCTTCGGGAGAGCTGTTCTGACATACGAACGCCGATCTTAAGCCACTGTTAAGGTAGTATTAATAATTGATGTTAAGTGCTCAGAAGACGGAATTGGCTTGAACGGTACTTCATTATTTAGGTAATTCTTTTCTTTTCTTAGAAAGCTATTTATTTTATTATGTTCTTTTAGGTTTTATGAACTGTTTAGTATATAGTCAATATCTCTTGAAATTGTGAGAAGTTTAAACGTGTATAGATCTTCTAATTTATTTCGTTTATTATTTTCACCCCTTTCTAATTCTATTAAGTTTCTTTCCAAAATACCCTATAAGTTCATTCAACCAATTAAATTGTGTTGACTAAAATAGTTTGATGATAGTGGAATCATTAAAGGCCAAAGTTAAAAAAAAAGAAAAAAAAAATAGTGCAAATCCTAAATGTTGTTTTCGAAATGATGAAATAAGATTTTAATGTTCTTAAATTATTTTGCAAGAGATAGATAAAATACAATGGTTTTAAAGGGTTGAGGCTGTCTACTGCTCAAAGTGAGTTCCTCTCGGCAACTACCGAGTCCTCCTTTGTTCCGAATACTTACTAAACACACTCCCGTCTGCTTCACCTCAGAACAAAGCCCTTTCCGGAAATTAATAACTTCTCTGTTTAATCAAGAAATGAACCTCTTGTGTATTTCAACAAGAAATGAACCTTTCTCTATTTAGGCAACGAAATAAGAAACAAAATGGAGAAATGTAATGAGACGGATGTTTGGCGCAGACGCGTTAATATTGCGCCTTTAAAGGGCAATGTATGTATTAAGGGGTGCATTTTTTACCAAAACTCCATATTGGTCATACTCTGCTTATTAATAGACATATAATGACAAAAAAAAGCAGACCAGTTTGTGAAGAGTTCACTCGAGGAAACACTCGCAGTGAAACATAAACAAATAAATTACAGAAGGATTGTACGCAAATTTAAGCAGCCTATAAACATTAACATGTACAACATTTATATTTAATTTACAAACACTTGTTCATCAACAACATGTTTAAAAGTGTCAAAAGAATTCATTAAAGGCAACTCACAAGTGGTACTGTACGATTACGCGGGAATGGTTATCATCTGGTTGGGAATATCTCAAGGAGAAATTCCTCCCGAAAAATAACGGAAATAGTCCTGTGATAATATTAATTTTAGAGTTGTGGAAATAGGGATTCAGTCTAGAAACTTCTAAAAATAAATGCATTTCAAGAGGTATAGACAGAATATTGAACAAAGTATATATTACTATAAAAATTCAATCTCAACAACAGAAAGGGTACAAGTATAATTGATAGCTCAGTGCTGAATGATGAAAATATCCGGTTAGCATATGCCGTACTACACAAAATACAAAATCTGTAGGCAAAACAGGGAAATTATATATCGCACTATTATATCTAAAGTGTCACTAAAATCGGTGTTCTTCAGTTAAGACGTGGTAAATATCTCTTTATCAACCATCAGAACTGTATGTACCTAGCCTCAGGCCTTGTACACTTGAGGGCACTTGAGTCACCCTTAATGCTAAGCCCTACATAAGAGTGACACATTTTCAGTTGAGTTTTATTTTAAGTAGTATCACCTTAGAAATACTAGTGCGATATATTATTTACTAGCATAAAAAATGGGGGTCGTCTTTGGATTAGGTAGCAAACTAATTGTTAATTTAGAGGTGCGCCTGTATGTTTGGACGTTAGTGCAAAATCTTTACTACACTCGCTTTCTTAGAATTATTTTATTTCTCATATTTTATTTAAACGTCTACTGCTAGTTTTTTAATTTATATTCAGCTTTAGTCACGTGCAATCCTTTCGTGGCAGTCCTGAAGTTATTTCTTCTCTCTCTCTTTTTTTTTCCTGGTTTTATAAAAATGTCAACCGCAGTACCCCGTTCAATAATTGCATGTCAAGCCTTTCCGAAAATATTCATATAATATGTATTTTTATCCGTCTCAGTCACACACAATATGGCTGATTAACAACATAAGTGAAAGCATAAACTCAAACAGTGTATTTCAACAAATAGAGCCATTTTTAATGACCTCGTTTGGCTCTAAAGAAAATAATGAAGCCATAAAATAAAACTATATATATATTAAACTGATTGGTTAGAAAATAATTATAGCAAATATTTATGTTCACAATGCAAGCATGTATTGCTATTGCGAGGGAATCCTTTTTCCAGGTCCGCAGTTCATTATACTGCATATATTTCATGTGATTTATGTACTGATCCGATAAAGGCAATGAAATAACAATATTTCACATCTTCCCTCTATTCAGTATATAATAGGCCATAGAGGGGGTATCGATAGATTCCTATTGCGTTTTATATTGCTCTATAAATCAGAGGATTTGTTTGTTATTAATGAAATTGCTTCCTATATGGATCATGATAATTCCTTAATATAGATATACATCTACGAGTAATTGGCAAAAATTTAGTATTTTGTAAAAAACATTGTCACTCTCACATATTGTGCCTGAGAACTATCTAGCTGTATCTAAATCAACTTGTAGGCACTAAAAACTGCCAGTAGTGTAGGCCCCTGCTTTTCAGAATATGCTAGCTTTTTGACCGTTAGTCCTTAGACCTTTTCATACCTGCTTTCAGAACTCAGCACTCGGTGTCTGAGGAGGGTCCCAGCCCTTTGGCACCCAGTGAAGGTCGAGCCTTGGGCCGGCCACACACTATCAGGTACACCTGACAGGTACGCCTGATCAGGTCTACCTGTCACACTCTTCAGGTATAACTGACAATTTTGTCAATTTTCTACATGGATCCTGCAGGAGATGATCTACTTTATCTCTCTTTATTTGCTGTAATTTTTGTGACGCGTAAAATCAAACGGAAAAACCCCATCTATGATGTAAGGAATGGTTGCAGAGAAGAAATAAATTTACCCATATCCATCTCCTGAATGAATAAAGAGATGAACCAACAGATTATCACAATTTGGATCTATTCCCTTCAATTTATCCACTAATTTCCGCATGCAGCATCATCATTGTGATAATCATCATCTTTTACTTTTCACAAGCATGGTTCTATTTTATAAATTTCGATGAAATCACCAAGAACTTCATTATTTCTTTGCGACATTGTTCACTATATACTGATTTAATAAATAAATAAATAAAATTACTTCCTATAGTGGTGGCATTGGTCTAAAATGTGTTTTATAGACACAAGTGTCAACACCTCTTGAACATTTTCGTGGGTCTTTATTTGACATCAGGAATCCATGTGGCCGATTCTCATTCAGGGTATGACTACTCCGGGCTAAGATGAAAAGAGCGTTAAGATAATTTTAATTGTTTAATGTCCCTTTATTAATTTTTTTCCTGATGAATTACGAGCCACCTCCATTTTCTTGCCAGGATATAGGTGGTGTTTTCCCCTCTTTTTTCTTCGAAATAAGGTAAAACGAAACATCAAATTAAATAATTAAATTAAAATAAAGTTTGTTTATATGGCTGACACAATTTTTTCATCATCTTGACCTTGGGCAGACATCTGAATCGTATTGATGAAAATACTAAAAATCAGGAATACAATTTTTTTTTATGACTAAATGAAGGGTATTAATTAATAATACCAAACAGGTGAAGAGTAACCCTTCAAAAAATTTTCAAACTTTACATTTATTTCTCCATCACAACGTTTCGGACACACTGGTCCATCTTCAGGCAATCTACAATAGTATATTAATTTCAGATATTACATCCTCCATTTACTAAATTTTATTGTCATAATTTTAAACTCACCATGTCCTGTTAATTACTACAGTTACACTTAAACAGTCATGAAATAAATAAAAATGATTCCTGTAAGGAACCAAGTCAAATTACACCTACATCAATTAAACACTCATTATCACAGCCATATTAGACTTTATCAACCTGCCTAGGCCTATTATATTTTGTATAACTAAAAATTAAATTAAAACATTAAAATTCAATTAGTTAAAATATATAATAAATTATGTATGACATATCACAGATAAATTGTTTAAACTTTACTTAACATTAGTTTTATTACCATATTTAATATAAAATACACTGAGGTATGTAACCAAGATATTTAAACTGTGAAAGTAATCTATTACAATGTCATCAGAAATTAATTTTATTTAATATGTCAACATAATGTTGTCCTATACCTTTAACATCTGTTTTGAAATTAATGGTTCTATTGATATTTTTAGTTATGTAAATGGATTCAGTTAATTTCCTAGCTTTATTATCATTAACAGTTTTTAAAATCTTTACATTATCATAATCAAACTTATGCTGTTTGGTGATAGCATGATTTGCCAATGCTGTAGTATTGATATTTTTACTGTTATTACAATTAGAAATGTGTTGTTTTATCCTATTTTTTAAATTTTGGGAAGTTTCTCCTATATAACATTTGTCCATGCATTGCTTATAATTAATTTGATAAATCACATTTTGTTTATTTGTACTATTTATTCTATCTTTCATATTACTTAATGCATTTGTTATTTTATTATCATTATAAAGACCAATCTTTAAATTAGTATGGTCATACTTCTTTAAACCTTTCTTTATTTTTCCAGTTAAACCAGGAATATATTTTAATTTATGAGCTATATTATTTCCCATTACATTACACTGTTCTCTACTAGTATTTTCTCCATTCTCTTCAATAGTTGTGTTTAATAGTTTAAAATAATCAGTTATTAAATTAAGCTTATTACCATTGGATCTCACCTTAAATTTGCATGCTTGTGTTATTAGTTTCTCTTGTGATTCCTGCATTATAGTTGGACTACTCTTTGTATTATTACTAATTTTATTAAACCATAGTTTATTTATTAGCTTTAATGGATAAAAATTGTCCAATAGTATTTTATAAATTTTCCCTTTTATTTCTTTCAAGTATATACTATCTGTTATATTTATAGCTGTGTTAATCAAATTTTTAGCTGTATTAATTATTTGAGTTTTAGGATGATTTGAATTAAAATTTAAAATACGGGAGCTACAAATATCTTTTTTAGTCCATTTTGTTGTTATTTTATTATTTTCGAATTTAACCTCCATATCAAGATATCTCAGTTTGTTATTCGTTGTACATTCATGGGTAAATCTTATTCTTTTATGAAAGGAATTGAACAGCTCTAATAGCTCAGGATACGTTTCTTTTATAGTTATTAGTAATAAGTCATCTATGTATTTAGTTATTAACACTGGTTTAACAGTAGTTTTACTGAGTTGTTCATAAATCAGCTTATTTAATAGGGCGTTACTTAACTGATAATCTGCCACCCATTGGCAAACCATGTACCTGTCTATAATAATCACCATTAAATTTAAAATAACCAAATAACGACCATAATTTGATACCTTCAGAATATAGCTTTTTGTTTTTAATTGGGGTATGATTTTTTATTAATTCCCAATTACTTTCTATGATTTTGATACATTCATCCACAGATATATTGGTGAATAAGGACTCTGCATCAAAACTTATTAATTCATATTCTTTATCCTTATCAAACTGAATCATATTTAATTTATTTTTTAACTCATTGGAATTTTTAATATCATAATCATATAACGTATTTAAACATTTTAAGGATGAATACATGAATTTTGCCAAATTATCATTAGGTCCATTAATATTATTAATTATAGGTCTTAATAAATTTCCAGGCTTATGCAGTTTTACCAAACCATGAATCCTTGGCTCTGTATAATTGTTAGCTGCTAATCTATTTTTAGTGTATTTATCGATATAGCCATTTTTATGTAAATTCTCAACATATTTATTAATTTTACCAGCTAACTCCATACCAGGGTTTGCTCTCACCTTTTTATAAGTTGCTTTATCATCCAATAAAATATTCATTTTATTCATATATTCAGTTCTGTTCATTATTACTAATTTCTTTGTTTTGTCGGATTTAATCACAATTAAATCTTTATGATCTTTTAAAAACCTTTTAAATAATTCAAAATCTTTATTTATTTGTTTATTAAGCGCTGTTATATTGTTAGTTTCGTTACATTGTGTAATATAATTAGAAATTATATTACAAATATGATTCCTTGTACCATTAATATGGCTCTCGGTTGAGTCAATTTTGTCATAAATACTCTCAAGATCAGTGATTAAAGTCACAACATCTTTATCTATCTTCTTACTATCTAAACTAAAATTTTCACCCAAAGACAGAAGATTTATTATATTCACTGGTATTTTAGTTTTAGTTAAATTTTCAACCCTATCAGTAGTAATGTACAATTTATTATAATTTTCCAGTATTTTACGCATGTTACTATCATTGGAGGATGTAATATATGAAATTAATATACTATTGTAGATTGCCTGAAGACGGACCAGTGTGTCCGAAACGTTGTGATGGAGAAATAAATGTAAAGTTTGAAAAATTATTGAAGGGTTATTCTTCACCTGTTTGGTATTATCAGGAATAAAAAATTAGGGCTACTGACCGAAGAATACCTTTCACAAGAGTTAATAAAATATATTTTGTTTGCTTGTTTTGAGAGCTTTTCCAATGGCCTTAATAATCTGAGAGTTTTAAGGGGCATTTCGAGAGGGGGATACTATCCGTATAAATTATTCGAAACACTGTATTATCCTAATGGCGTATCAAGCCTTGTTTCAGTGGAATCCCCCTAAGAAAGTTTCTGCGGGCATATGCCTCAGAGAAGGGGCACTAGATACAATCCCTAATCAGGATTTATGCTTTGTTTTCCCCTGCGTGGGCGGTGAGATCTCTAAAACATTGTTAATACTACGGTCAAGTCTGATAGAACTGTTTTTTAGGACTTTTTATTGTAAGCTATTAAATTTGAAGTCACGATAGTAATAAACATGTTTTTTTTTTTTTTTTTTTTTTTTTTTTTTTTTTTTTTTTTTTTTTTTTTTTTTAATTTACCAAAGAATGTTGTGTTTATTTTACCAGTGGAGTTTTTACTAGCCACCCTACAATTTTATTTAATAAGGAAAGTTCGTTTGGAAGATGTCCAACGTTTATTTTAATTAATAAATAATGCCTTTTCTTTGAAGAAGATTCTTGCTAAAATAATGTCGTAGCCTGTAAATATCCTTTTCTAAAAATTTGTTTTATGTATAATAACAATGACAATCACACACACAGACACAAAACACTGACTTTTAAATAAATAAATGTATGTAATTGAGAAAGAGTGCTGTTACAAATAAAAAAGAACAAAACATTTTAGGTATGTCGATCGTAAAAACCTCCTATTCTCTGCTTGGAACACGCTCTTATTATAGAAGGTAAACTATTATAAACTGCCTCAAAATATGTTAAAAAAATATGGTACGAGACCTTACAGCACATCTATCATTGAGCCATATGGGCACTGGGCTTCTTCAAATTGAATCTGATTACTTATAAACCCAAAGCAGTCTCACTCACCATACCTATCAACTTGGATCTCGAAAAACGTAGAAATCTTGGATTTATTCATTTCATAAAGGGAACCTATGGACTACAACTGAATACGAGTGCTACCTGTGGTGTATTCTTTCGCAAGCCATATCAACAAGATTGATTCGAAGAATTATTTAAGCTACTTCAAACAACTAAAGATGACTCAACCTGTCTAGAGACTGAGGTTGCGATGTATACGGGATATTAACAATTGTGAATATATTGTTATGTTTTGCTGTGGTTGGTACTTGTGCAACTACTTTTACAGAAGAAAATGAAAGATGAAAAATATTTCAGTATAATGAGTAACGTTTTATCTATATTGTAATAAGTTTTTTAATGTTGTAACTTTTTCATACTAAAAAGATGCGCAGCGTTTGGTAAAAAATTAATTTATAGAGAAGGGTAATTAGAGGAACACAATTTCTTTTAATTTATTTTAAATCTTCCTCTCAAACGATTTCGGACTTCATTTCTCTCGGAAAGAAAAAATAGTAAAAAAAGGAATGAATGAGAGTAAACATAATATAAATTAGTCGACTCTTTTAGATTCTTCATTAAAACCTTTATCCGCCTGCTGAAACAGTTAAATGTAATGCCCACAAAAAAAGAAAATAACAGAAAAAAATTAATATAAACTGTCAGTGCTTTTCTTATGTAAGCAAGAGGTTCTAAAGGAGGTTTTAAAAATAGCATTAATGTGGCTGAGTTGCGGGGTTGAGATGGGGTGTAGTAAAAAGTATATTTCTTTTTTAAAGGGAGATGCTTTAATATCTGCGAATCTGCTTTTCTTAATTAAGCCTCTTTGGGGATTTCTTACTTTTAACAGTTCTAATGAAGGGAATATCCCCCTTTTCCTGTTCGGGATCCTACAATTATGCCTGATTTGTTGATGTTTGAAAATGAGATTTTCCAGGTTTGCATCCCCTTAAAGGCAGTCATGATGGGTAGCTGGTTTATTTACGTTTTAATCCGAGCGTTTTTCCATCTAATGGGCAAATATATAATTCTTTGTTTGTAAGATAGCTTCTTAAGTTATTATAAAATGTAGTTAAATTGGCTTCGAAGGAATATGAAAATATCATTTAAACTGATATGAAGATAAATGTTCAACCTCTTAAGGACGTTTGTCACTACAATATCCTCAAAACACAGTATGTAAATATTCAGAATTCCGTTATAACTAAAACTAAATTTTCAAATAGATTTTTTTTTTTTTTTTTTTTTTTTTTTTTACAATTATCAACTCTGATGATACAGATATGCTACGAACAGATTGACAATAACAAAAAAAAGTAAAATAAAATAAATGAATAAACTATTTGAAAGAAGCCAACCATTGTTGGCACTTCCAGAGCTGTGAAAGTAAATATTATAATGATCCCTAAATGATCAGATAAGTAAATTATCTCGGGATCTCGGGGCCACTGTCTCTTGAGCCGCCTGGGAGGATTGTCTGGATGGGATTGGGAAGATAAGGACAGACCTTCGGGATTAGGATGGTGAGACAATTTGGAGTGGAACGTTTGGAAACGGGTTTTAGCAAGGTCAAGGACAAATGGGATGTTAAGGTCATTGTGAAGGGTTTTGTTGGAAACATAGAAAGGGGCATTTACAATTTTACGAAGAACTTTGGACTGGAATGCCTGTATTCTGTTGATGTTAGATGGTTTTGCAGATCCCCAGAGTTCAAGTCCGTATGTCCATATTGGTCGAATGATTGTTTTGTATATCGTTAGTTTGTTCTGTATCGATAATTTAGATGAGGGTCCAAGGAGTCGTCTAAGTAGTCCGTATCGTTTGTTCAGTTCCTGCCTTTTCAGTCTCGTGTGAGGGTTCCATGTCAGTCGGCTGTCAAGGTACGTTATAATCCTAGATATCGAACCACGTTTGATTCCGGGAGAGGAGTGTTTCTGAGGCAAACAGGAGGGGTTCTTTCTCAATCTTCGGTTGAGAGTGAATGTCACTTGTTTGGATTTTTCTGCGTTGATTTTTATTCTCCACCTTTCACTCCAATGTTGTATGGCGGAAAGATGTTCCTGCAGGTTTTGGAATGCTACTGAAGGGTCAGGGGAAGTTGACAGGATCTCTGTTCCAAATAGAAGTAAATTTATTTTTGTGCCAACGTTTTGCCTTTGAATTTTAAGCCTTCATTAGGGCTTTAAAAAAGAAGTCCAACTCGCAGGAACTTATAAAAGCTTGGAATATGTATATGTATATATATATATATATATATATATATATATATATATATATATATATATAATATTATGTTTTGAAGTTTCCTAAAATATGTAAACTACTACTCTAATGTAAGCTCGAAGAAAAGCTAGTATTTGGGTGTCAAAATGTACACAAGAAACTGACCGGACCCCAAGCGAATATTACTCGTCCTCGCTCGATTTTAAGGAAAACTATACTACAACCACGTTTTTCATTTACTTGTCACGTCTTTTTTAACATAAAAATTTACTCATGAAGATTATATAGTTAGCCGTCTAGGTGATAAGCAATCAGGGATTAGTTGGGATTCGGCTAAGAAAACATCAATATGATTTTTGTAAAAAATCTATATTCAGGACGTTTCGGCTACTCTTTGGTAGCCTTCGTCAGTTAAAATGACAAGAAACAAAGAAAAAACAGAAATTAATACACAGAAAAAAGGTTTACCAGTAAGATAAATGACAGGTCTATAAATACATGTTCTTTTATAATAAGTTGATTTGTATTTATAGACCTGTCATTTACCTAACTGGTAACTTTTTTCTGTGTATTAATTTCTGTTTTTTCTTTGTTTCTTCTTGTCATTTTAGTTGACGAAGGCTACCAAAGAGTAACCGAAACGCCCTGAATATAGATTTTTTACAAAAATCGTATTGATGTTTTCTTAGCCGAATCCAAACTATTCCCTGATTGCTTATAAATATTTACTGTTGAATGCAAATATGTAAAAAACAAAACAACAACCGACTTAATACTGAGGAAACGAATAAAAACGCCGTCACGCAGGAGCTGCATTATTATACAACTTCCTCAGAAAGGTGATAGTCTGGCGTTAATGACAACAAGGTTGGCACGCCATAAAAAAAAAAAAAAAAAAAAAAAAAAAAAAAAAAAAGGTGATAGTATAAGTTTTATTGTTGGATAATTGGCATAACTTTCTTCAAGAGAACTAAAAATAAAAATAATAAATATAGCGTTATCTTAGACGATCCACATTTCTCAAGAGGATATGCTATATCAAAAGAAACATCTCTAAAAGTTCCGATAATAAGAAAGTTGACATAAAAGGGGGATAGTGGAAGGGGACTAATTTGTCCTATTTAGGGTAAGGATATGGTATCCCAATAGGGCCTATATCCAATAGAGGGCATGTAAGACAGGTAATTGGCTGTCATGGCAGAGGTTACCCGTATCCTGGGACATCTCATATAACCCTGTCGAGGCAGCTGTCAATGCCACAGCTTCCCCAATATCCATCCTTATCGCCCCCAATATCATTCTACCTCTTCCTATTTTCACCTTGGCTCACCCCATACTGGGATCCTATTCAGCATTTAGTCAGTGCGGTATGGGACAAAAACCTACGACATTGCTCCTTTTTTATGTCTATATATTTGGCAGGAGGAACCAGTCATTTCCAGAAGAAAAATGTTATAATGGTATATAATAAACGAATCACTAGCAATAGTAGGCATTCTCCTACATCTAGAACACGAGCAACATGAATGTTGATACATGTTTTATAAAAAGTTTTTTGTTTTTTTTTTCTTTATATAGACGATACGAGTACATATCTACTCAAGGGAAGACACGATAGAAACTTTAGAATATAATATAAAGTGTGGCTGGAATAAAACTTTTTTAAACAAAAAATAACAAACTAGAAATGGTAATATAGTTTCTAGTTTATTTTTCTTTGTTTAAGTATATGTATGTTATATCCCTAGACCACTGTATTTTCTTTATAAAATGGGTGTTAATTAAACAAACTTCTTTTTAATAGAATTCTCTTCTAAATTACTAGGTTAGCCACAAACGAGTGTCTAAATGACTCTACCGTAGCCCTTAGTTTTATATATATATATATATATATATATATATATATATATATATATATATATATATATATAACTCAGAGTGGTGGTTATTAAAATGTAAAATTTGTGGCTGATTTAGTAAATTAGATGGCATCGTTAATACTTCTTAAAGAATTAAGGATATTCTGTACAAGAACTTATAACACAACAACATAAATGGTAATTTTATTGGTAATGCAGATTAGGCAGTTGTGAGACTTGTTCATGACAATACTATATGGGCAGTTGTGGCCTGAAACGTGTGGATGTTTGTAGAACAGGGAAGCAATATCGAGAAGTACATGGACCGGACATGGGCAGGTTATTGCCACTGGAGTATAAGGTTGTATGCCACAATGTGTTTAGTGCTTATGAGCAACATTTACAACTTCGTATACACCTTATACCATTGTGATGGTTACCACATCAAACCTCCAATTTAAGGATTATTTTCATTAATTAATACATAAGTTGTGTAATTTATATTTGCGATTACCGAGTTATTTTTTGTTATTTTAATTAATGAAAGTAAAAGTGAAAGGTAATAATCTCTTTAATTAAATCAAAGATACTAAGAGAAATATGCTAAAAGTTAATAATAACAAAGTACTAAATTGAAATTAATAATATCACACATTACAGAGAACAATATTTATTTTTTCTTACATTGTCCGGGTTTAGTATAAATATCACCTGCTTGTCGAAACAACTGTTTTAGTAACTAGAAATAACTAAATAGTTCTTATTTTTGTATTCATAATGATTTTTGGTTGGATTGTATAAATAATCAGTGGTTATTGCATTGAAATCCTTTGTTCCTTAGTCCTTTGTGCCTTATTTTATATAATTTTATGTTTCGCCCACCAGGTTTTCATTATTTTCATTTTATATTCATGAAAATTATTAAATTAACTTTTTAATTCCTAGAAGGTACGCCCAGGATTTAAGACCTAAATTGTTACTTTATTCAGGTTGACTTCCCTCGATCTGAAATATGATTAATTTAATAATAAGCAGAGGAAGAAGCAAACGATGGAAGAGCATCACAAATTAATAGCATAAAAATAGAAAAAGTATGCGGGCCAGATTTTAAAAAATTTCTAAAGAAACAAAAAAAAAAAATAATCGTTTAGAGCCTTCTGCTCAAATTCAGGAACATAAATATGCTTTAGGTCCACCCTACAAACCTATGTAATGTACTGTATAACATACAGTCTTCTTTTTCGTAGATGGCTACCGCGTATGCGTGAACCCCAGCGGAAACTTTTTTGTAACGTTTATTATCAGTTTAGTCATCACTAAAGCATATTTATGCTAAACTTGAAATGAAATTGTGGAAAAACGAATGGTTGAAAACAGGATCCAAACTAAAAAAATCATAAAAGAAAAGGTAAATGTTTGTATAACTTAAATAGAAGGGAGGAAGTGGTTTTGACAAGAATACGAATAGGCCAGTCCAAAATAACACACAAAAGAAGGTGAATCTTAAAGGACATTACCCTCCCACCTATAAACTCTGCCATCAATAATTAACTGTTAAACATTTCCTTACACAAAACAGGGAACACAACCGAACAAGGACAGAGAATGACATATCAGCCAGTATGGAGGTAATCTTAATGGATGAAGAAAGGGCTACACAGAACTTTATTAACATATCACGGCCTATATCAAGAGTTATAACACAATAGATCCGCCAATGACTCGCATGGGTAGAGGCAGTATATGGGAAAGAAAAAAAGTACACACACACACACACACACACACACACACACACACACATATATATATATATAAATATATATATATATATATATATATATATATATATATATATATATATATATAGTAGGTTATTTTTAGCAAATTATTCAGGAATGAGGTGAAAACAAACCTTTCTGAAGAATGTGCTTGGTTATGCAGATCTTGCATGACAGCAGTTTTATATCATAAAGCCTGGTCTTCTCCAATCAGCGTTTTGCTCTAAATGAGAAATGAGACAAAATAAACACTCATAACTCGGCAACAGCAATTCAATTTAAAAAAAAAGAAGAAAATTATGATTTTTGTATATAATTTCTATTCTTGATATAAAAGGCCCGAGCTAAATGTCGGCTAAAGACCTGTGCCTCTATATTGGTAGGCAATCTCTTCCAGAATACATTCTACAGGACTGCTTCTGTAGCTTCCTGTAGGACCTTTTCCTTATACAGGATTCTTATTGTGTCCTGAAGCCTTTATCCTCTTCATCCTTCATATCTACTCCCACTCTCTACTTTCATTTAACACTATCTACTCCTTTTCTTATATTTTTTATTCTTAGCTTCAACTTCTTCTTGCCAGTCATTCAGAGATTATACGAATATGTATTTTTTTATTTATACCTCCTTCATTTAAAAGCTCAGTTTATTCTTAGTTTACTTATTTTGAATGCTCTCACTTGATGGAGGTGTATTAATTTTGTTATTTCAAAACATTTGTGTGTTGGATTGCCATGTGTCTTTAGGACTAACGACTAAAATTAATTAAAATGTTCATATCACTAGTTTCATTTGGAAAGCTTGGAATAGATACTTAATTTTTTAACAGTAGAAAAACCTTCTCCAAAGACATTACAGTGTAAATACAGTGTAATCACAAGTATATATCAAAATAAATAAATGAGGAAAAAAAATAAATAAAAAAAATAAATAAAAATATATATACAAAAAAAAAGTTAAAACAAAAGAAGGAAAAAAAAAGGAAAAAGAAGTAGAAAATATTTTTAAAAAATATCAAAATAAAAAAATAAAATAAAAAAATAAATAAAAAAATAAAATGAATAAAAAAAAATAAAATAAAATAAAACAAAATATATGTTTACATTATATATATTTTTTATTATTTGTACTGTATTTATATATGTACTGTGCACTATACATATATATGTATACTATATTTATATAAGTGCAAATATATTTATGTGTCTGTGAATCTGGTTCTTATATCTATGCAATTTTATAACAACAATAATTTCTCTTTTTTTCCAAACTTAGATTCTCCCAAATACAACTTTAGTAACACAACTCTATCTCAAACACATAATACTGAAAACACTCTCCATCCTAACATTAATCTTGCACAATTAAACACTACAAGGGCGGAGATGACCAAGCAGTTTTCTGCCCTTAAACTACCAACCCAACCCAACCCAAAGACATTTTGCCAAAAGTGAGATTGTAGGCGCCATGATGTACAGAAAACTCACAGTGGCAGAAATTACTGTCTTTTCTCGAAAAGCTCTATTAAAAACAACAAAAATGTCTTTTTCACCAATAAAAGATTGAGAAAAACAAACACTAAGAACCGTTCAAAAAAACGGTCCCAACATTTTGGATGTTTTTAGCACTTATTTATCCGGCTGAGATCGTCCTATCGAAAATTACTTCGGAACATTTCTGTAGAGAATGTAGTAAGCTTTCCAATGGATACTTACCTCTTACTAAAACTTTACAACCTTTTTCGAAATATTTTATTAAAATAGCCAGATAGTGTAAAGCATGCATGCGTTAAAAAATGTTTAAACAAAAATTCCCTTCCATTTATCACGTAATTACAGTAGCGTTTTTCGAAGATTTCGACGTAGGAGTCGGAAATTTTCTCACCTCACCGAGTCAATTGTCCTAGGCCAGAATTTTCAATTAACACATTTCCAAAAAGGAACCTTATAATGAAAAGTAAAAACAAGCCAAAGGAAATACATGGAGGAATAGAATTTCGTGTATACTTTTATCTTCTTTATGCAGAATTCTCAATACTCGCCAAGTAACTTCTACGAAACGTAAATCTCTATCGGAGTTCTTAGTATGCTGTTTTAGCAACCCATTGTACATGGACATCAGATAAATGAATCATGTTTTATCTTCCTTTATTCTATCGTGATGTGGGACTTCACATACGTGTGGTCATAACCAATATAGCATTTCCAATGACTTTGCATTGAAAAATGATGGAAAAAAGATGCATCTGAACAGAAAAGGCTGAAATTGGTTTGGAAAAAGCTGAATTTTACTTAGAAATGCTATTCATACAGTTATGTTTATGTTTACAGCTACTGATCAGTACGAAGGAATCAGCTACATGGACATTTGAAAATATATTTTATTTTGGGCATACACATAAAGGGATTCAGCATCCAGCCACTTTAATCTATTGGAGTGCAGCAATACATTGAGAAATTAATTAACAGATTAATCATCAAATGATCGTATAACCAATGTTTTCCTTCAATTATAGTGATCGATTTAACATATAAACACTAATAACTTATTTTTCTCTTTATTTCAGGTAAGGGAAATGTTTTTTCTGAGCTACACTTTAATAAGTGAGTAATAATTTTCTTAACTTATTATTTTAGGAACTTGTGCGTTAAAGACACCCCTTGTCATGTAAATATTTACTTTTTCGAAAATTTTACTCGCCAGGCAGAAATTTAGACAAATAGTTTCATATTTTACTCTTTAAGCTACCGAGCTTCATGGAAACTTCATTCCTATAATGGTGTCAAAGCTATTTGAAGCATTAGCGCAAATGGAATATACTTGCTAGGCAGTGACCTAAAGCCTGGTTGTGTATTTGGAAACGCACCGGTAAATTTCGAAAAAAATTAAGATTTGAATTTACTTAATACATAAAAAATTATATTCACTATACAGCGGTGTAAAAACACTGTCTTTTTAGTTTATATTATTCCGCTTCATCTTAAATCTCATAACAAATTCTAAAGACGCCCGAAAGATGTTTATATTACAAGATTTCTTTAAAGAAAATTGTACCTTACATCTACATATTAATTATTAACCCTTCGACTGCTCTCGTGCTTTCCGCGTTCAAAGACCAGCCCCTGCGCGTGATTACGCCTCTTAATCCAGCTTTTAGCCGAACCGGCGCGCCGACTGCTTTAATCTGGCCGCCGACTGCCCCCAGGAATATAAAGTGGGGGGTCCTCTCCCCTGACCCCCCCCCTCGCTCTCTATTTACATTGCATACAAGGGTGGTTAGCAGTGTTTGGGCTTTACCGGCCGATTACAATATTCATGGTGCAAACATATCATTTAAATATTCTCTTGATTTATACTACTTGTGTTGGGGTTTGGGTTGTGTTTTTCTGGAATTCCTTTTAATTTATTTAATAATTAACATATCATTTTCCAGAGATAATTTTTATAGCAACGCTTGGAAACAAGATATTTCTCCCCCCCTCTCTTTCTCTCTCTCTCTCTCTCTCTCTCTCTATATATATATATATATATATATATATATATATATATATATATATATATCATGATGATTAGATAGTTAGCCGTCGAGGTGATAAGTATAGATGGAATGGTTGGGATTCGGCTAAATAAACGAAGTTGCACTTGCTAAACACGCCATTACACAAAAAACACACTTTTAACTTCGACGACACGAAAATTCTTTCTACACAACGAAACAAAAAAAGACTACAGATCTTGGAATGTGTACACATAAACTTAAACAAAAACAATATAAACTACAAAACTGACAAACAAGGCATTTCTCCTATGTACGCTAATATTTTCCAAAAACTCTCCCGACCTCCCACCTAGATTTTTCCCATGCCCCTTGGTTATCCTTCTATTAACACCTTTTTCTCCTTTCCTGTCATAAACATGCCATTTGATCCTTACCGACCTTTCTCCCACCACCTGCTGTTTTCAGTTACACATACCCCAGTAGATTCCTTTTTCCTTATACACTTTCACAATGGTTACTTAATTGCCAACCTTGGTCTTCCTCTCCCGCTCGGCATTTCCATTGGTATGTAGTATCTTATTTCTTTGTAAAATTAATTAATGTTACTATTAGCTACTATATTTGTCATTGGCTTGTAGTTTCTTATTTCTTTGTAAAATCAATTAATGTTACTAATTACTATTAAAATCAATTATTGTACCTATTTATTTTTTCATTCTACTCATTCTAAGAATTTAAGACGATATGTTCTTTTATAAGTTAATTGTATTTATAGTTCTGTTACCTATCACAATTATAAACTTTTTTTTCTGTATTAATTTCTTTTTTTTTTTTTGTCATTTTAGCTGACGAAGGCTACCAATGAGTAGCCGAAACGTCCGAAATATAGATTTTTTAAAACAAAATCATATTGAGGTTTATTTAGCCGAATCCCAACCATTCCATCTTTACTTATATATATATATATATATATATATATATATATATATATATATATATATATATATATATATATACATATATATATATATATATATATATATATATATATACATATATATATATATATATATATATATATATATATATATACATATATAGTTGAAATTTAAAATTTTAAGTTCCTGCAATAGGACAAAAATCACTTCATCTCGTAAAATATTAATACAACTAAAGTTAATAAAATCAAAGTAAATAAAACATAAAGATAATTAAAATGTTTTTAAAAATTAATTTTTTTTTTCAATTAACTTTATTTATTTTATGAAACAGCTCTGTAGGTCTCACGAAACTCAAAGTTCAATTCATGGTCATCACGAAGAATATCACAGAGAGTACATTGAATGTCCACTTGGTTTTTGGTAGACTCTTACGGATTCGAAGGCTCTGGATTCTGTGAAAGTGTGCTTAAACGTTAGAACTTTATTACAAACAGTGTAATTCTTATCCTCGACCACCTCATCTCTCCTAGTGTCTTGAGATAAGGTTTTCCATGCCGATGTAGAGGATTTAATTCTAAGCTGATTAGATGGGATTATGAAATTTTTGTTTTAAACAATCTTTTTCTCTGCCCTGACGGTTCTCCATCATTGTTGCTCCTCCTAAATAACATATGTATTTTCTTTATCAATTATACTATATTTCATTCCATTATGATCGTATCCATTCTGCCTATCAACACGTCCTCTTAAGAGCAAGACAGCCGCGGCGTTATAGTATAACATTACTTTTAGGTAACCCTCACGTTACGTAATAGCAATATCGATTCGGAAATTATGTGTTTATATATATATAATTCATTTTCATAATAATTTAGTTATTAATCTTCTTCTTTTTTTTTCTTTTTTTTTACATGATAGAAATGTTTAGCAGCCAAAGTTCGAGAATACCCAGAATATTATTATTTGTAAAATAGAAAACTTGAAGTATATGAGCAAATAGAACAAATTTCTTAATAAATTAAGGAGATTTATAATGAATGTCCTCAGACCAGCTGTTTGTATGAGCGAAGAAGGCGCCCAGCAACAATATAGCCTTTTTCTCGTTTTATTCTCGTGTAGTTTTTCTTTATATCCTTCTTTCTAACTCCGTAGTTATATATTTCTTCATACTTTATCCTTTCCTTCTCTTAAATGAATTTATAAAAAAAAAAATATTTATTTTTTTAAGTATTAAAAGTAATTTATTGAAATTTACCTTTTATATTGCTTAGTCGTTTTAAATTTCAATAAATTTTTGTAGAGAAAATTATAATTTCAAACTTTATTTACTTGCATCAACATTTGTTTTCAAATTTATTTAGGCCTGATTACGTGTATGCATATATATATATACATATATATTGACGTGTCTGTGTGGTTTTTTCTACAATATTACCTAACTTTGTTACGGTACGGTTGGATGATGTAATCTCATTAATTATTTAAACTGACTTAAAATTTTAATGTTTTACTAAAAGGTTGAAACTTTTAGGCAAATGATAATATCGAAATCTAGCTGAACAAATATGTAAAATGAAGTATTACCTGTTGCATGCATTTGTTCTATAATTACCCTAGAGTTTATTCCAATTAAAATCAGGACCATCTGAATCCATTTTTTTTAGTAATTTTTTTTTTCTTCATTGAAGCAATTAATGCCGTACAGTACTGCCGGGTAGGAAACAAATCCTTGAAACCGAAGGTGTTCAATCCCGTTTGAACTATCATTTTTTATGACAAATTACTTGTAGAATAATGCTCGATTATTTCTTTTCTATTATATTACCAGTTCTCACCCCAAAACACCTATTAGAAATGATAAGCTTACATTAACTTAGAGATATAACAAGCTAAACCGTCCTTTTCCAAGGGAACAAGTTTATATTAGGATAGTAAAACGAAAGGATTACACATAAAATATGTTTAGCTTAGCAAGCTTATCCTCTACCACTCTTTAGCATAAGGCAATGATAAAAATATATATTACCCGCCAGAAAATTCTAACTCCTACAACCCTATTCCCTCTAATAGATTTATGGATAATATTTTAGCTTGTATCATTTAGGCTGTTATATTCGTTTACATTTTTCTTACTACCCTTATTTAAGGCTTAAAATATAATGAATATATTTGAACGTTTTGTTTACTTCTCCATTATTTTCGATTAAATTCTCCCTGGAAAGAGTTCTAAAATTATTGCTTACTGAATTCCTAGCAATTAGTAAATTCGGAATGCTAATATGAGTAATTCTTTCAGATTTGGCTTTTAACAGATAGAGATAACATTTTTTTTTTTTTTCTTTTTTTTTTCAATTTTTTCTTTACCTCTATTGAGGGAAAGAGAAATACACATATTTGCTACTTTAAAGAACTTGGATGACATCATATTTCGGTTCATTACATTAAAAGATAGAATTAATACTATTGGTTATTTAAATTCATTTATTTTTCAACAATTTTTTTGTAGTTTTTCGCAGCATTTTTTTTTTTTTTATTTCAATGCCCATTAAACTGAACAACTTTATTTTAAGATCCTCTAAAGGCTGATTTGAATCACTTTATAATATTCTTTGCTTTTAAAAGTTACTTCAAACTGATCAAATTCAACAAAACTAATCCTACTTCCAGGCAACTATATAAAAACGGATTTTATTCAGACTTGACTAAAAACACAAGACAAGTTCTTCAACTGTAATGCCGGATCGCGATCAGCTAAAGCACTGAGACAGTTGGTCTAGTAGAAGATCAGATCATAATGTCGAAACCAATAATAATAATAAGTTTGCCAAGACTACATCACAAAAACATTACAATATCCACTGGCTAACTAAGCACATTACAAAGAATAAAGGTTTTTTTAAGGCCCACCAGGCAATGGAGACTTTGGTCCAAATACTCAAGTTGACTCATAAACATTAATTGCAGCATCTAAACACCAACTAAACTACATTTTGACGTATCAGGGCTTAATAGCACAAATGTGAGAATAATAAATTACACTAGGGTATCCCCGTGATCTATCTAGTGGCTTTAGTAGATAGTAAGTTCGAATCCCACCGGCAGGAATTTTCTCATCTTACGGCTCGTTGAGATGACTCCTCGCAGTGTTATGCTATTATATTAACGACGTTGAATAGCTATATGGTAGGGTGTAAATTTATTTTTGCGAGTAACTGCAAGGTTATTATGCCCTTGAATCGCTATAGTTGCAAGCGAATAAAATAAATAAATATTCTTTACATTTCCCATTTTACCTGAGAAGTTTTGTTCAGAGTAAAATATATAGTCTCAACCTTTATTTAAGAGGCTACACCATCTTAAGGTTAAAACCTTATTCTTAAGGAAACGTTAATAATTACAGGCCTTACACCTTTTGGCCTCGGCGCAGTACCTTGCATTAGGACGCATTATATTCAGTACATTTCTTGCATGTGCTGTAGACAGCTCGCGTTAAAATTAAACGGCCTTCTGCCCCTTAATGAACTATTTCCCTCCCCTTTTTTCATAATATGCTTACCATTTAAAATTTTAAATGAATTTTCAGTGTCAGTTTCATTCTGATGTAAATTAAAGCGTTTTCATTTTATTGTGAAAGTTATCTCTTTAATTATTTATTAAATGTAAATTGAGTTTTATTTATTCATCCACTCTGCCGGAATATTAACACAGCATTATAGAATTTTCAGCCTTTTTGCTCATATATATCGAATTAATCAAGTCATTAATTTTTATTCGTCCATGAATCGGGGAGATGAGTGAAATTTAGTGCTGTCTCTTGAATAAATAATAAATAAAACTGAATCTAATTCAGAGATTTTCAAAACGCCATTAACGACGGGGTTCTGACAGGTTCGAGGAAGCTATGAATGTAAGGCTAGTTAAATATACTCGTCATTATCTCTTTCCTTGTAATGCATATCTATGGCGTGTTTTTGATAGCTAAAAATGAAAAATCTTAATATTTTGGTTTCCAATTTTTTTTTTTTTTTTTTTTTTTTTTTTTTTTTTTTTTTTTTTTTTTTTTTTTTTTTTTTTTTACGGCACACTGACATCTAGGCTAATAGCTCTGCACTATCTGTGGGTTGCCACTCTTCCTTAACAGTCACGGTGCAATAGGGAATTTCTTCAACGGGCCCAAAATAAGGAATGTCAACCAGCTGCAGGTGGGATTCGAACCCGCATCTCCCGTATGAGAATCTAAGGAGTTTCCCACTTGGGGGAGACCCTGGTTTCTAACTTGTTGCTATTTTTGTTAGATCTTAAATATTACCTCGCATACCTTTTAAGCAGATTAAAATACCTTACTTACTTCCTTGGTGAATTGCGTTACGGTCCATTTAGATCCTAAGCGTCCTCCATAATCTTGCTCCTTATATCACTATATCTTGTGCCTTGGAGAGCCATCGTCGTATTTTCAGTTGTTGGAAATTTTATTCGTCTTTTGGGTGACCGTCCTCTCTTCGTGACCCATTCTTTCAACATGTCCATGCTAGCCTAACCTTGTTTTCTTTAAAAATCTTACTATATCCGACTCCAAAAATAAATATTTTAATTCGGAATTCGTCCTTAACGTATAGCCTAAAGGGTCCAAATATTTTCTTCTTCTTTCCCATATCCTCTGCAGAAAACAAAAATACCTTCTGGATGAAAGTCTACACGAAATGCGAAATTGTTGGAGCTTAAATCACCTAAATGAAAAGAAATTAGAAATCGCATATCCCCTTGGTTTATTGACTTTATTAAATTTAAATAAACGCGGTATTGTGGACCCAAAATAAAGTTACAAACTACCCGACCTCTTTATAATTTGATGTTGTTATATTGGCCTACTCATTTTACCCTTAACCCAAAAGCAAAAATATAGTTTTTCCTAGACCTTTAGCAAATACTTTACGTTATCACGTTGAATGTGCTTTCATTCGATTTACTATGGAAGCCCATCTGGCAGCCTATTTGCGGGAAACTTCAGGGGTTTGGATTTTAGTCGAAATTTGGATATGGTTGTTTTGAAGTCTCGTGGCTGATGAAGTAGTACACCTACAGTTTTCAAGTTCTTATTTTATATTGCAAGACCGACCTGTTTCTTGCTTCCATCGCAGTTCTTAGACGACAGTGTTTTCCTAGGTAGGAAGTACTCTTGTCATCAATGTATAAGTATGGTAAATATACATTTTTTTCTATTAGACCATTATTGCAAAGATTCTTTTTAGTTGCTACTTATCCCTAACATTTTTTGTGGAGCAGGGAAGTTTTTCAACGCATAGATGAAAAACATAGCCTGCTAATAGCCAGACAGGAATCCCTCTCTCCTAAGTTACCACGGGGAGATCAACACGTACATATGTATTATATTACTACACATTAGTAAATATATTATTATTATCTTTTTAGCTCCGGAATTATGCTGGAGCTCAGTCCTAGATTCCCAATTTAAGCTAAACCGGTCAGTCCATCCTTTGTAAAGACGTGACGGGCAAAGGACCCCGCCCTTTCCTAATGGAAAATGGCTTTCGGTCAAATTGAACGAAACTATGCTCGTTGGATAGAGAAAGTCTTTCTGAACAAAAGTCTCAATGGGAACAAAACCCTAAAGTTGAAACTTTTGGTACTTTTGGGTATCCGAAGTTTTCCATTTTTAATTTTTGCAAAATCTCAAGGTCTCTGGTTGGAAGGTTTCCCAAGCTATTTGGCCAGTAAAAAAAATACGTATCAATTATTTTTTTATGACCTTTCGAACGACACAACATTTGACACTCCTCTCCCACCCCCCACGCACGGGGGTGGGGGGGGGGGGAAGCTATTTTTTTGCAATTATCGTCTATCCATTTTCATTTGAAGATCTTTTCGACGGCAATACATTGAAACCTTGCCTCACACCCTTATCCCACCCCCACCCCAAACACCAACCTCACCCCACCCCACCTCCAGCTCGTATATTTCAAAAAAAGGCCTTTCTTTCGCAAAAAAAGTGTTCCGTTAGCAGACTTTAACATTAGTGGCCCTGAAAAGGGCCGCTTTTTGTCTCTTAGACTACTGTCAACTGTTTTGACTTTTCGTTTGCTATCGATCAGCTGCATCTAACGTATGATTCAGCAAGTAAGAAGTCGGATATTTGATATTTTGATGATGACGAGCATATCCCAAGGGGTTGGGGGTGGGGTAAGGGTGTGAGACAAGGTTTCAATGTATTGCCGTCGAAAAGATCTTCAAATGATAATGGATAGACAATAATTGCAAAAAAATAGCTTCCCCCCCCCCCACCCCCGTGCGTGGGGGGTGGGAGAGGAGTGTCAAATGTGGTGTCGTTCGAAAGGTCATAAAAAAATAATTGATACGTATTTTTTTTTAACGGCCAAATAGCTTGGGAAACCTTCCAACCAGAGATCTTGAGATTTTGCAAAAATTAAAAATGGAAAACTTCGGATACCCAAAAGTACCAAAAGTTTCAACTTTAGGGTTTTGTGCCCATTGAGACTTTTGTTCAGAAAGACTTTCTCTATCCAACGAGCATAGTTTCGTTCAATTTGACCGAAAGCCATTTTCCATTAGGAAAGGGCGGGGTCCTTTATGAGTAAAATGTACATTAAACAAATCCTCCATTTTGGTATTATTTATTGTTCCACAAGAAAGATATAATCATCCCTAGAATTGAACTTTTTCGCTTGTGGTGTCCTTAGTAAGGTAACCCGAATGTCGGTGCTGTTCCGAAATAATATGTTTCCAAAAACTATATCAGGTTTTAATTCCTCGTTAAAGACCTTCTTAGTGCTCTGGTTTTCTGGATGGTAAGTTGATCTCTAAAGAATCCCAGAAGATCAATGCACGTAGATTTGTCAGAGGTAATCCAACTTGTAGGTTAACGTTCTTCCAATTTCTCCCTTACACCTTTATCTCAAGTCGTTTTCTCCGTTCAAATTCTTGTTAATCAGAGATTTTTTATTCTTGTTTGTTTTCTGGGTAAAGTAGATTATAAACGGAGCACAAGAAACAATAACAATTTTATCAAGTTCAAATACTGCAAGAGTGGGTTAGTTGTCATAAAATTAAAAAAAAAAAAAATCCCTCCTTGAGACTACAAAGACGAAATTTTAGAATCTGCTCGCAATATCGTTAAAGCAGTTTGATCAAATATATAAAATTTTCTGACTTTCTCAAAATCACAGATCATTAGGAAGAAGACCATATTCTGATACGTATATATGTATATATATATATATATATATATATATATATATATATATATATATATATATATATATATAACATTGTTCCACACTTCACGTAGCCATGATGTATGGAAGCCACAATTCACGTAAGTTATTTTTCTTTGTCAGGGGGGTTAATAGTACTTAATATTACTAGGGGGAACGATGGTTAGGAAAGAAACAAAATTTGTTGTAAAACCGTGTAATTTTGCATTGACAACTCATTAAGTGATTTAACTTTCATAAAACTTACATAACTTATAATGAAGAAGTGACTGATACCGATTAAAGCACTAAGTTGGCGGAGACAGCTGAGGGACCGGAGCCATCTTGGTGGTGATTCGGCCCCTGCTTGCGAAACTTGAGGCCACCTAACAACCACCAACTAGTTGTTTATTTATTTATTCCAGGATTAGGCCTTCATCGAAACCTCTCAGAATATTAGCAAAGTTTAAACTAATTATGAATGTAAAATATAGTTTCAGATTGCCTTTTAATATGTTAATACTCTCCTTCTTCCGGCCGCTGGTATCATTCATCAACACATTTAGGAATTATCCATACATGAATGTATAAATTCGGCTTGTTCAATTCTGAAGAAGCACAACTAATGCACGACATATCTCCAATATGCTATGCCGACATATCTCCAATATGTTTTTTTTTTTATTGTTATTATTTAAGGTGGTTTGTACCTTCCGCCGCGTTTAAGTATTTTTATTTATTTTCAGAGCCTACTTATTTTAGGGTGATCTAATTTTCATCCAGGCTAGAACGCATAGGCATATCCATGTAACAATATAAACTGGATGGAAATATCTATAAAAATATAAACAAAAAAAATCTTTCCATAAATAAATCATTAGTTTTTCATAATTTCATAATGACATGCCAAAGTGAAATCACCTTAATGAAGCATGACTTTGAAAAAAATCATTTTAAAACAAACTTATTATGAACAAAGACATTTTCCCGGAGTAAATTAAGTGTAAACATACCAGAGTTCCATTTTCATTCGGTCATATCTTTGAGAGAAATCTCTTGAGACTATGACCAGCTGTGAACTTAAAGTCTGCTTTACTTTAAAAACCTATTACAGGGACTCTGTTAGTTACCATGAATAATTTAGGAGGACAGTGTCCTCTTCAAACAGTCTGTCTTCTCGCTTCGGCTTCAACCTTTTAACCCACTTTATAAGGGCGACATATTAAAATAGAACTATCAACCCCCTTCCCCCTCCCAAAATGTCGTGAACTATAGGAATATAGCGTCATAGTGATTTTCTCTTTTAATGGAAAATATTTTGTTCACTATAGAATTACTGCCAGAAACAACCAAAAGAGTTATGCCCATGAATAAAACGAATACATATAGTGAAATATTAGAGAACATAATCCGCAGCATAAAATAATACAGAATAATCTGTTGTATTTATAACTTTCACTATGGAAACTATAAACTAGGCACACAAAGGAAAAAATATTTAAAGAGAATTATTAAGAAAAAATTTATCATTATTGAAAAAAACACAAAAATTGAAAATAAAAAAAAATTCTAAGTCAAATTAAAAAATAATAATTAAAAGAAGGAAAATAAAAATCTATCAACAATTGTAAGGAAGATTTACAAAAACTTCGAACTTATTTTAAAGTTTTAAATATTTTAGTTATCGTAGTGTGTACTGTCCTATTTAAGCATTTCGTGTAGGTCGATAGGTAAGTCGATGTAAGTCTCTGCAGTTTGTAAGTAAGTGTTTGGTTGTTAGTGGAACGTTGCAAAGTGTACAATTCGGTTGTAATCAAATAGGATTGAGTCAAGTGTGAATGTCCAATAAGTTATCTAGTAAGCACCACTCCTTGTAGCCTTACATTCCGAATGCTTGTTGTCTTGTAAGTCTACCCAGTTTGCCACTGGTTTATTTATAACACAGTTTTTGTCTTGTCTATTAATCTGATTAATGTCTTCAGTTGATCGTCTTGTTGCTAATTTTGTTTCTTTGCCTGCGTCCGTACGTGGCATCCCTCCGGTACTTTGGTTTATCTGAAAAAAGGCACTTTCGGAACCATTAGAACTCGTGGTATACCAGTGGCTGCAAGTTGGGATCTTCCTACAAATATGGAGCAGGCATTTTTCTCTCCTATTCTCAAAACCAAAAGGCTTCTGATCAATTAAGGATTAAGTCCATTAAACTTCTTTCTACTATGTGTAATACTTTTCTTTACACCCGTAAGCTTGCAGAAATTAAAAAAATATGACGAGATCTCTTTGGTCTTTGAAAACCGACTTCTTCTTTCGTTTCAGTGGCGCTCTCTGCGGAGGGAGACTTTTATTAAAGACACAAAAGCTGATGTTTGGCTCCGGCCATGAGGGTAACGTGTATTATTGATGAACTCAAAGCCCATCCCTCTTACGCTGGCTTTTCAGTTATTTACTCCGAGCTCGGTCCCTCAGCTCTTAGAAACCCCTTCTCGGGATCTACAACCTACCCTATAGCTCTTCTTCATCGAGTCCTTTACTTTCTTAAGGAATCCAACACCCTGGGCGGATTCTGCACAAAATGAGGTGCCACTGTACAGAATAATGTCGAATCCGCGATTCTTAAGACACTTTTAGCACTTCTTGAAGAAATGTTGAGCTATATATATATTCTATGTATATGCATACTAGCTACTAACTTTATATATACTGTGTTGAGTTATATATTCCTTGTTATATTTTAGTTCATGAAATATCCTTCTTAGAAGTGATTTCTAAGCTGAGAGAACGTATGGGATCGATCCTGAAAGCAATTCAATCTAAAAAAAAAAAATATCTGTGGTTATGCGTTGTCCGGAATAGCTTGCTACACTGCTTGCCAGGTCGAATTCATTTCGCTTTGAATTTGTTAATGAATAAGTAACTTCTTCAACTCATTTTTTAAAATTTCAAAGCATTCAGAATGGGAATATGATTCGAAAATTTTGATTTGGAACGAGTAAACATTGGAACACAAAATAAATTCTTGAAAGGGAACGTTAGACCCCTTGGGAATGCATTAATATATCATGGAGAAGATTCCACCTACCAGTAGGTACATAAAGTTCCTTGATTGTCGTTACAGATGACGGTATAGAATGATGTTTATCCACAGGCATTGTAAAAGTAAAAATTTCAAAAACTTGCCCTTTCTCATGTCTATAATTAACTAAAATTTTAAATATAAAACAAAATGAACTATAGTTGAATCAATCCATGCAAAAAGGGCTTCAGTCTATTTTTTCCTCACATGATTTAGTGATGTATTCTTTGTCTCTGAAGGTTCCTTTGAAAAGTAACTACATTTTTATATGTTAAAAGGACTTCAGTCCAATTCACAGTCGCCATAGAAACACAGTCCTAATTTTATTATCTCATGAAGAAAGGGCTTCAGTCTAGTTTTCTCAAAACTACCGATTTTGGACTGAAGCCCCTTTTACATGGATCTATTCAGTCACGAATTTTGGGTCTACGATTTACTCATTCTTCTCGAAAAGTACCAGGAATTCCATCCAGCTCCCGGTACTCCACGAACCAACAGGATTTCCTGCAACCCTCTGCCATCCCCAATCCACTAGCTAAGCCTTCTGAAGCAATAAACATCTCTCAAGCCCCTGCAGCCCACGCACCATACCGGGACTGCTTTTAATTTACGCCGTCTTCCTTTCTCTCCCCACTTTTCCTTTAAAATATTTCTTATTTATGGTTATTTCATTCTCACGAGACTCAGCCTTCTCCTCGGCCTGATGCAGGTTATGAAATCTCCCAGAAAACTCTCTTTTGAAATATTGGAAGATGAATTTTCTTTATTTTTCTTCGCGAAGTTATCTCATTTTCTTACCGCTTAGTGGATTTTTATTCAAATTGTTTTCTTCTTTATAAAAGTTATTACAATAAAAGCCTTTTGATTAACGGCTATTTTTCGAGTATTGTGTCTAGAATTAGATTTTTTCATTTTTTTTTTCTAAATCTTATAGATACCACTTCAAGCGGAAGTTTCTTCTCAAGAATGATTTATTTCTTTAAGTTTGGAGTGATCCTATTATAGTTTTATTTTTATACTAACTTCTTTAACGGCTTCGAATTTACCCAGTACCTTCCGAGGAATTTAATTATATTTTTTAGGAATATACTTTTTTGATATAATTTTGTCAAAGTACATTTGAATTATATATATATATATATATATATATATATATATATATATATATATATATATATATATACTAGCTGAATACCCGTGCTTCGTCACGGCAGATAAGTAGTTATTTTATTGCGTTCAATAATGTTTCATTAAAATTACGTTACTATACAATTTTGTGCAGTTTATTATAGCACGGTTCCCGTCATACTATATGTTATTCAATGGGCGTTAAAATTTAAAAGTTTATGTTTCCAAAAAGTTATTTGGAAACACCCATTATATTTGCGAGCATTACCAAGGTTATAGGCGAGGAGGCTGTGCAAGGGTTCCGGATATTATTGCCTCACCTAGAAAACTCTAAGGATAGGCTTACCATACATCACGGTTTGACCGGGACTGTCCCGGTATTTTGCAATTGTTTCGGTGTCCCGCCCGGTTTTATCAATGTCCCGGAAAAGGCTGTAAGATGTAAAAAGTAATGAATTCATGTTTATAAGAATCTTTTATAAATCGGTTACATTTTTACAATCAACATTTTTACTACTGCTCACAGTGTCAAAGATATGAGAAGTGATCTAACTGTAAAACGCTGGAACTACCTGCACAGCGCTGCCAGCTGCCAGACACTACTATTTGGCTGAGAGATTTTTTTTAAGAAAATCAAGTAGCAAAAAAAGTTCCGTTCTTATTTTTAAGGTTTGGGTAGACTAACTGTTTAGGATCCCCCCTTCCCGTTACTTGCTAGGCTTAAAACTCACCAACCATTTTGCTTATAATTTGTACTCTTTTTATCCCCCCCCCTGGTATGCCCACCCCATATTAATGTGTCTCGGTTTAACTCTCCAAAAATATGGCAAGCCTATCTGACGGGGACAGGCAGAAAAGAAACGCAATTAAAACTCTATGAGGGACAGTTAATTTCTAGTAATTCAAGGTCTGCCATCATAGTTGAAATTAACCTCAATTAGAAATAAAACTATGAGATAGATAATGTAAGGTAACAGCTGTTCTTTATCGTCCTAGCAACGCAGGCTGCTTAGGCTTGCCTTCTCTAACCAACTCAAACTTTAAACCCCCCTAAAAATGCTTAAAAATACGAATATCAAAAAATCCTTTCTTAGCGAGCGCCTACGTTATATAGGGAGTGTCCATGCAAAATTTCAAAATTTTCTGTCGAGCGGTTTGGGCTGGGCGTTGATAGATGAGTGAGTGAGTGAGTGGTATTTGACAAATATATAGTATATATATATATATGTGTGTGTGTGTGTGTGTGTGTGTGTGTACGTAAATTCGGAAATTACATAAAGGATTTGGAATTACATTCCAAAAATAAATAATGTACGTTTGTAAACACAAAGAAGTATTTTATATTGAAACCTCACTCACTTTCTCAAATCGTCGAATACAACCTGGGAGTAATATATTTGCCTACTAAACACATTATCGTGGAATGTAAACACTTGAGCCAAACTAATGGTGGAATCTCACTAACAAAATAAACTTACAGGTTCATTTTAAGACCTGTCAATGAGCAGGTGTTTACAAAAATTAAAAGAAGATTCCAGCCTCTTTACTTCGTTTTTTCAATGCACGAAAACGTTCATTTTTCGGTGTACTTTGATGAATATTTATATATGAGTACGGAGAGAGAGATTCAGGTTACCTCTTAATTCTAAAGGACCCCTTTTGCTGATATGCGAACTAATTTTTTTCATTACAGAGAAGTTGTATCAGAAACAATATCCGCTGATAAGAACAAATTTCAGGGGCACTATCGAGTTAAGAAACATTTTACTGCTGATTATGAAGGACAAGCTTTAATGACTCGACGCAGTAAAGGCTTCTTCTTACTCACGAACATTCATTGACAAATCAAAAGAATAAACCAAAACTATCATAGTGAAACCTCGCTGAAAAAATCAGAAAATCCCAACCTAAAACTAGGACCTTCTACATTCAGGCATACTTTTTCACTCTGCCGAACCTCTAACAGATGGTAGCCATCATATTGAAGCAATATATGAACACCTTACTAACGTAAGGTTAACCCTACGTCATTAACGTTGTGGTTTCAAGGCCCTTCATCTTCTAAGATAAATTTCTATTTAAATTAATAGATAAGATATATTTATTGTGTGAGACAATAAATATATCTTTTATCCCATTCGAAAAAGTCCCTTCTCTACCATTGCGTAGATTCTTCAAAAAAAAAAAAATAAAATAAAAAAAATAAATAAATAAATAAATTTGATATTCAAAGTATTTTAATTTATTTTTCAATTAGTATTTATTTATCTATCTTAATTTAACTTTGTTTGTCCCCCCCCCCCCTCCAATACTTACTCTTGATTTTTAGGCACCTACAAATTAATTTATTTTTGTTTTATTGTATTTTCTTATTATCTTTGAAAATGGTGTAGTATATTTCTGGTAACGACTAATGTTTCTATACACTGACGTTGTGTAAATAGCCAAATTGGTGTTACTGGAACAGAATAATAAGGGTCGTATTACATAGGAGATGTTATGGACGATGTATGTTGAATTAATTTGGGATGTACATGAACAGAATAAAATTTTGACACATATTAATGCTTACTTTAGTGAATCAATTTAGTGACCTAGTTAGGCTGTCACGAGTACGTGACCAACACACACTAACGTTGATCACTAACAACCAGTGACCCACAAAACATGTCCCGATAATAACGAATTCCCCTTGGTTTGGTATTCCCGACCAGCCGCAAATTAGAGATTTGCTCTACTGCGGATTCTCCTAATGGACATCATCGCAATATACCAGTGAATTTACTCCCATCTTGTAGTTCAGCTTATTCCAAAATATCTTTTCTCTTGTACTTTGTAAAAATGATTATTTTTCGTGATTGATTGTTTCGAGTGGGTTGTTTTTGGAGACAAATTACAATGAAACAGGCCTAAAACGCGTCATAACAGATTACAAACTCATTACACACACATACACACACACACACACACACACACCCACACACACACACACATATATATATATATATATATATATATATATATTATTTTTGAGGTTTCTTCTAGTGGGGTTCTAGTGGCTACTTTCTTCCCCGTCTGTCCTACGTAGACTGTCCCACAGTCGCAAGGGAGAAGATAAACGCCTTTGTCTTGCAGCCTCTGTTTATCTTTTGCCGATCCTAGCCAGTCGCCTATTTTATCCAAAGGTCGAAAAGCGACAGGTTATTATATATATATAGGTTATTATAAAATAACATTATACATTATTATTATTAGTATACAAAAAATTTAAAGACATGGACCGTCTGAAGAAGCAGAATGTGATTTCTGCGAAATATTACGCAAATAAATCGACCGCTGGAGAATGCCGTATTAACACAAATAATTACCCCAGCGAAGAAACCTCAAAAATAATATATCAAGCCTCTACGGCGAGGGACCTTATCACAAACGAAACGATTGAGGAAAGTAAGATGCAGAATCGCCACAACGGAAAATGACATCGACTTTCTACGTAAGTGTAGAGATGAACAGGTAACGCCACAATTTCTTAAAGTTAAGAGACCCCTAAAAACAACAAAGGCGAATCATATTTATGATAAATTTGAACGTGCTCTTCTAAGAGAACGAATAGGGGCCTATCGCTATCGATTATGGCAGCTCAAGAACGAATGTGAAAACTTGGTCAGAAGTATAAAAGAAAAAATAAATGATGAAATGTGGGAAACTGTTCAAACTGGCCGCATCACCAGTAGTCAAGCCAGCCGAATAGCGGCCCTCAATTCAAAAAGGAAAGAAAAAAAGTGGCTGAAACTCACTCAGGATCCACTAAGAAGAATAATAACTAAGAACAATTCTAAGGCCACAATAAAAGACGCCTCCCGTTGCAATGGACATGCGATGAACTACGAAAGAGTCTCTCACGCAAATACCAGCGATTCGAGGGAACACCAAACTACTCAATACAATGACGAGAGACGCATTATTAACCTTGCCGGCATAGATCTTTCCGCAGCGACTATAGAATTACTAAAACGAGGTCTAAACTTTGCTGTGACACCGAAGCGAATTTCAGTCGAAGATCTAGTCACCAGCGTAGAGACAGCCCTCTCTTATGTAAATAATGACACAGCCGACGAAATTAGATTGGAAGCTGCGCACATCATCAAAAGAGCACGGCCACCTAAAACGAATATTACATTCGCTCTGAGGAGAGCCTTACTCGACTTAAGGAAAAGAGATGATGTGATCATCACTAGGGCTGACAAGGGTAACGCTACAGTCATCCTGAGTCGAAAAGAATACGATGATAAAATGCAAATCCTTTTAGACCCGAAGACTTACGACTGTGGGATAAAGGACCCTACTCGCATCACGGAAAATAATATCCTCAAAATCTTGAAGAGTGGTGGTATTCAAAAGAAATTGCTGAACGAGATGACTCCTGATGATTCAAGGATTCCCCGTATCTATGGACTCCCCAAGATCCACAAAGAAGGTGTCCCATTGAGACCTATCGTATCCATGATTGGAGCTCCCACCTATCGAACCAGTAAGGTCTTGGCAAGGCTATTAAAACCCACAGTTGGAAACTCAAACAATTTTACAATGGAAGAAGAGAAGGATGGAAAGCTTCCATTTTTGGATCTTCTGATCATCAAGGAATCAGGCGGCGGATTGGGACATACAGTATACAGGAAACCTACTGCTACCGGACGATATCTGCATGCTGAATCCCACCACCACCCAGCGCAGAAGAGAGGAGTTGTGCAGACTCTGACTCACAGGGCTTTCGAATTATGTAGCAACGAAGCCTACCTAGATAAAGAACTCGCTTTCCTCAAGAACGACCTCAAGTCTAACGGCTATGCAACAAGGGAAGTAGATAGAGCAGTAAAAAGAAAAAACAAAAAGAAATTGTTGAGAAACAAAAAGAAGAACTGGGTCACAGAGTATCGCTGCCATACGTCCGAGGGATAAGTGAGAAGATAGGCAGACTGTTCATAAGTCGAGGAGTAGACGTCGCTTTTCGACCTTTGGATAAAATAGGCGACTGGCAAGGACCGGCAAAAGATAAAGAGAGGCTGCAAGACAAAGGCGTTTATCTTCACCCTTGCGACTGTGGGACAGTCTACGTAGGACAGACGGGGAAGAAAGTAGCCACTAGAATAGGCCAACATTGCGCTGACTACCGCCTGAGATGCACAAATACGTCTGCCGTTGCAAGACATGGTGAAGAATGTCCCGGGCAAATGCTTTTTGACGAAGCCAGAGTCCTAGCCAAAGAAGACAATCGTCAAAGAAGGCTAGTAAGAGAGGCTGTCGAAATATTCAAGCAACCTAAGACTCTGAACAGAGATGAAGGTGTAATTTTACATCCCACATGGAAACCCGTTCTCAGAACTATTGAAGGAAGATTGGGTTGGAAAGTACAAGCAAGCGCAAAGAAGCAAGACGTAGAACAGTCTCAAAGCAGTCCCATCGGCTCTACGCTGTGTCAACAGGCCTCGGTACAACAATGCACATCTGAAACTTTCCATATGGCATTATGATCAATCGAATATATAGGTTATTATAAAATAACAAGTATACAAAAAATTTAAAGACATGGACCGTCTGAAGAAGCAGAATGTGATTTCTGCGAAATATTACGCAAATAAATCGACCGCTGGAGAATGCCGTATTAACACAAATATATATATATATATATATATATATATATATATATATATATATATATATATATACATATATATACACACGTATTAGTTCTGAGTTTCATAAAAAACACTCAATTATAAACAATTGAACTTGAATTGACGGCCAATTTTATTCCCCATGATGATTAGATAGTTAGCCGTCGAGGTGATAAGTAAAGATGGAATTGTTGGGATTCGGCTAAATAAACCTCAATATGATTTTGTTAAAAAAATCTATATTTCGGACGTTTCGGCTACTCATTGGTAGCCTTCGTCAGCTAAAATGACAAAAAAAGAAATTAATACAGAAACAAAAAAAAGTTTATAATTGTGATAGGTAACAGAACTATAAATACAATTAACTTATAAAAGAGCATATCGTCTTAAATTCTTAGAATGAGTAGAATGAAAAAATAAATAGGTACAATAATTGATTTTAATAGTAATTAGTAACATTAATTGATTTTACAAAGAAATAAGAAACTACATACCAATGAAAAATATAGTAGCTAATAATAAATATAGTTATAGTGTAGATGGAGATAGTTAGCCGCTGTAGAGATACGAAGACAGGTATAGTTGGGATTCGGCTAGGAGAAAAACGTCAGACTTTCAAATACAGATTTCTTTTTGAAAGTCTGACGTTTTTCTCCTAGCCGAATCCCAACTATACCTGTCTTCGTAAATATAGTTAGCTAAATTTAATTAATTAAACGTCCGAAATATAGATTTTTTTAACAAAATCATATTGAGGTTTATTTAGCCGAATCCCAACCATTCCATCTTTACTTAATTTTATTCCCTTCATGGCCTTTCCACCATTTGTGTATGTGTTTTTTCCCCTAACCAATAGAACTTGGGAAAAACCTATAAAATAAAGTAAAAGATGTGACAAAGGCTTGAATTTCAAGCCGAAATTCCGGCAAAAATATTAGACATTCTTTATCTAAAAATTGTTGTTTTATTAACCTACAATATTTACATTCGTTGATTAAAAGAAGAATATTAGAAAATATTTGCATTTATACCCGAAGAATGAAGATTTACACAGCGGAATAGAAAATACAGATGCACTTATCCTGTACTAAAACCCCATAATTAATGAAGGTGTGGGAGATAAACCAGCCGAAACTTGTGGTGGTAACTTACTGACATTCGAAATAGGAGCGTGCGAGGTCTTCTCGTTTTCATCTCTGGGCCTCTTATTTTCATAAGGAATTAGTGCGATTATTACCCTAATCTCTAGACAATTACTTTCAATTCTTTTCCTTCTATTGTTTCATCCATCTATAAATAGAATTATTATTAATAATATAAGATAATTAATTTATCTTTATATGTTATCTGCTGACTTGTCCTATGATTCCATGTTTCTATGTGTCATTTACTTTTTATAGACTAATCTGGATTCTATTTCGTATAAATACTTGTTTGATATCGCTCACGGCGTTTAAGGAACACACTATATGTAACCTGTGACCTTTATACCTGATCGGGTCAAACAGACAGCATCGCACAGTGGTATTTTTAACTAATCTAGCTGGACAAAATTCGAAAAATTCATGAAAACAAATCTTTAATTGGACCTTGCAGTATTTTCCTAGATAGTATATAGATTACGAAACAATAATAAGTTAGATCAAATACGTCAACATTTAGGGATTAAGGGTTGTTTATATTAGGGTATGTCATGCCGCAAAGTTTATTACTCCATCTTTGAATGAATACTACAGTTACAAACATGATTTGTCAGTACTACAAATTTATTTCATGTTTCAGAAAGGTAAGTATGATCGTCTTTCATTATTAATCATAATAAATTAACATTAATGTTTGCTTTACGCGATGCGATTTATAATACCCTTATTGGTAAGTTATTATGGTACAGAACTTTTGCTGTCCGGCCTAGTTTTAATTTTTTCATATTAGTCATTTAAGTATTAACTTGAAAAAGCAAGAATTAGCTGCCAGAATTTGCCTATTTAATAATGATAACTGATTTTCTGAAAAAATGCTCATACCGAAAAAGTAACTCTTTGAAGTTTGGATCTTACGAAGTCCAAACAAAAAAAAACCAGGAAGGTATAATAAATGTACACCATCAATTTCATTTACCAGAAGAGAAGAAAAAAAAATAAAAATAAAAAATAAATAATTACAGACATTCTTAAGACATTTACGTGATAAGTGGCTTGATACAAGTTTAGATTACGATACACAACCAGATATAGAAGAAGGTTTAAATGTATCTGTCAGTAGTGAGTGGTTAGCGAATATTGAAGATGTATTTCATTGTTTACTATACTCGAGCGATCCGCATATTTCTAGTATGAGTGCAGAAATTCGACGACGTAAAGAAGAGTTTCATTCCTTCACAAGTGAAATAATTAATTTGTTGAATAAAATGTTACTTGACCAAGAATGATTTATTAGTTTTGATAACTGAATTTTGATTATATTTTTTGTTCTATTGTTGTGTTTTCAATTATTATTTTCGATGTATTTTTTTTTCAATTATTATCATTATTATTATTATTTGTAATAATTAGTCTTGAAGCTTTTTGTTGTTGCCTTTAACAAAGTTAAACAAATTTATAAAAAAAATTAAAATATTTTATTTTGGTTAACACTTAAAACGTAATGAAAAACGGCCTTTTCTTATGAAAAAGTTAGAAAACAACGGTAAGACTACATTTCCGACCATTAAAATAGAGTATATTCGTGATCAGCAAGTCATTTTCTATATTAATCCGGGAAAAAATAATTTTGTCCAGCTAGATCAGTTAAAAATACCACTGTGCACCGTCTTCGGATTAAGCGGTCCCAGGAACCTATATTTACATTAGATATTACCTAATAATTTCTGTATCGCGGACTGCACCTCGGCCTTCAGTTCAGGAATTTGTCAACCTTAGCTTAAACTCCTAATGAACTACATATTCTCTGATTCCCTGATCTCGTCTTCGTTAAGCCTTCTAAATTGTAGGGGTCGTATTTTCTTAGACACAGATGCCACAATCCCCATCAAGTATTTTCTGACCAGACACAAGAAGATATCCTTCTTTCCGAAACTTCTAAGATCTATGAAGGACTTTGTTTGGGTAATTTCTGTCCTTCTCAAAGTCAGGCTACTGACTATCCGTCAAATGTCCTTGGACCTATAGGTGAAACTTCGGAGCACTTCCTGTCAATTTGTTTGCTCTCTCGTTGCCCAGCATCCGCTATGTCACGATACCCAGTACATGCTAGAATTATTATTCTGTGCCCATTCATTTAGCCTAATCTGACATTCTTCAACAGTCCTTGAGTTGATCTTATGTCCAAGTGCCTTATAGGCTGCCTGGCTGTCAGTCATTTACTCTATACCTATAGTTACCCTGTCCTTGTGTTTCAGGCCTCAATTATTTGTTTGCTTTTTGGTTGTATAATTACTATCGCTTTAACTTGTTAACATTTTGTTTGTATCTTCTTACTCATGTTTTAGGGATCTTATAAAGTAGTTTTAAAATGTATAAATAACGTACTGAATAATGAAGGGGGATTTCGACGACACGAAATCAAGATGAACTTACAACATTTCTGTCCCTTATAAAATATACTAGCTGAATACCCGTGTTTCACCACGGCCGATAAGAAGATTTTATATTGCGTTAAATAAGATATGATCAAAATTAACGCTACTACATCATTTTGTACACCTTATTATTACACGGACATTAGAGTTACCCCGGGAACACCATGTGGAGGTAACCGTGCTTGTTCCTGTTGGGGAGTAAAAAAAAAAATAACAACAACTACTTAAAAAGTTAGGTAAACAGAGACAAATACACGTTGAAACGAATAAAACTAACAACTTTAAAGTTTTAAGCAATTATCTCTTCGATAGTCATCGCCCCACCGAACATTACAACAGAATCTTCTTTGTGGATAATTTAGTAACCCTTCGAATAGCCATCTTCTATTTACTACGATTTCCCAACGTTTTCGACAAATTTTAGAAAATATACTGAGATCCGAAAACGTTGTATACCATTAATACAATTTTTTTCTATATACTTCCTACCTCCAAACGATTCCAAAGTATAAATATCTTAGATTAGATGAATGTCAAATGCCTGGTACAAGTTTCTAGTGAACCAATCATCGTTTCTGAATACACAAACAGAAAATTAGTTTGGAAAAGTATTTCTAGCAATTTGTCTCGTAAAAGGTGGCAAAAATCGCTTGAAAATGGTTTCATTCGTTTTCCTACGTTAATGAACCTATATAACGAATACATGTAAGCGACTCGAAAATGTAAGCGTTCCAGTTTATTCACGCACATTTTGCTCCCAAAACCATGTTCCAGTTAACGGATTCAGCTGGTTATTGAACTTGACCTTTCAAATGAGAAGAAAGATTTTTGTACCAAATGTTATCATAATCGAACCATTTTTGAGCCGATGAGGAACTTCTTAATAATTCAAACCCCCCTAAAAGTACTTAAACATTTGAATATCAAAAAAACCTTTCTTGCGAGTGTTTACACTCTAAACGTATTGTCCGTGCAAAATTTCAAATTTTTGTGTCAAGTGGTTCGGGATATTATTACCTCGGATGGGCCATCACCAGGGCGTAAACTCGATGAGGGGAAAAATCACAAATTTCTAGTAATTCAAGGACTGCTATCATAGTTGAAATTATTTATTTAATTTAAATTTTAACGTCCATTTATTATTAACTACGAATTTTAGGACGGGTTATCTATAGGTTACCACCCTTTTTTAGCCAGGTTAGGGGTGATGCCTTTTCTTTTTTCGAAAGAAAAGCCACCACCCCTAGTGGGAATCGAACCCACGACCTTTAGCACGGAGTGTTAAGTGCTCACGCCTTAACCCTCACGGCCATCGGGTCTCCATAGTTGAAATTAACCTCAATTAAAAATAATACTATGAAATAGATAATATACGGTAACAGCTGTTCTTTATCGTCCTAGCAACGCATGCTCTAACCAACTCAAACTTTAAACCCCCCTAAAAATACTTAACAATTCGAATATCAAAAAATCCTTTCTTAGCGACCGTCTACAGTCTATAGGGAGTCTCCATGCAAAATTTCAAAATTTTCTATCTAGCGGCTTGGGCTGGGCGATGATAGGTCAGTGAGTGAGTCAGTGGGTGAGTGAGTGGTATTTGACAAATTTATAGTAGAAGATAAAATAATATGGGATTCTGTTTTTTTTAACCAAATGTATGTACTACAAAAGCTACCTACCGTCCCAAATTTTCAGACAACTTTATTTGCAGCAGATCGTTTTCAGAGACTTTATTTAAAGTTTTCCACTGTACTATAACTTCAATAATACTTATTTTTAACCTTTGTTCTAGTTAATTTTGTTATTATTCTGTCAGAGAACTAAATTCCCTTATAACATTTAGCAATAATTAATCCCGTGTGGATATTTCAGACTATGTTGTCCCATTGCAAACATTAACTTAAACAATCAGTGCACTTCCTGCAACAACATGTTATCCGGAAATCACTTGTGGGAAAACAGTTTATTGCTTCAAACGGGCAAATTGTTCGGGAAAACTAATTAATCGATTGCTAATCACCAGCAACTATCGTAATTAGAGGACTTCCACTCGATAGTACAAATAAATTGTGTAAATTGCGCAGGTGTACCAAGATAATGAGGGCGGTTGGGATGGTAGGTAACCATGGAAACAGGAGTGAGATTGGTCGGAAAGGCGAGGATTAAGTTATTTAGAAAACATCTACCGCCGGCCTAAAATCCAGTGTTTAACTTGGCTACGGATTAAACAACAGGGCGAGGCTGGGGGTAATTCCAGCCAGCTCTACTCCTGGAGAAATTTTACTAATTGAGTTGAACTGTTTAAATCTTCTTAATTGCCACGAGAACCTCAAGGCGTACTGCAGATTTCTCGAGGCATCTTCCAAAATTGCTTAAGCCTCGGCAGACTTTGACGCTGAAATATTTTCCATCGTTGTAGATTATGAGTGACTTTGTATCCGCACGGTTTTCTTTAGCAATCAGATAGTGTGTAGCACTAATATATTAATGTAAAAAGTATATATATATACACATATATATATATATATATATATATATATATATATATATATATATATATATATTTAATTATTTATCAATGATTATTAATAATAGGATTAATTTAATAATGGAATTAAACAACAGGAAATAGTTTTGATGAACAAAATAATAAAATGGCTCTTGCTAACCACGCTATAAGGAAGAAACATATTTTTGTCATCTAAAATTTAAAGAACACAGGTAAATAAAAAAATATAATATACATGCTATAAAGAAATTCAAAAATATTGGTAAATAAGAAAACCTAAATAAAATATAAATAGTTTTATGCTTGTTTTTTATTCGACAAAGAATAATACGTGTTTTTGACAAATAATAATAATAATACCGTTAGGGTCTTCCGTGGTCTAGAGGCAAGCACACGTAATTCTCAAGTGGGGGATGTGGGTTCGAATCCCGCCTTTGGGATGTTGACTTCTCTCAGCGATGGTCATGCTGAAAAATATATTTAAATTTTAATTTTTCTCTATTTTATTTCTAGTTATGTTGATCTATATACCTGTTTTTAATTCAATTATTTCCTTCATAATTTGTCTTCATTAAGAAAAGAAACTACGAAGAAGAAAGTAAGGACTATAAAACATACGGTTAAAAATTGACCATCCAGTTATTGAGAGGGCAGGAAGGTTGTACTATAGCCCTGCCGCAAACAAGAGAACAAGGTAGTGCGCACGCGCTGCATTCAGTCGCTGTGTGGGAAGGGCTAGCTCCCCTCCGGCCACGCCCTTCTGGTTCTTTGGTTTTGTTTTTTGTTGTTTTGTTTTTTTATTCTTTTTATGGCATGTCAACCTTTTCGGTCATTAACGTCATTTCTTTAAGAAGCGAGTAATCCGTGATGGTTGTAATCATCAAAGATTATTCGCGAACATATATTTTAAATGAATCTTGTCAGGAGCCATTCTCTTCAATGAGCAGCATATCATTTAACTTCGGTGGTGATATTGATTTTAGTTATCTCCGGACTGATTAAATTTTGCTGATTAATTCTGCCTTTGTTCTTTGGTTTGTGGGCGCACTGATGACCAAAGCGATAGCTCCACATAGGATTGAAGCGTTACACACAATGACAAGACAAGAGAAAATATCATTTGTAATACTGAATTGACAAGAAAATAAATCCCACAGGCTGCCTAAGAAGGAATACAGAGCTTAATCTTCCGTCTTTCGTGCTAGGCGAAAGGTCAAATCATAAAAACTTCACACCACGCTTACATCAACTTTATTTCATTCCTACACGTTTTACACCTTTTTGGTGGCTCTTCAGGGAACTAGTTACCAATATATAACTTAACCAGTGGAATAGAACCTTCCACTAGTAAGGCCATGTCCATTTTTTTTTTTTTTTTATTTATTAATGGGCTATCGAATTCTTGCTTATTACGATCACCCAACGATGTACTGGTCACTACCGACGTCCCTCAACTTCGGTAATCTAAATAACTGAGCTAATGTCGTGAATGTAGTACCGATGAATAAATAAACAATTGCAATACAAATTATTTTGTAATAAATTGGAAATAAATATAAGTAACAACTTTGATAGATTTTAGATTTCTTATACTTAAATTCTGTTGCTCTTGGAGAATGAAAACTTCTGTTACACCTTGAGTGAACATTATTCTTAACGTAATTTAATAAAAACAACTTGAATCAGTTTGAAAGGGTTAATTCGGCTAGATGACATTGTTAGTTAATAGTTAGTAACTCCTCAAGCTCCAAGTTGTAACTAACATTGACATCCTCAATAATTCCCTCAGTTTACCTCACTCTTAGCAAGTCTTATTAGAAGCCTTGTGTCTCCTCAAGCCGTTCCCTTATGGCTCAATATACCTCATACAGATTACACCCCTTCAAAGTTATAGTTAATATTCAGAGGATCGCTTAAGGCAATATGTCAGCAGAATAGCTAATTTACTAGGCAAACTCTTATTCAATTTCACAAATATTTGGAGCTCATAACAACTCTCGGGAAAAAAACAAAATCTTGTTATTAATTTGTACTTACGATATAACACATGATACTGTTGAAAACTGACAGTATGTAACTTTAATTAGATAAAATATTACTCATTCTTACAGAGACAAAATTATGTAATAAAATATAGAGCTGTAAACATTCATTATATTTTTGGCCCATATAAGGTTAAAAAATAGCAAATGAGAACCAAAATATAGGAAGAAGTAAATATATAAGCTACTTACTAATTACTTTTCAAGTATTCAATCGGTTCTGTAGGATTTCTTTTTTACGCATTACAGTAAACCTGTTATGTGGGATTTTATTTTCCATCATTGCCATTTTATAGATAGTATATGTATTTTAGGTATTTGTTTAAATAAAATGAATAATAAGTTGAATAATAACAATTAATAAAGTCAAAGATTACAACATATACATTTGATATCAGTAATAAACTACCTAATGTTAATTTTTTTTTTTTTTTTTTTTTTTTTTTTTTTTTTTTTTTTTTTTTTTTTTTTTTTTTTTTTTTTTTTTAGAGCGAATATAACTCCACCACTCAAAACATAATGAAAGATTTTACCCGGATTTAATGTTCACTCTCAAAACTAAATATTTATGAAGCTAAAATAAAATTTTAAAATCACCATAGGCTTTAACACAACTAAATATAAGAAGCCTGATGGTGAACCGAAATAGGTTCGAAACGTCGTCAATAGAAGCTAATATTTTAAACAATTTCGGGGAGAACCTCCTGCCACTTTTATCATTTTTTTTTGTTGATCTTATGTTTAAATTAAATACATATTGATTGACACAAATCAAGTGTTGGGAAAATGACTGACAGATTAATGCAGATGAGTAAAAAATTATTTGAAACTAATAATAAAAATAATAACAGTAATCAAAATATTGCAGGTTATATTTTAAAGTTTCTCGTAAACTATTGTACCAATAATTTTATCAAATTCATCAATTTTTTTTTTTTTTTTTTTTTGTGGAAGATGTTCCCTCAAGGAACCAGCCAGTTTCCTCCTTTTAAAATGATAAACTTCTTGATTATCATCACTTGGGCCTTCTCTTGTCAAGTTAGTTAAGATGGACAAGATACATTTATTTTTTTCAAGGTTTTTTAGCATGTTGAAATAACTTTTTGTCAATTTATTCATAGTAACATTTGAGCATCTTTTATAAGAAGTATGTAATCGAATACACATCAAATAGTCTCCTTGGCACTGAGATTAATTTTCATAAATATAATTACTCGAACGAAATTAATTCGTTAACTACAGAATGAATCAAACGAATGCAATGCTTTGTACATTTATTCAGTATCCATATAAATATTTCTGGTGCAATATAGAAGTGATAAGCAAACATCGAATAGTTGGAATCTGGCTAAAAAGAAACCTCAATACGATTTTTGTAAAAGAATCTATATTTAGGACGTTTCGGCTACTCTTTGGTAGCCTTCGCCAGCAGTGAAACTGCCAGGAGGCAGAGGAAGACCAAAGTTAACACTTGAGTAACCATAGTGGAAGTATATAAGAAGAGAAGTGTTTTCAGTGACACTAATAAAAAATAATATAGCAGTATATAACCATATAATCATGGCGAAAATTAAGTTTTAATTCAATTTATATCTGTTATTAATAAACCGGCATGATTTTTCCTCGAAATAGTTAGGCACAATTTTTGGAGGTAAACAAAAAAAAATCCGGATAATGGAACTTGTACATTTTATTTTGTTCTCACAAAGCGATACTTTGAGAGGCACACCTCTATTAGTGAGTGTCTCGTATGTTACTATAGGCACCACTGGCTTGGCAAGAGTCTCTATGTGAAAGATATTTAAAATAATTACAGTGAAGACCAGTAGTGTTTCTATCTAGTGTTTATAGTTTATATTTTCTTTATCCGTTTTGTCAATTTTTCCTCTTAAAATTCTCGAAATATTGATAAAAACACATGATTTAAAAACAGGTGATACGTTTCATCCGCCAAAGGTTCGTATTCTCGACGTGTGCTGGCATATGTTTGCTTGTGATCAGGCTGGAATCATTTTCTTATTTCTCCTCCAAAGAAATATCCTTATGATACGAAATATGTAGAACAATAAAAATAGAATGGTAAATTAGGATGTTTTGTTGACTTTCTGTCTATTTTCCATTTAATTGATCAATTGTGTTTCGTTTAGCAATCATCAAATTTCAATTTCACCACGAATAATTTGCATTTAATTCTGATAAGATTATTAATTTTATAGAGATATTAATTTTATTTATTAGTTGTTTTTATCCATAAACTTCAAAATTAGTTATGAAGTTGAGAGATTATCTCAGGTCTGAGTATACCTGAATATAAATGAAAAATAATTACATTGTACAGCCTTTGTGAGATTCGACAGCTTGCGGAATTTTTTTGAAAGAGTAGTGATTTTCGCTCACACTTTCGCTAACTAGACTTGTTTTATTAGTATGAACAGTTATAGCGGTGAACATTGTAAATGCATTAGCCTTAAAGAAAATTTAATCCTGATTTAAAAAAGAAAAGAAGTAACGATGCATTAGAAAATAATGCGTAAAAGTAGAAAAAGCGTTTGAACAAATTTTTTTATTTTTTTTTTTAATAACCTTTAGAACGAAATATCTCTGAAACAAGAAAAGATAGAAACGTGCGATTAACAACATTTTTGGTCTAGTCTCACACTCATGAGTATGGTCATCTACTTGTGATACATCCTATATATTTATATATATAGTACACTTGTGAGTATATCCTCAAAGAAGATCAAATCCGAAGCTATGTGTCGACATAAATTATATTTACTTATAACAATATAAATTGATATATTGAGTCCTTCGTCATCATTATGATGATTTGTTTGGGGGCGTATTTCTATGGTATAGTCTGGGCTAAGAGATACATGACTCCATAATAAAATGGGTGTTCTGGGACGGGGACGGGGGGTCTCCCTTCCCGGCAGAAGAGTGTATATTAAGTCGGAGGAACATTTTATCTGCCACTTAGTGTGATTTATGCTTTTTTGTTTTGATATCATCTGAGGCGAAAACAGACGAGAAAAATATGGAGGGGTTTTGTCTTTGTCTCCCCTGCAGTTCTGTCGGGCTGAAAAACGGAAGTTTCTCACTTTTCAAAGTCTGGGAGCTTCTTCAGCGTTCTCGAATTGAAATAAATATGCAAACACACTCATCCACACATAAATAAATATATACTTACCGCTCAAGATAGTTCACTCATGAATTATTCACCAACAAGGAAATTTTGGAAGTGAAGAATTGTAATTGTTTTTCTGCCGCATATCATATATTTGATTTCCGGCAAAGATCCAAAACTACTTTCCGCTACAGTGACAACAATATAATTTTCTGGTTTATGTTAAAATATGAGGTTGTAAATTATAAAATTTTCTTAAAAGTAACAATATCTTAACATATCTCTGGAGTACAAAATTATACGATCCCATATGATGGATGTCCTCGAAGACAGGTTAAAGAATCTTGATCCCATGAATATTACTATTGATTTAAAAGTACAGCGTTTACTATAATAATTTGTATTCCTACATACATTAAATTTTAATAAATAAATCCTGTTTCATGAAATATAATCGAATAGTACGATTCTAGTTTCTTAGAAGACATAGCTTAGCGTATTTATCGTCCAAGATATGAACAAAATATATATATATATATATATATATATATATATATATAAATGGGAAAAGCGTCCAGGAAGGTGTTTTAATATACGAAACAAAGAAGTTCACTTTTTTTGTTTTTGTTTTTACTGTATCAATAATACTTTCGTGAATAAGAAACGAATGAATGGAGTCAATGTACTAGGTTAGGAATCAGTATTAATAGGAAAACGTTTTTTAACGTAGACAAAGTTAACTACATTTAGCTGATATTTTGCTAGCAACTATATAATAATATATCAATAAGGATCACTTTTTACCTCTTTGGAGGTAATGGATTTAGAGGGTGAGGTAATAATATGTGAAATTAAATAATAATTCTAATTAGTTACTCACATGCTTCTTCCAATAATGATCTAGGCGCACGGTAGCGCGCCAGGCCAAGTTCCGGCCTAAGCATACTGTGTGTATATTACAAGAGATCTTAGAGCCGATTTTTACCCTCTCATAACTTTCAACCAGGTTAAGATAAAGTTATCAAATTTTACAGAGGTATTATACTACTAGATGTGAGTAAAACTGGAAATTTTCATAATTCTACATCGAATAGTTTCTGAGATATAAACAGTTTCTGATAAATATTAGTTTCTGCGATCGAAAATCGGGATTAATAGGACTCACTGACTCATCAAAATTATTAGGCACTTCCCATGATGCTAGAGACTTGAAATTCTGCATGACGATAGATATGAAGGTGTTATTAAAGGAAAAAATCGAAAAATTCTGAAAAGTTGTGTTTGACTCCGCTTCCGGGGCGGGGGCGTGCCAGTTTTGTACTTCCTTCGGAAACCCGTCATTCCGTCCGAAACCCATGATGTGGGGTATCAAATGAATCGTCTCGGTATGAAGAACCTATATTTGATGTTTTAAGAAACAATTAGACGCATATAGGCTCGGTAAAAATCTTATACCAGCTGTCTGTCTGTATGTTTGTTCATTATACAAATCCGTACCGTTTGACCGATTTGGACCAAAATTGGGACACAGATGGGTCTTGATACGGGGAGAATCATAGGGCTAGTTCAGTATCGTCTATCAGCTGTTTGCCTAACTGTTTATTCCTTATAAAAATCCACACGATTGACCAAACATGGTACACAGGTAGGTCTTTATCCGGGTAGTGTCATAGGCTAGGTCAAAATCGTCTATCAGCTGTCTGTCTGCATGTTTGTTCCTTACACAAATTCACACCGTTTGACCGATTTTGACCAAACTTGGCACTCAGGTAGGTCTTGGTCCGGGCAATGCACTAGGATAGGTAAAAAAGGTCTTTCAGCTGTCTGTCTGCATGTTCGTTCCTTACACAAATTCACACCGTTTGGCCTATTTTGACCAAACTTGGCACGCAGGTAGGTCATGATACGGGAGTGTCATATTACCTATGACGTTTTGTACTTTTCGGAAAGCCATCATTCCTTCTGAAACCCATCATGTGGGGTATCAAATGAATCATCCTGGTAAGGAAAACCGATATTTGATGTTTTAAGAAACATTTCCATGCATCTTAACAACTTCTTTCTTAAATGTTGTAAATAAAGTCGTAAGGGTTAACTGAATAATATATTTAAAAGCATATACCAAATTCATCTAAATTACAAAGTTTTGGATCACAAACCCAAAATGTATCGTCTTTGTTCTTTTCTTTTTCTTGAAGGCCTTCTACACTTTCCTTATGGTGATCTTTATCTTCGGGATGAGGTTCCTGTCTTTTACAGTGTAATAGTTTAGTTAAGAGAGCAATCAATTTGACCTCTATAGTACTGTCATCTGCAATAGCTTCTAAATTTTCTAGTCTAGTGATTAGATGTATGTAGGTTGATTATTGGTATCAAATAACAAGCAGTTAGGAGAACTTTATGCAGAATCCAATGACCCTGGATTCATATGAAGTTCAAAAGCCAGTAGGTATGCGGCAACTAAATTTCAAATAATACTTAGAAAAAAGTAATGAGATCCAAAAAAAAACATAAATGTGAAATAGAGGCCAAGTTCCTCCCCCTCAAAGAAACACTCCCTTCCCCCAAAAGCGAGAAATATCTCCTCCTAAAACCCCCAAAAAACGCCTTACCATCCTACACTCCAAAACAAGTAGTATGAGTTGGTGTATTAAGTGTACCATATTTTCAACCAAAAATATTTGCCAATACAAGAGATCGTAGAAGGTAGAAAAATAATGTCTCTCCACTGTTTTTCAAAGTATTTATTAGCAAAAGCTTTTCGAGAACATGGTTCTCATCGTCAGTGCATCTACAATTTTCACAAAAACACGCATATATTAATTACAGAATTATTTATAAGTATTCTTATTACTAAAGCTATGACAAATAATGTTACCTATTACTCCACCGGTAGTACTGCTAACAGCCTCTCCGAACAGGTGTGAGGTAATGAGACTATTCCGGGTGAGCAGAGTATATATGTTGACGTTGGATATTGGAGATCACAAGAATCAAGGTTGTTGAACCAGAGACCACTGAACTTTCTGCTGGAGACAGTGTATGGGGAAGGATTATGTCGGGTTATTTGATGTCATGTGTGTGAAGGGGTAGTCAGTCTGAAGGTGTCAGAGTAAGGGATGACGGGTCTGTCAGGTGGTGGGTCCGAGGGATGGCGTCTTTTGTTGGGATATGAAAATTTTCCTAAGGTCTGATGTTGGGAAGTTTATTTGTTCGTTTAGTAATAAATCTTTATTACGGTGAATGGCCTTTTCTATTTCTAACATTTCATGATAATTGGATTTCTTAGAATAATTTATGTTTTTTAAAATTTTGATTCCCGTTTGTGTGTTAAATTGCTGTGCTGTATTTTTGATGTGTTCTGCAAAATTTGAGTGAATGTTGTGGTTGTGTATAGCTTTAACGTGTTCGTCTATTCTTTGTGAGAACTTGCGATATGTTCTCCCAATGTAAATTTTTTTGCACGAGCATTCTAATTGGTAAATTCCACTTTTATCAAATTCTTTTATTTCATCCTTAGTGTGTGATAATGACTTTTTGGTATTAAATGTATTCTTAAAGGAAACTTTGGCTGTGTCTTTCAAAATGTTTTTTAATTTTTCGGAAATTGGTCCTAAATATGGTATCGAAATGTACCTTGTATTGGAAATAATTGGCGTTAGTGTCGGGAAAACAACTTTAAGAGTCAGAGATTTTTCCTTATTACGTATAAGTTTGTCTATAATTTTGTGTGAGTAGCCGTTGTTAGACGCAATTTGTTTAATTGTATTTATTTCACTTTGATAATTTTCTAGGGACATTGGAATTTTGAACAATCTATCTATCATGGAGTGGAATGCCGCTAATTTGTGAGAGATATGGTGGTTAGAAAGTGAGTGTATTATTGCATCAGTGTGAGTGGGTTTCCTGTAAATTTTAAAGTCGAATTTATTACTGTCGGTAATGGTTATGTTTATGTCGAGGAAATTTATAGAACGGTTATTGTCAATTTCCATCGTGAATTGGATTTTTGGGTGAAATGAGTTTATGTGTTTCAAAAACATATCTAACTGTCTCCGAGTACCTTCCCATAAACAAATTATGTCGTCCACGTATCTATAGTAAAATTTAATATGTTTATTTATGTTAAAACTTGGGTTTAAATATTTATTTTCTAAGTTATTCATAAAGATATCGGCTAGCAAGGGAGAGAGATGCGAGCCCATTGGGAGTCCTTCATGTTGTTTAAAATATTTGTTATCAAATTTAAAGAAATTGTGGTTGATACATATGTTAAACGCTTCTATAAGTTCGTATTTAAAGAGGTTACCGTTTTTTGAATTGTTGATAAGGTTTTCTAAAATTATCTTAACTTCTGTGGTTGGCACATTAGAGAATAAGTTTTTTACATCAAATGATACTAATATTGCATTTTTGGGAGGTCTGATATCTCTTATATTATAAATGAGTTCGCCAGTGTTTTTTATGGAGTAATTAGAAGACCACTGAATTTTCTGTTGGAACAGATTGTTCAAAGAGCGGGATAGTTTACTCACAGATGTGTTTGTGTAGGAAACAACTGGTCTAATAGGAAAGGGTGGTGGTTTGTGTATTTTCAAAAGTCCATAGAGTCTGGGCGGTTGTGGGTTTGGATGTTTGATGTGAAATGTGTCTTTGTTAGAAAAAAGTGTGCATTGATTGTTAACGAATTGTCTAACTATAAGATTATAACTATTGGTGGGGTCTCTGTTCATAGGTTCAAGATTATTATCGTTAATGAAGTCGTACATACTATTTTTGTAGTCAGTTGTGTAAAGGATTACTGTAGAGTTGCCTTTATCGGCTTTGGTAAGAGTAAGTTGGTGATCTTTAATTTTCCTGGATATTGATTTTAAGGTATTAAGTTCAGTGGGTATGTATGTTTTAGCTTTATTTAATTCTTTCTTAATGGTAACAGAACATATAGTTTTGAGGGAGTTGCGATTTTCGGTTTCAAGATTATCAAGGGTGCAGTCTATGTCTAACGCAGGATCTTCAAGGTCATGTATATTGGGTGATGACAGACCCGTCATCCCTTACTCTGACACCTTCAGACTGACTACCCCTTCACACACATGACATCAAATAACCCGACATAATCCTTCCCCATACACTGTCTCCAGCAGAAAGTTCAGTGGTCTCTGGTTCAACAACCTTGATTCTTGTGATCTCCAATATCCAACGTCAACATATATACTCTGCTCACCCGGAATAGTCTCATTACCTCACACCTGTTCGGAGAGGCTGTTAGCAGTACTACCGGTGGAGTAATAGGTAACATTATTTGTCATAGCTTTAGTAATAAGAATACTTATAAATAATTCTGTAATTAATATATGCGTGTTTTTGTGAAAATTGTAGATGCACTGACGATGAGAACCATGTTCTCGAAAAGCTTTTGCTAATAAATACTTTGAAAAACAGTGGAGAGACATTATTTTTCTACCTTCTACGATCTCTTGTATTGGCAAATATTTTTGGTTGAAAAAATATGGTACACTTAATACACCAACTCATACTAATTTTTTTGGAGTGTAGGATGGTAAGGCGTTTTTTGGGGGTTTTAGGAGGAGATATTTCTCGCTTTTGGGGGAAGGGAGTGTTTCTTTGAGGGGGAGGAACTTGGCCTCTATTTCACATTTATGTTTTTTTTTGGATCTCATTACTTTTTTCTAAGTATTATTTGAAATTTAGTTGCCGCATACCTACTGGCTTTTGAACTTCATATGAATCCAGGGTCATTGGATTCTGCATAAAGTTCTCCTAACTGCTTGTTATTTGATACCAATAATCAACCTACATACATCTAATCACTAGACTAGAAAATTTAGAAGCTATTGCAGATGACAGTACTATAGAGGTCAAATTGATTGCTCTCTTAACTAAACTATTACACTGTAAAAGACAGGAACCTCATCCCGAAGATAAAGATCACCATAAGGAAAGTGTAGAAGGCCTTCAAGAAAAAGAAAAGAACAAAGACGATACATTTTGGGTTTGTGATCCAAAACTTTGTAATTTAGATGAATTTGGTATATGCTTTTAAATATATGTATCTCTGTATTATCTGTAATTAATATATGCGTGTTTTTGTGAAAATTGTAGATGCACTGACGATGAGAACCATGTTCTCGAAAAGCTTTTGCTAATAAATACTTTGAAAAACAGTGGAGAGACATTATTTTTCTACCTTCTACGAAATCGAGAACTCCACAAATAACGCTGCATACATCACAAATACAAGAGATGATACAAGAAAGAAATGTCAAAGTTCATTACTTAGAAGACCTCATAGTTACTTACTAAGAACAGTAAAGACACTTCAACTGACCTTTAAAAACAACAATAAAAATACTTATATCCAGTTAATAAAATATCACTTTCCTCAACCAGGTATATTCTTATACTTAGATATCGAAAGTAATATGTCCTTAACACTTGTCATAGTGGAAACATCTTTCTATTCTGGTTTAATATATGGGCTGCTATAAGGGACAGAAATATAGGTTTATCGACATTGTAAACCGTGCAAAGAAATTTTGCAAAATAATTATTCTGTTGACTTGAGAAAAGAAAGTGATATAAAATTGAAATAATTGATTTTTATACGGTGGAAGGTACTAAGGAAAACATATTTATTTCTATAAATAAAGGCTCTTTAAGTCATAGTAGTAAGGTAATATTACTGCTAGGAGAATAAATTGCTTAAAAAAACAATTATATCAATTTTATACCAACGATATTCTTTATTGTGTAGATGGAGATAGTTAGCCGCTGCAGATACGAAGACAGGTATAGTTGGGATTCGGCTAGGAGAAAAACGTCAGACTTTCAAAAAGAAATCTGTATTTGGACGTTTCGACTGCACAATGGCAGCCTTCTTCAGCTAAAAAATATATACATATAGTTGGGATTCGGCTAGGAGAAGTATATATTTTTTAGCTGAAGAAGGCTGCCATTGTGCAGTCGAAACGTCCAAATACAGATTTCTTTTTGAAAGTCTGACGTTTTTCTCCTAGCCGAATCCCAACTATACCTGTCTTCAATATTCTTTATTTATTTTCAATGTCTTTTTTTTTTTTTTTTTTTTTTTTAATGTTGCTCCGACATGTAGGCCACTTTTCCTAAATATCCCTGGTGTTACTGGGAATTTCTGCCCTGTTGAAGACGAGACTCGAACCTTCATCTCCTCCTTTAGAATCCAAGGTGTTAGTCCACGGAGAGAACATTCCACTTTCAATGTCACTTTATCAAAAATATTTAGAGTGATGTATAAAATGTTTACAATGTGATTTGACTAAAGAAAACGTTAGAGAAATGCCTTATTTAAAATTTTAACCTATCAAAATTCATAATTCCACTGCAATTTCGTTTAAGCCTTAAGAGGGCGTTGTCCATGAGGTTTTCATGCTCGCCGTAACATAAATCGCAGACGAGGAAAAGTTTGTACATAGGCCTAAGCGCCTACCATCCGTACGATTACACCTGCTGAGATAAATTTAAAATTCATTGTGAAAGTTCCTTATTATAAGTTGTATTGCGGGGAGGAGGTTGGGGTCCGTGTAATAACAACGCCTCGATCCAAACTACGGCCTCACAAACTTTCCTCCCTTCTAGGACAAGGGCTGTTCCGCTCAGCCTGCTTTTCTCGGGATTAAATATCATCTTTAAAAAAAAAAGCTATTTTTTCTTATTAAAAGAAAACGAAACAATATCTTTAATATTTTTAAATTCTTGGTCATCCAAAACCCAAGAAGAAGAGTCAATAGTCTTAAGAATCAAGCAAGAATGCAATTTAAATGGTCTGTTTAAGTACATCGATGGTCACACGTAATAACTTGGTTGAGCTCAAAATCTCTTCTTTTCAGGACAGCACTTTAGCAGAGAAAACACTACTTTGCCAAGAAATCCACTAGTTTAAGATGGCCGTTTCGGAGGGGGGGTGCAGGCCCCCCTCCGAAATTTTGTTTTGGTGAGAACATTTCATCTAAAAGAAGCCTATAATAAAGAAAAAATTCTTCTACATTTACGCTGGTCTACTAAGTGTGGAGAGGACCTTAAAACCCCCCACCATTTAACACTAAAATTTTCCCTATGCCCCAAATGCCTAGGTGCTCCCCCCCGGAATTATTTTCTATATACGCTAGTGAAGTTACACTATGCATGAGTCTCTGGAGATAATCATAGTGCACGTAACTCATTTCGCCCATTTTCCGAGTTATTTACCATCTTATTTCCTGTGGCCATCGATATAAATGACTAGCTGAATACCCGTGCTTCACCACGGCCGATAAGAATTTTTTATATTGAGTTAAATAATATATCATCAAAATTAACGCTACTACATAATTTTGTACAGCTTATTATTGCATGGAATTTAAAGTTACCTAGGAACCACCATGTGGCGGTAACCGTCCTTGTTTCCGTTGGCGAGTAAAAAAAAAAAAAAAAAAAAAAAAAAAAAAAAAAAAAAAAAAAAAAAAAAAAATACTTATATCCAGTTACTAAAATATCACTTTCCTCAACGAGGTATATTCTTATACCTATATCGAACGTAATATGTATCTTTCTATTCTGGTTTAATATATAGGGTGCTATAAGGGACAGAAATATAGGTTTATCGACATTGTAAACCGTGCAAAGCCATTTTGCAAAATAATTATTCTGTTGACTCGAGAAAAGAAAGTGATATAAAATTGAAATAATTGATTTTTATACGGTGCAAGGTACTTATTTTCATTTTTTTTTTTTTAATGTTGCTCCGACATGTAGGCCACTACATGTACAAGAAAATCTTATTAGAGAATTTAGTAACCTTTCGAGTAGCCGCCTTCCACTTACTACGATTTCCCAACCGTTTTCGAGATATTTTAGAAAATATACTGAGATCTGATAACCTTGTATCACCATTCATACAATTTTTTTCCTTATACTTCGTTTCTGAATACCCATACAGGAAATTAGTTTTGAAAATTATTTCTATCAATTTTTCTGGTAAATGGCTATAGAACTCGCTTTAAAAATGTTTTCATTCGTTTTCTTACGATAAGGAATCTTTCCCACAAATTTTGCTCCCGAAACCATGTTCCAGTAAACGGATTCAACTGGTTAATGAACTTGACCTTTTAAATGAGAAGAAGGATTTTTGTACCAAATGTTATCAAAATCGAACCATTTTTGAGCCGATGAGGAACTTCTTAATAATTCAAACCCCCCTAAAAGTACTTAAACATTTGAATATCAAAAAAACCTTTCTTGCGAGTGTTTACACCCTAAACATATTGTCCGTGCAAAATTTCAAATTTTTGTGAAAAGTGTTTCGGGATATTATTACCTCGGATGGGCCATCGCCAGGGCGTAAACTCTATGAGGTGCAACATCTCATTTTATTTCTAGTAATTCAAGGACTGCCATCATAGTTGAAATTAACCTCAATTAAAAAGAATACTATGAAATAGACGGTAACAGCTGTTCTTTTATTGTCCTAGCAACGCATGCTGCCTAGGCTTGCCTGCTCTAACCAACTCAAACTTTAAACCCCCCTAAAAATACTTAAAAATTCGAATATCAAAAAATCCTTTCTTAGTGAGTGCCTACGTTATATAGGGAGTGTCCATGCAAAATTTCAAAATTTTCTGACGAGTGGTTTGGGCTGGGGGATGATAGGTCAGTGAGTGAGTGTTATCCCAAAAAAAAAAAAACAACATAAATGTGAAATAGAGGCCAAGTTCCTCTCCCCACAAAGAAACACTCCCTTCCCCAAAAATATCCCCTCCTAAAACCCCCCAAAAACGCCTTACCATCCTACACTCCATAAAAGTAGTATGAGTTAGTGTATTATGTGCACCATATTGTCAACCAAAAATATTTGCCAATACAAGAGATGATACAAGAAAGAAATGTCCAAGTTCATTACTTGGAAGACCTCATAGTTACTATGAACAGTAAAGACACTTCAACTGACCTTTAAAAACAACAATAAAAATACTTATATCAAGTTACTAAAGTATCACTTTCCTCAACGAGGTATATTCTTAAACTTGGCAATGTTTTATTTGTGCCGAAATTATCTTTAGAGAGAAAACTAAACCTATCCTTACTGCTTGATATTTGATACAAACAATCAACCTACATACATCTAATCACTAGCCTAGAAAAGTTAGAAGCTCTTCCAGATGACATTACTCTAGAGGACAAATTGATTGCTCTCTCAACTAAAGTATTACACTGTAAAACACAGGAACCTTATCACGAGGATAAAGATCACAATAGGGAAAATGTAGAAGGCCTTCAAGAAAAAGATAAGAACAAAGATGATACATTTTGGGTTTGTGATCCAAAACTTTGTAATTTAGATGACTCGACTTTGAAAAACTTAGTATCTGCTTTCAAGTATATTACGCAGTTAACCCCTACGACTTTATTTACTACATTTAGGAACGAAATCACAACTGTTGTTGTTAAGATGCGTCGAAATGTTTCTTAAAACATCAAATATAGGTTCTCCTTACCAAGACGATTCATTTGATACCACACATGATGGGTTTCAGAAGGAATGATGGCTTTCCGATGGAACAAAAAGTACAAAACGTCATAGGTAATATGACACTCCCGTATCAAGACCTACCTGCGTGCCAAGTTTGGTCAAAATAGGCCAAACGGTGTGAATATGTATAAGGAACAAACATACAGACAGACAGCTGAAAGACCTTTTTTACCTAGCCTAGTGCATTCCCCGGACCAAGGCCTACCTGTGTGCCAAGTTGGGTCAAAATCGGTCAAACGGAGTGAATTTGTGTAAGGAACAAACATGCAGACAGACAGCTGATAGACGATTTTGACCTAGCCTATGACACTACCCGGATAAAGACCGACCTACGTACTATGTTTGGTCAAAATCGGTAAAATCGTGTGGATATGTATAAGGAATATAAAGTTGGGCAAACAGTTGATAGACGATTTTTAACTAGCCTATGACACTCCCCGGATCAAGACCGACATGTGTGTCAAATTTTGTCAAAATCGGTCTAACGGTGTGTATTTGTATAAGGAACAAACAGACAGACAGACAGCTGATAGACTATTTAACCTAGCTTATGATTCTCCCCGTATCAAGACCCATCTGTGTCCCAATTTTGGTCAAAATCGGTCAAACGGTACGGATTTGTATAATGAACAAACATACAGACAGACAGCTGGTATAAGATTTTTACCGAGCCTATATGCGTCTAATTGTTTCTTAAAACATCAAATATAGGTTCTTCATACCGAGACGATTCATTTGATACCCCACATCATGGGTTTCGGACGGAATGACGGGTTTCCGAAGGAAGTACATAACTGGCACGCCCCCGCCCCGAAAGCGGAGTCAAACACAACTATTCAGAATTTTTCGATTTTTTCCTTTAATAACACCTTCATATCTATCGTCATGCAGAATTTCAAGTCTCTAGCATCATGGGAAGTGCCTAATAATTTTGATGAGTCAGTGAGTGAGTGAATGAATGAGTGAGTGAGTCCTATAAATCCGGATTTTCGATCGCTTATATCTCAGAAACTATTCGATGTAGAATTATGAAAATTTCCAGTTTTACTCACATCTAGTAGTATAATACCTGTGTAGAATTTCATAACTTTATCTTTACCTGGTTGAAAGTTATGAGAGGGTAAAAATCGGCTCTATGACCTCCTGTAATATACACACAATATGCTTAGGCCGGAACTTGGCCTGGCGCACTACCGTGCGCCTAGATTTGACAAATACATAGTCGATTTCTTTGCTGTGATTAAAGTCTATTAAACAGTTGAATTCAGGGACCGGATATAAAGATCTTAAGGGAAATTGGGAGTTGAAGAAATTAATTGTAATTCCTCCTTATGAAGGGTCACCTGATGAAGGTCGAACCAATCACTATCAGGAAGGTTGGCCCTCGATATTAAGCCGCTTTCAATTATATTAAGTGGAGGGCCCCGGGGTAGCTGCTAAGTCTTCAAGACCTGTAAGTGGGCACTTTCTTAGTTATTCAACATGAACTTCGGATCTCTCTTCCATCTTTCAATGTGTTTCCTCCTTCCTTATAGCGAGACAAATCCTTTTATCACGTTGACATTTTTCAAGTTTCTATATAATCTGTGGTGTTTACCAAAAAAAAGGTACATAGTGTACCAAAAACGTTAGCGAGGAAAAGTTATACGCACCAAATGTTGGTACACGTATTTATCTTTCTGTATTTTGTGTTGGTTTTATTTATATGAATTTATTTATTGTAAATTCGTTTTTATACCTGAGTATAAATGAGTATTGTAAAGAAGGCATAATTGACCCTAGGATGCTAAAGGTGTTTTTAGTCATACAATTTTTCAAGGAGGAGCTCTTGGAGTCCACAACTTCTTGAGTAATTTACTCATATGTGCTTAATTTAAAAATATGTTTTTATGTGTGTCTTTTTGGGCTTATTATAAGTCAAAAGAGTTTGTGCGGATAAAAAAATACTTAATCTTTTTGATCACTAATATTTTCCAAAATACCTTGTTACATTTCTTATATTGCAGACCTTTTCAACTAAAAATTTAATTATAAAATTTGCGCATTATTTATATTAAAGTTCTTCTTCCAGTTTACTGAACAATAATTTTTTCGACAAATTTAAATTTTAAATTTTTATTTCCCTTTAAATTTACATTTTCAGATATTTAGAGGAATATATACTTTCCCGAGGGAGGCCCTATTCTCTCAAAAAAGGTTTGCAGGGAAACACAAAATTACAAAACATTTATCGCGCATATTATTAGCAGCGAATGTATTTCTGACAAATGGATACTTTTACTAATTTTTCTAAATTTTATGGAAAGATACATGACTACAAGAAGGAAAAGGAGGCTCCAAAAGCTCCCCTCCTTGGTCATCTTAGGGTTAATTAATGTTGATTGTCTAATATTTTTTACCATGATGATTAGATAGTTAGCCGTCGAGGTGATAAGTACAGATGGAATGGTTGGGATTCGGCTAAATAAACCTCAATATGATTTTGTTTTAAAAAAATCTATATTTCGGACGTTTCGGCTACTCATTGGTAGCCTTCGTCAGCTAAAATGACAAAAAAAAGAAATTAATACATAAACAATCAAGAAAAATTTATAATTGTGATAGGTAACAGAACTATAGATACAGTTTAACTTTAATTTTAAGACGATATGTTCTGTTATAAGTTAAACTGTATCTATAGTTCTGTTACCTATCACAATTATAAATTTTTCTTGATTGTTTATGTATTAATTTCTTTTTTTTTGTCATTTTAGCTGACGAAGGCTACCAATGAGTAGCCGAAACGTCCGAAATATAGATTTTTTTAAAACAAAATCATATTGAGGTTTATTTAGCCGAATCCCAACCATTCCATCTGTACTTAATATTTTTTACTATTTCAAAAAATTGCCACACATCAGAAGTCTGAATTATTAAGTAATTCCGTTTCAAAATATTTAAAAACGAACTTTTCACTGCTTCAATGCTTGTTCTTATATTTCGTTGACTTTTTTACAAGTCCCTATCATCCCATATGCTCTCCATCCAAGGCATCAATTGAAATTTCAGCGCTTCTGTCTCTCCAATTCGAGGAAGTTGATCTGCTCTACATATGCAGACACAATGACTGATGATGAGGAGTTCTCTGTCAATAGTGTGGTGTATTGTGTTACAATAGACGTCACGAAACTTCATGAATAATCGATTAACCCTACACAATTGACTATCCTCTATCACATAATTCAGTGTTGTCTCGTATCTCAAGAGAAGGGATAGTGGATTCTCTATTAGTAGAACAAAATTGGAAATTATATATATATATATTAAATATGCGATATTTATTATAAAATAATACTAGGAACAAAGAAAAATATTCACATAATAAAAAACAGGATAAAAACGGTTAACAAAAAAAACGATATAAAATATTTAAATAGCATATTTTTTAATTTGTTAAACAAAATTTAGTTAACTTTTATCTCTTGACAAAATCTAAAAATTTATTTTATTATAATGGACTTATCTGTTTCTGGATGATCGAATTTTGGATTCTATCGATTTTACACTGCTGATCGACGCTATGAGTAGGTAATAGTAACCTCATATTGGACGTGGCCATTGTACAGGAAGGTTCGCCTTAATACCATTAGGCTGTAAGTTTTAGTTTTTTTGTTTTTTTTTTGAGTTTTTGGCTCCTGAAGAGGCACCAAAGGTGTGAAACATGTAGAGCAAGAACAAATAAATTAATTGACTGTGTTAATTCTCTTTTATTGACCTTCCGCCTGAAAAATATTGGATTGAAGAAGATTGGGTCACTATAAAATATTAACTTTTTTTTTTTACTAGCAAACTTCGCCTTTAAAAAAGTATAATGCCTTCTAAATTACTAAGTTAGTTACATTTTAAAATGAAAATGAAATGACATTTTATTCTTATTCCGGGACACATGTCCCATAGCAATAATTTTCAGTGTACAGAAAAGTGAAAATTTAATATATAAAATTATAAATAATACAGCTTGTATGTAAATTAGGGATTGGGTGAATCTTGCAGGGATATATAGTGGTGGGAGAGTCGGGATTTAAAGGTTTCTAGATTGGTAGAATGGCGGACAGACCAAGGTAAGGAATTCCATAGCGAGGTGGCACGGGTGACAAATGATTTTTCGAATATTGCAGTACGGTGGGAAGGAATATAAAGATCGGAAGGACGAGATCGGGTGTTACGGGAGTGAACAGAGGATTTAAATTTAAAGAGTTGAAAAATATAAGAAGGTCTTCGGGATTGAATTACTTGGTAAAGGACTGATTTTATGTAGACACTCTAAATATAACTCACCATGGTGTTTATTTTTTATTATCTAAATCTGTGACATGCATTCAAGCTGTAAACGTCTAAAATATTAATATATGACATCGAAAAACATATACTGTTAGCTTCTAATTTTTTAACTCAGTACGTTTAAAATGTAACTCATCCCAAATTTATGTTTTTGAGGACCTTTTGTTGAAACTACAAAAGGTAAAATGGTTATTAGAGGTTATCTCATTTTCTTGCTGCCTAGTTAAAAAATTATAAGTTTGATTAAAAAAATCTGTGGCTTGATTTATAACACAGGTCCACAAAAAAAAAAAGAAAAGTGGTTTGTGCTGGGTATCGGACACATTTTTTCTGACGTATTTTTTACCGCTGAACACGAATCTGAAGTCATAATTGGGGGTTAATCAGCAAAAAACGGAGAAAAGTGAAAAAAAAATCTATAAAAATTGTTATCGTTTTTTTTTCACTTTTCTCCGTTTTTTGCTGATTAACCCCCAATTATGACTTCAGATTCGTGTTCAGCGGTAAAAAATACGTCAGAAAAAATGTGTCCGATACCCAGCACAAACCACTTTCTTTTTTAGCGCGGTTCCTCCCTCCCCCATAGGGAGGAACCCCGCTTATAAGGTTGATACAATGAAACAATCCGGAAGTGCCGACTAGAAAATTTTGCGTTTCAGAACCCCTAGAAACCGAAAATAACGGTGGTTCAAATTTGTATATATATATATATATATATATGTATATATTTATATATATATATATATATATATATATATATATATATATATATTTGTCTGTTCGCTCTCTAAATAGAAGACGAATGGTCCGATTTTGATGAAATTTGGTACAAAAATCTGTCGTCCAATTTGAAAGGTCAAGTTCGTTAACCAGCAAAATCCGCCCACTGGAAGATGGCGTTTGGGGCGAAATTCGCGCAGAAAAAATCGTAACGCTTACGTTTTTGAGTTCATAAGCTTGTAAGTACTCGTTTTATAGGCGTCTTGGGCTAGAAAAACGAATGAAACCATTTTCAAGGCGATAGCTTTAACCGTTGTTGAGAAAATTGGAAAAATAGTTTTTGAATACTGTTTTTGGTTTGGGTACTTAGAATAACGGGATTCAGTTGAAACATTATCTCCATGTTCTACTTTCATTAGAACTAATATGTTGAAAGTTATGTTACGTTTGGAGTTAAGGAAGGGTTAGAATAAAATATTTTATGAACAGATATGAAAAGTTTTGGAAACTTCGTATACTTTCATTAATATCTCGAACACGGTTGGGAAATCGTGGTAAGTGGATTGAAACTATATGAAAGCTTACTAAATTCTCTACAAAAATGATTCTAAAACTATTTTTGATTAGGTTATGTCAATCGGAGAAATAAATGCTTAAAACTTCAAATACATCTGTTTTGTTCTTATGAACGGGTTTTTGTCGTTCTTTTTGTAATTTTTGTCTCTTTTCCTTGGTTTTTTATTGCTTATTATTTTTTTATGAAATGGGAAGACTTGTCCCTTGTCCTTCTGTATCAATTAGATAGGCTTTATTAGCCGTATTATTCTATATAGGCTTTATTAGGCAGGGGAATCTAGTCGATCGTGAAGACTTGTTCTTGGTCCTTCAGTATCGACTAGATAGGCTTTATTAGGCTTTCTATCCTATAAGGCCATAAGTGGGAAGGGGATTCTACTTAAACTTGAATACTTGTTCTTGGTCCCTTTGTTTTGGGAACTTTGTATAAAATAAAATATTTTATTAACAGACAAGAAAAGTTTTGGTAACCTTTTATACTTTCGTTAGTATCTCGAAAACCGTTGAGAATCTTGGTAAACGGATGGTTTCCATTCGAAAGCTTACTAAATGCTCTGGAAAACAGGTTCTGAAGAAAGTTTTGATTAGGCGATGTCAAACGGAGAAATAAGTACATATAACTTAGAAGTTTGATAAACGATAATTGATTTCGGTAATTTATACGGTTCTTTTTGTCTGTTTTTATTTCTTGTTATTTTGTTATTGCTTCTAGGAGGAGGATGTATTTCTCAATAAAACAGGGGAATAAATACAAATTCTTTGAACCTGTAACAGAACTGAAAACGTAAATATTCTCTGTGTAGAGTCAGTCCGGGTCGAGATAGTAGGCCGGTTCAGGTAGGCTGTTATTGCACTTCATAAATCAAGATTCATTGTTCTCATCAAGCATTCTAGGACAGCTGACAGTTACCTTTACCTGTAGGAAGTCATGCAGCCAAATGCTATACTAGAAATATAATTATATTTTGTGGTTGTATGAGGCCGTAGTTCAATAAAAAATAACACTACTTTCTCATTTGCATGTACAATTTTATTTTGTTTAATTGCATTTAAAAGTAAAATGGATATGTTAGCACTGCAAGTTAAGTAAATTAGAAATATATTCGTAGAAGAGTCTTCGTAGACCGAAACTTGGGACGGCGGAAAGAGTAATTTCTGCTTAGGATAGTTTCATCCCTAGCCGAAAGTCATGTTTTTTTTTCATACTTGTTTATATTAGGAATGATGCAAACAAAGTAATAACTGTTTCTATTCTAAGTCTACAAAATAACACTAGGGATATGAATGGAACCGCGCTGAGATGATGCAGTTCCTGCGAGTCGGACTTTTATTTTTTTTGTTGACCTGTGTTTTTATCGATTTTTTTTTTCACTTTTCTCCGTTTTTTGCTGATTAACCCCCAATTATGACTTCAGATTCGTGTTCAGCGGTAAAAAATACGTCAGAAAAAATGTGTCCGATACCCAGCACAAACCACTTTTTTTTTTGTGGACCTGTGTAATTGTTCTAAATTTATTATATAATTTGATTTGATTTTTATAATTACTGCATTGATTGTACATATTTGTTTTACTTGAATCATTAATTAATATATTGGATCTTCATATTTGAAGGCGGCACAATATACATTTTATATCAACAAAAACAATATTTCATACTTTTTATTTATTTTTAAAGTTATTTATAAACTTATTAAAAACTAAAATAATGAAGCAATAGTGAAATTATTCAGTTAGTAAAAATACTGAATTATAAATTAACAATAGATAGATATAAGTAGAACATACTAACCAAACTGAAACAGAAAAATATTAAAAAATCGAAATAAAAGTTTTAAAAAAAAATTACTGCTTATATGTTAAAGTTTCTAATCGTCTAGTGCACCAAGAAATGCATTGAATTCATCAAAATGTTTTTTAAGCTACATGTAAATACGAATTGATTGTTTAGAGGTATAAAGCATTCAGAAGAAAACATCTCTATACACCAGTTATGGGCAACCTTTGACATGATGTGGGCCAATCTTTAGTGTGAAAATACATTCACGGGCCGCGCAGATGGTTCAAAATAAAATTACGTCGGATTTTAAAGTAGTGGTCATAATTTTTAGCGATAGATATCAGGTACGAAATAATACGACAATGTTATAATACAATTTAATAAAATAACAAAATGAAATGAAAACAAATAGGTACATTATAATTAGATCGTAAAATTTGAAATTACGACAAACTACGAAAGTTAAATAGCGACAAGAAATCAATGAGACACTTGAGCTTGAATTTGGGAAACTAATTTATCTATGTTTGGATTAATTCCGCTGATACAAAGAATTTTCCAAATTATCATCACTCAGCCTTGTACAATGTTTCGATATATAACCTTTCTTCGTTATAAATATATGTTTGCGTTTATAAGTACTGCCAAATGCACAATTCAATCTTCTTGCGAATTTTCTAAGCTGTGTAAAATGGAGTTCTGCGAGGTAGAAATCACTCCTGATTTGGACTGAGTGTGACGTAGTAGTATAATATTATTTTTTTTTTGTTTTGGTTTGGTTTTTCAAAATGTCTCGCATGCCGGATCAAATCTTAGATCGGGCCATTTGTTGCTCAAATAAGCTTTACACGATGTCCTTCAACTACTACATAGAGAAATCCCGAATAAACCTTATCGACCCTTGTTATCCTGGAAGAGAATACCTTCTTCCTTGAGAATTCTGAAGAGACCTTAACCCAGAAGACGAACAAGTAGCTCTAATGAGTTGAGAGTTTGGAGAATTTCGGGAGAGGGGAGGGGCGGCGTGGCCCCCAAACTATTCTCCAGCAACCGGGCCCCTCGCGGCGAATTTCCCCATACTTCGAACTTGTTGCTCTCTACAGCTACTCTCTGCTATTATTAACATGAGCTCTTATAAACTGGCTTCATGATCTACACTAGCTCAATTAACTAGAGCTTGATAAAATGCTCCTTAACCCGTTGTAAACATCTTGAGACATTATATCTTGTGTTATAAATAGACGGGTAGAAGTTGTCTTGACGATGCTTAGGATTGGCCATTAATTAAGAACACACTGCTGTCAAAAAGAAGAGGTCAATGTGCGAAGAGAGTATCGTACAGCAAACTGTGTTAACTGTAATAATATTTACAGACAAGTATACTATTTACTCACTCAAGGCAGTAAATATCATTACACACCCTTTCAACATAATAAATACATTCGAATTTTCGACATATGACATAGGCTTTCGGAATATGATTGATTGCAGTTTAATGTTTCTATTGCAATTTCTTTTTTAAATGCTTGTCTGACAGGCTAAACGATGATAATTTTAGAGCGTTTTGTGCGCTTCAAGTCTTACGCCGAAAAGGGTCCCTCAACACATTTCTAGTTCTACATATTTTATTAAAAAATAAAATGGTCAACCGTTCAATTTTAAATATTTCTTAACTATCTTTTTTACGTAACATAGGCAACTTAGTGGGGCGAGGTCAGCTCAGTGGTAGGGCAGTCGACTAATTACTGGAAGACCCAGCTTCAAAACCGGAGCGTGCACTAAAGATTTTTTCCATAGTTTCATCGTTCGAAGGTTGTATTTGGGGTTTCAGATCGTCCCCAGGTTCACCCAGCCTGAATTAATTAATGGGTACCTGCAAAGGGATTTATCAGGGGACCAGAGCATAGTACTGACCACAATATCTCCCTAGTGTGCCGTATGGTCAAGAATCAGATACCTTTACAGTATCTGCTCCTCTGGCATCTTAGTATAACCATCGAAGAAACGCTGTAGTGTCAGGAAGTAAAAAAAAAAAAAAAAAAAAATACATTTGACATATATTTTGGTTCAGACACCAAAAAAGTGAAGTATATTGGGCCAAGAACAAAGCCTTGAGGAATAAGGATATTATGAAATTTTTTGGCTTTTATAATATTCCGTTTGGAAATTAACGTTTCATAAGATATTCAGCGGTATGAGAATAGTGATTTCTTCGTATAATAACCTAGATAGTTTTACAGTCTAGAAAAATTGTATCTCCTAGCTCATTTAGAATTTATTTTAAAATAAGCATGCTAGTCTAGGGAATGAAGGAATGTTTAATAGGGACTATAATGGAACGCATAAATCCCTTTGGAGCTTTATTGTCTGGTAATATCCCTCGGGAACATCCCGTCCCGTCTTCAGCTTATTCCACTCGTGTCGGTGTCTGGAAGCTAAATACCATACTGAAGTAATCACCTTCTACCAGCAGCAGTTACTCAGTTCATTTTAAAAATAATAAACTTTATTCCATAAGAAGCACCAACATTTTAACAAACAAATTACACTCATAAATATTATCCACAGTGTTCAGTGTATCAGACTATTTTAATAACTTTTACTATAATTATAATGTTAAATTAAATATATTCACTGCATTTTATGATCGTTAAATATTTACCAATTTAAATTAGCTCATGTAATGTAATTTACATTAACCAAACTAATGAAGTGACGATAAACGATTCCATCAGTTATAACGGTAATTAGGCTTTAAATTAGCATTCCAAAATTATACTTTAGTCATATAAAAATTGTTTATAATAATATAAAAATTTTAAAGACGACTTCGTTAATTTTTTATAAGAAAACAAAGTTATGTATTTATTCTATTAACTTCATTCTACATATATTAAACTATTGCGCAGGATGCATACAATGTTAAAGACTACATTTTAAAATATTTAGCTTTAGGGGAAAAAAAACTGGTCAATTTGGGAATTAATCCCAAGCTCCTCTCCTCCCCATGCACTTCTTATGCATACCGAGCCACATTAGTATAAGTGGAAACGAAATCGCTGATGAAGCAGCAAAAGCCGCACACCTCCTGGAGTACGTTACGCCATCATCTCCTTCCCAGAAGAAACTATTTTTAATAGCATGATGATGAAATTTGTGTCTACAAACATTTGCACTATACCGCTCAATACAGCTAAATCCAATTGTGGTGGCGGAACACTCGTCGTATATGGAAAACATTTTACCATTCCTCGAAAAGTAAAAAAAAAATATGCAATGAAATATAGGGAAGCGATTTCACTAAAATGTGAGTGTGTTTATGGAGGTAAGCCGTAAAAAAAGGGGAAAAAAGTTTTTTTTTTTTTTTTTTTTTTTTTTTGAAGAATTAAGCAATTTTGCTAATTTATTTTAGCTTACATATGCTTTAGCTACGACTAAACTGAAAAAAGTCCGCTGGCGTTCGCGCTGGCGGGGTGGCCACGTACGACAAGACTGTTTGTTACACAATGCATTACTTAGGTTTGTCGGTTGGAGCTAAAGCATATTTATGTTCCTGTATTTGAGCAGAAGGCTCTAATTTTTTTTTTTTTTTTTTTTTTTTTAACAAATTTTTCATAGTTCTTATAAAAACATATAGTAAAAATATATAGTAAGTTAAATAGTTCATGAATTCAAAGTTCTCACCTAGTGATGGTTTTGAATAAGACAAAAATCAGCAAATATCTCATTAAAAGATTGGAATGATTTATTTCATTTAAATCTGTATAATGGAACACTGCAATAAAACAAAGAAGTTCTCACCTAGTGATGGTTTTGAACAAGACAAAAATCAGCAAATATCTCATTAAAAGATTGGAATGATTTATTTAATTTAAATCTGTATAATGGAACACTGCAATAAAACAAAGAAGCTAAGCCAAAATAATCGGTCCATTAGAAATGGCGGTTTACCTTAATCCTCAATTCACACTAACTTGTTAATGTGCCCTTCCAGCCGTCGCCATGTGGTGAACGGTGTGAAATGTGTGGTTTAATGTATGCTTCCTGTTGGGGTTCTTCAGACGGACCCATTGTCCCTTCAATGGGCTGCTTCTTGCCCGCGAAATCTTGCCCATTTATTATCCGCAGACGCGGATCGGCCTTTCTTATGCCCTTAAAGCACGTCATGACTCTTATTAATAACGCCAATATCTCAGGCTCTGTAATTGCCTCGAGGATTGTTGAGGGCTCGGGCAGATATTCTATTAATTTGAATAACTTAGTAACCGAATATCAATAGCCTTAATGTTAGGATGCCTTGAGAATCGGTTCTGTAGAACCCTAAACTTAATGTCAGCAGATTAAGAGCTTATCCTTTCTACATATTGGTACGATTTTTATTCAGCGTAGCAATATGAAGAAAGGAAAATTATGTAATATCGTTTTACGTTAAGGAGAGATTTTGCAGTCTTATTTTACTCATCCTAACTGAGAAGAACTGCAGCTTTCGTCAAGATCCATTCCACAGTGAATACCCCGGCATCCAACCGATCACTGAAGTCGATTGACGTCGATCGTGGTTTGGAAAAACCTCGTGCTTTTGGCATTACATATTAGGCGTAAAAAATAGATAACCCGGCGCTTATGGCCTTGAAGTTGTTATGCCCTTATAAAATACAAATTAAAATGAATAACTAAATAGGATATATCTATGTGTACACACACACACACACACACACACACACACACACACACACACACACACACACACACACACACACACACACACATATATATATATATATATATATATATATACATATATATATATATAAATAATAAAAATTTAACGGATCGCTGTCTGTACATGAAGCATATATGAGCAAAAATATTATTTGGAGCCTTTATCAACGTAATAATAACATTATAACACCCAAAACAATGATTCTTAGAATTTTTGTCTGTTTTTCTGTGCATTTGGGCACGCTAATCTCAGAAACGGCTCATCCGATTTAGATGCGGTTTTCACTAATATATCGTGGTAAGCTTCACTTAACATTTAGTGTTTGTTTTATGTCATTCGGTTCATAAATAAAAAAGTTATGCAAATGTAAAAGATCTAAGAATTTTGCTTTATGTGGCACTCATCACGTTTAAGCAATCCTAGCAGCCTGTATGTGCTTTGATCCGCCATGGCTAATATCATGTATAGAGAAGCATTACTTTAAAGTAGATTTCTTTTGAAATACCCAAACGACGGTGTTTATAATCCTAGAGATAGATACAAAAAATTCTGCCCAAAGTCACTATTCCACGCGGACGAAGTCGCGGGTACACACACACACACACACGCGCGCGTGTGTGTGTGTGTGTGACTGCGTGTGTTTTCCTTTACGATGTCTCAGTTTATATCTCAGGTCTCACAGATTTAATATCCTGATTCGTGTGAAAGTTGTATGAAATTAATTAAAACTCCTACTATTTCAGACAATTGTGGTTGGTTGGCTGGTGGAGGGTCATCAAAGTAAATAGGATGCAACACAGGTCAAACACCTTCACTTATTTAATTAAAAAAGTGGAGGTGTTTGACCTGTGTTGCATCCTATTTACTACTATTTCCTTGTAAATATTCGGCAATTTCCATGAAATACTTCTTCATGCTTCAAATCTTCAGTCTGATATTAGCTTGCTTTCTTCTCTGTACTATTCATGAGACAGCATATTCATTAACTAAAGGAATACATGCACATCAGGCTCGGAGGCCTGAACCCTAGCTCCGGTCCTATGAATGTTTTATCCGCGGAGGTAGTGGAAGGACTCAAAGCAGTCTTAATTATTTAAGGAAACAAGAATTGTTTTAGGAGCGGACTGGTTAAGCAGTGTTCCTCAAGAGTAAGGTTAGGGTGTAATTAGGGTTTTTGGTAGTTAGAGGGTAGGAAGGCTCACTTTGGCAATTGGAAAGGGGAAGAAGGAAAGTTATTTTCCTTCCGAAGACTATTGGTAGTTTCAGCAAGGATCTCTTGAGCGGAGAATCAGAGCCAAACCTTCTATTGTGGCAACCCACTTAAACAAATCCTTAACTTTTCTCTTGGGAGGTACTTATGGAGAGGGTAACCATAAACTGAGCCAGCAAAATCGATAACAGCTCTTTTCATATGGCGCACAGTGGGGCTAACGACATTTCGTGTTTCAAAAAAGGCGACAGCCCCTTAATCATAACCATTTAATGCATTTTTGTTTTTCTTAAATGAAAGCTAATGATACTTAAACCAGCTTTGTCTAGCCAGATTTTTGTTTTCTGCTTTCTCTGTTTATTAAATTACGCGTAAATAATGCACGAACATTCACTATTGAACATAAAATAATAGTTTATTTTTCATCTAACTTAATATCAGCACTGATATTGTTGAAATTACAGATTCAAATCTTGATTAGACTTGGAAAAAAATCAGACTGACGCATCTTGAGAACGTATATTTATCTTAATTCAACAATATGATTAATTAAAATGATATGATTTTTGAATGATTTGAAAATGGATTTAGATTTTTTCCATGTCTAATCAGGGTTTGAATGTTTAATGTCAATGATATCAGTGTTAATATTAAGTTAGATGGAAAATGAAATATTATTTTATGTTCAATAGTAAAAGTTGTAGAATTATTTAAATGTAATTTAATAAACAGGGGAATCAAAAATAAAAAATCTGGCTAGAAAAAGTGGTTAGAAATTTTATTTGCTTTTACATAACAAAAAAAAAAGAACATTGAAATTGGTTGAGATTTAGAGGCTGTAGCCATTTTTGGAACAGGAAATGTATTTTGGCCCCATTGTGCGGCGTGAAACTCTATACAACTCGATACAGCATTTACAATACAAACAATGACGCACCTTTCTATACAGCACCAGAAACCAGCAGTTTTCAATTTTTACAAATTATTTTTTTTTTTTTTTTTTTTTTTTTTTTTTTTTTTTTTTTTTTTTTTTTTACGGCGCATCTACTTCTTGGTCATTAGCGCCGACATCCAGGGTGCAGCGAGGAATTTTCCCAGCGAGCCTTGAGATGAGAAAATCCCTGCCGGAGGTGGGAATCGAACCCACCATCTCCCGCTTATGAATCCAGCGCGCTAGCCACTAGACTACGGGAGACCCCTTTTACAAATTATTATTGGGGTTATAGCAGCCATAATGTTTCGTTGAAAGTGTTTTTTAAAGTAGGCGTTTTAATTTGTTTAACAATAAAATTACATAATGAATGCTATTTTCACGTAAGAACATTTAAATTTAAATCCCAACGTTTTTTATTTATATTATTAGGACGCATAACTTAAAGCATGTTAATTAGTTATTAGCCTCGACGGCTAACTATCTAATCTTCATGATTAATTAGTTATTTTCGTTATTACATTAGTTATGGAATTTTATTTCCAATCCAATTAATGTCATTATTTTAATCAATTTAATCATATTACTTTTTATTGGCAAATTGCTAACATTTTTCTTCTTTTTCTTTTCAGGTTAGTACAAGCTCAGACATGTTCAGTGAGTATACACTATTAATTTTAGGAATTCAACAAAAAATTAATTTTAGAATATTGTAATGTCATAATGTTATCCTTTTAATTATTAATTTTTTTAGCGGGCATAGACTGCTTATATCAAGTTACTATTAATTTTTATCGAGAGTATCTAATATGGTGGCATTTTTCAAAGTAAATAATTGCTATTTATGTGGCACTTGCGAAACATATTTTGAAGTATAAAATGACCAAACAAAATGTGTGTGTGTGTGTATATATATATATATATATATATATATATATATATATATATATATATATATATCATGTCAAATGATTGGACGAGTAGTAGGGTCTTATTAGTAACAAAATTATTAAACTGCTCCTAGCGGCCGTTAAAGTTTTGCTTCCTTGCACCAAAAATTTGTATATATCTTTCCCAACTAATACTTGCTCGAGGTCTGTCCATTAGGAGCAAATAACTTCTTTTTTACATAGATTTCTTTACATTTTTAAAGTCCATTTAAAAATAACATTGATTTATTGAACGGTTACCGCCCTTTCCTGGGTAGCATACGGCAAATGCGGTCCCTTTTTTTCGAAAGAAAAACCTTCTACCCTTGTTGGAATCAAACCCCTAACCATGGGATGGTACCCTCCAGCACTCATCTGGCAGAAATAATAATAATTGAGTCAGCTCTTTATAACAAATACTTTCTTGTTATCCTTTAAAGAAACAAACTCTATTGCTTTCAAAACTGTCATATAAAAGTAACAATATGTCAGACATTTTTTTTTTGCTTAGGACCAGGGGGTGAAAAAAGATAAAATTAAGACCTAAATGTTTTATATATATTTTATGAATCAGTCTAAACATTTTTCCTTAGCAATGTGGCTTGAACAGATATGCGTTTATTATGCTGTTCCAGCTGGATTTCCGTCTTAGTATTCTTTCCATGTGCACCTCCAGAAGAAACTACTAGAAAAAGTAAGACTGTCCATTCTTCTGAATCCTAGGGCTCTTCTCAATGTTTGCGCTGCATATAGCGGAGGGTTCCTGGTCCCCTAATGGAATAAGGTGGAGTTATGTTTGCACAGCCCCTACAAAAGCACTATGTTTGTCGCCCAATATTGTCTCCCTTTGTCACAACCTTCAAAACCTACCTCGACTGACCTGGCCTAACGGATAAATAGTATTTATTTATTTATTTATTATTCTTAAATCAACTAATCTTCTATTTCAATAAACCCTTTTAGGTAATTTAAATATATCTTACTGGCTATTTTATTATTATAGTTCCATAGTACACATACGAACTGAGCTCTAAACACTAAAGATGATACTGCTTCAGGTAGGTCTTTTATATTTCTTATAAGAGGTGATGATTTTTTTGCCATCGTTCCTACAGGGCATCGAATCTTTAGATAAGGATTGCTTACGACTAAACGGACTATTGGGGCTATGTTATTTTTAAAAAAAGAATAACATTATTTAAAAATATAAAAAAAAATCTACAATAGCTGATTTAACTGTTTGCAAAAATTGTCATTCGTTTCGAAATTTATTTGGGTGGCTGAGCAACAGGAAAACTACAATTACGCCCGCTTTGTTCGCATTTGTATTTTGATCTGGCTTGATATGTTACTACTATGCTATGTCATAATTACTTTTGTTATATATACACTCACACAAACACCTTGAAGACATAGCCTCGAGACCAATGGCAATCCCGAGCCTTATCTCCTCTGCCCTATTAATAATGAAAGAATATTTCTGTTAACTTAGCCAGATTACTGAAAAAAAAACTAAAACATCGGAACACATCACAATACCAAGTATATATATATATATATATATATATATATATATATATATATATATATATATATATATATATATATATATATATATATTCTACCACCTCTATAAGCTAATGCTATGCTATATTTTTGACCACGGATAGTACACAACCGTTTTTCGGGTACACATGCGAAGTTTTATATTTCTCTTTTTCTTCTCTTTTGTTTTCTTATGTTTTAAGAGTTTTTCTCAAAATGCCTATTAGTTAACATTTTTTTTTTTTTTGCTTGCAATCACCTTAAAGAATTTCCACTTGAGGTTGTAAGACCATTTTTCTACTGATAGCTGAGTAAGTAGCCTGTCTCATGCACTGGAAGAGATTAGAACCACCACCCCTTCCTGTCCAAGATTGATGACCTGTCTTGTCGATTTCCACCCACAGGAAATGCTCTTCAGAAACCCGGCTCGTATTTTGGAGCATTGACATACATTTATAAGAAGCAAAGGTTATCTTACCAATAAACCGAAAAAAGCAGATTGTGGCATAGTTACGGATATATATATGTGTGTGTGTGTGTGTGTGTGTGTGTGTGTGTGTGTGTGTGTGTTTGTGTGTGTGTGTGTGTGTGAGTGTGTGTGTGTGTAACTCGCCAATCTTTGATTATCTCAGATCAACTCTTTTAACGCTACCAATAACGCTAGCATGCTCACTATTACAGCATTGCACGTCAAAATACCTAAAGGAGTTAAAGCATTTAATAGACGGTAAAGTGTCATGTAGCCGAAGCCAGACAATGTCTTTTGTCACATAAGGGCCAACGAAGATTAAAAGTTATTAAGTATTATTAGTTTATGACAATTGAATTTTTAAACCTTTAGTATATACAATTTACGATGGTCTAAAAACATATAAATCCTGTCAGTGGTGCCTACTATGAGAGCCTTATATAGAAAAATAAAATGTTCTAACTTCAGAAAAATATGACTGTGCTATCTTATTGACGTTTTGGCTTCTGTGAATATATTGACATGCCATCCTGTGATATTGAGCCTAATAGTGTAACTTACAAAAGTATCTCCGCGTAAAACAGGAGAGTCTGTGCTCTATTCCTAGCCTGGCGAGTGAATTTGATAACAAATTAAATATAGGTCAATGACGGCTAAACCATCGTGTATTATAAGATGGCAAGGATTTGCTGGGATTTGACTATATTTCGAACGTTTCGGGTGCTCTTTGACAGCCTTCTTCAGAACTAAATGGCTACATGAGGGAAGAAGATCACGTTAACTTTTAGATGATTATGGATAAGTTTTGAGTTATGTATAAGCGTCCTGTACTAAGCTCAGTAGTATTTTTTTTCTTTATTTGGGTATTTCCTTAATTGATTTAGCCTTTTAATTTACCTCAGTAAAATGAAAATTTATTATTATTATAGTATAAATAACAGAATGAGGAAATAAATAAAACCGGAGTCAAAGAAGTGCAAACAACGTTCGTATAATTTTAATGTAAATATACTAATTTGAATATTAATTGTTTTAGCACGCTGGTTGTAAAAAAAATGTATTCGTTGCTGTTTTTTTGTTTTTGTTTTTTTTTACGGCGCCTAATTAAACGAGTTGACTCGTTTATTTAAATTAAATTGAAAGTAATTGAGGGCAAATTTTAATGATATAAAAATAATTTTTTTTTAAGATCTCAATTATAAACCGATACCTACTCAGCTGAGTATAACGTTTATAAACGAAATTAAAAAAACAAACCGTTTTACCTTTATTGTATTTCTTGTTTTGCTAAGGAATGTAGTGTAGAGGGCTGCTTTGTTCTGTTGTAGTTAATCATTTTATCCAAGGATTTGTGTTGAATGAAGATGCATTTTAATATAAAACTCGTCATACGACAGAAATTCATAGGAATATATTATTTTATGTAAGTGTTCAGTAATAAGTATATAGTATTATTTCATTATTCTTGCCTAAAGTCATGCCCTCTGGAGTCAGAGAGAACAAGGACAGACATCGTCGCATTAGATTCTTCTGAATGAATGAATAAGAGCATTTATTTAGCCACAAAATTTACATGCAAAAACAAACAAGCTTAATGCAATGGACAATGGGTATAACCCGTCTGCCAGGTTGTAGCTAGTACTACTAGGATCATGCTAAGCTAAGTAACAGCACAACAACATTACCATTGTGATCAAAGCAAGCTCTTAATAAGCAGCATTAAATAACAAGCAGCACAACTAAATCAAAGAAAAAAAAACATGCTAAAATCATACAAACTTCTAAAGTAATTAAAATACAGTACAATAAGCTTTAATATATATATTATATTAGCCTAGACATGCTATTGGTACGAATTTATATAATAAAAATAACTAGATAAATAACAACATGCAATTAAAACTATAACACGTTTTCAAGCAACAAGAATAACAAAACAAATTATAAAAGCTCTATATAAAAGACATAATCATGCTTTTATTTTATAACTCTTATGAGAAAAATATAAGTTTCATAATATGAATTTACAAATTAATAGTTGAAATAGCCAATTATCTCTTTCCTATAGCTCCATGCTTTCTCTAAATATTTATAGAAGATATTCCAATTTTTGCCGTTTAAATATTCTATGTATTCACTCTGTGTCAGCTGTCGCTTTCCAAGATAATTATAACGAATATCCCCTAATATTGAACATGATGCAATAAAATGGAAATTATCTTCAATTTGTTTTGAATTGCACATTGAACACAATCTAGCCGGTTCATCCCTATCTGGGCTATAGTTCGAATAGAATAAGCTTCCCCTAGCTTTAAGCAACATACTAACCATTCTCAGATTAGTAAACCTTTTATAGTTACAGCTATCTGATAGGTTCCAATCCAACATACTAACCATTTTCAGTTTAGTAAATCTATTATAGTTACAGCTATCTGATAGGTTTCACTCCAACATACTAAATGTTTTATGATAACATGAAGCTTTTGCTAAAGTACTTTGATTCGAGACCTCTGACTCCATCATGATTCCTATAATTTTATCCCAATTTTTCCCCCAGTTTTCAACATTTCCCGTCTCCAATGTACAATTATATTTCTCGAAAATACGAGTCCATGCTTTGTACCAGTAAATCTTACGATTGTTTATTTAACAGTTAAATAAACATTCGTATATTTATTGTTTATTTAACAGTTAAATGCATTTAACATTATAATTCATTTAAAATTACAAGTTTTCAAGTTGTATATATATATATATATATATATATATATATATATATATATATATATATATATATGTATATATATATATATATATACATATATATATATATGTATATGTGTGTATATATATATATATATATATATATATATATATATATATATATATATAGGTAATATAACATATATTTTCATGTTTAATGTTTTAATTAAAAACATTATTTTTGTTGCATTTTCAATCAGACTGTTCAAAATTACTATTTTATGAAATATATTCCCAAGTTCATTGTTTTTTGTTTATATTTGTCAGACATGTTTGTATAATGCTGTATAATTGTTAGCTTTGTTCGCACACTGACCTAAAGAGCATATCGCTTCGTTGTGACATCTCAATAAATAAATAAACTCTTACGACCTATGATTTGTGTAGCCAAAAATTTAGTTAGTCTATTATCTGATTTTTGTAATGTAGTTATTATATATTTATAATGTAGTTTTAGAGTATGAAAGTAAAGGAGTTGAGTTTTAGTTTCTAGATATAGAATATAGTTTGGAGTATTTTTGGGTAAATTAAATATTCTTTTTAGGTAAAATCTTTGAATTTGTTCCAAATCATTGTACATATCAAATCCCCATACTTGCGCACCATAGCTCAGGATTGATTTTATTACTGAGTTAAAAACGGACAATTTAGTGTTTATGGGTACCTTGAAGTCTTTAATTAAGCGCTTTCATGCAGTATTCAGAGCAAATTTAGATTTTTCTGTCGCACTTTTTATATGCTTATGAAAAGATAGGAGAGGTGAGAGATGAAGTCCTAAATACTTATATTCTTGTACAACTTCAATTTTACTTCCTCCCAAAGTCCAAGATTCATTTCAAGCTTGTTTCCCTCCATTCCGAAAAATCATGAGTTTGGATTTATCCAAATTTATAGACAAACCCCATTTTTTCGTATATCGCTCTAAATTATTAATCATAAATTGAAGAGTTAATATATCCGAGGCTAGGAGCGCTATATCGTCGGCATAAAGCAGTCCTCTAATTCTCCGGCCCTCGATAGTTAGACCGCCCCCGACATATTCTAGAATGTCATTTATAAATAGATTAAATAGAACCGTCGACAGATTACAACCCTGTTTCACACCAGTATTTGTAATGAATTCCTCAGTAAGACCTTGTTTCAACCAGACATAACAGTAAGTGTCCGAATACAATCCTGCAATTACTCTTAAAAGTTTATTCGACAATCCCATCTAGGATAACTTGACGATTAATGCCTGCCTGTTCATACTATCAAAAGCTGCTTGAAAATCTACAAAGAAGCAGTACACTTTCTGTCTTGTAACGGCAGTTTTTATCTTAACAAGATTCACTAAATTAAAGAAGTTGTCGGTTGTGGAGTAGGACTTGCGGAAACCAGCCTGGTATTCTACAATTATATTATTTAAATCTAGCCATTCTTCTAATATTTTAGTCAGTAATGCGGAAAATAATTTGGATATGGTATCTGCAAACGCGATCCCTCTGTAGTTTCTGACATTATTAAAATCACCCTTCTTAAAAAGAGGAAATAATATTGATTTGTTGAATGATTGCGGAATTTTCCCTTCCCTGTAAATTCTATAAAATTCAATTATTATTAATTCTAACAAACAGTGAGGTGCGTTCTTACAGTGTTCGTACGGAATTCGATCTATTCCGGGTGCTTTGTTGTTCTTAGCTTTGGACAAAACATATTTAAGTTCCGAGATTTCGAAATGCCGATCAAACATTTCATCATCGATTTTTGAAAATTCACAAGCTGTTAATCTATTACCAGTATCCTTATTTAATAAATCAGAAAAATATTTAATCCAGTCCTCGCTGTTTATAAGTTCGCTCAATATGAATTTCTTGGATTTATATGTATTTACAATACTCCAATATTCTTTAGTGTTATTTATATGCATTAACTTATTGTAAACATTATCCATATGACGCTTATACTTAATTTTACACTCACTTTTATATTTATTATTCATATCCAGATAATCCTTTTTAACCAGTTCCGACCGAGTTTTTCTAAAAAGCCTCAATAGACAAAAATTTACGCCCTAGACTCTCACATTTTGCATCGTACCAGGGCTTCTTCCGCGTAAAATAGCTTTTATTAAGCGCTTTTCAAAAACAGAGTTCTTTATGATGTTTTTTACTATTATTTATCTGATCCGCCAAATTATTCGACTTAACTAAGTTTGTGATATTATTTCGTACATTTGTTTTGTAGTTTGTTTCATCAATTTCAGTCCAGTATAATTTTGGTAATAAAGGCAATAAATGACTCCCATTATCCCTTTTAGAAAAATATAATTCTATTTCTAACGGTTGATGTTCTGTGAAAATCTCGGTGCTTACTTTAAATTCTTTCACCCTTTCTACTATATCCTCAGATATTAAGCCATAATCGATCACTGAACTTCCTCTATTTGATATGTAAGTAAACTCCCCGAGTTCATCACCTTTTGTTCTCCCGTTCATTGTAACCATGTTAGAGTTGCTAAATAATTCCAGTAATTTATTACCATCTGAATTGCTAACAGAATCTTTAGAATTCCTTTTAGTATTTAGTGTTACTATTATCAATGATTTCTTTAGGTATAATTTGTAAGTCTGAAATGCGTGCATTAAAATCCCCAAGACACAACATATTAAAGGAATTACATTTATAAAGAAAGTTTTCTAATTTCTGAAAGTCCTCAACCCACTTATTACAATTAAGATATACAGGCAGTATTTTTAGTTCTTTATTCGATATTTCTTGATATTTTAGATTAATTAAGTGTTCTCCTCCTTGGAGATAAAAAGAGGCAACATCTGAAGCTCTCCCTCGATTTGATATCCTAGTTGCCGGTACCCAAACTACGTTAAAATCAATAAAATAATTTCGATATTTGCTCTGATCCGATTCCTCTATGAAAGTTTCAATTAATATTATAATATCAAATTGTTGGATATATTGGAGAAATTTATAATGGTTTACTTTGGCTTTCAAGCCCCCAATATTGTAACACAGGATTTTTATAAAGGTTTTAACATTATTATTAATAATTTTGCATTTTGACAAAATATTATTTGATACTCTAACCTGGCAGACTGCATCTTGTCATAATGTCTCTATATTTTCATCCGGAACTCCTGGCTGCTTCCCTGATGGTTGAGAGGTTGATCCGTCACCGCCGTCATTTTCCTGATTTCTTTCTTTCTTTCAAGAGTAAGTTTTCTAATCCTGATAAGTCCATCCTGGCTGCTTTATTTAATTTTACAATTGCGTTTTCTCCTTTGAAATCAGTTATTTCAATTTCTCTGTCCCAGGTAAATTTTATTCCGTCAACTATTAGAATGTCTTTCCTCACGCTCAAGTTGATCTCTGTTCTAGATTTCAGGATTTCTTATCTAATTCTAAGGAGCTTGTTCGCTTTTTCTCTAACTGCTGGAGTCAAATCATGAAACAAGCTATATCCAGTCCCTTTCAGTTTTTTCACATTCCGAAATATTTGTCTTATTGCATTTTCACTGCTGAATTCTACTATTATGGCACTCTGATTCTTCATTTTAATAGACCTAGACCATACAATCTCATTCGCAGATAACTGAATTCCCAGTATTTGTTCACAAAAAGTTTTTATCACAATAGATGTATCTTGATTTTCTTCTATAGGAATACCCCGAAAGATTAGGTTATTTTTTCTACAGTGTTGGTCAAGTAGATTCATTTTTCTCAATAAGTTCCTATTTTCAGCTGCAAGTTTTTTTTAATTCTTGGGACATTCGCGTACGATAATTGTTTAACATCTTGTTTGACTTCATTCAATTCTTCTTTAGTAGAAAGAATTTGTAATCTACTATCAATAAGGTCTCCTAGTATTGATTTTAGCTGATTGACAGATAGATTACCAACTTCAATATCACCTTCCATATCTAGAGAACTCTTCTTTTTATACTGGTTTCACGAATATCTTGAACTAGGTTCTCCGGTGATAGTTGGCTGTGTCTACGTTTCTGTTGCTTAGGCATGGTGACGATGTTCTCCTTATTTTTGTTCATTCAGAAAATATTTCCAGTAACTATCTCAAGACTCTCACGCTGTACCTAGTTACGTCCTCTCGAGCTGGCTGCAGATATGGTAATGAGCAAGTGGGCGTGGCTTCATAAGTCCATAGGATTAACCCTATTAAGAAAATTATTTAAATTTACTCACATTCTTTAAACAATTACATGCTAGATTTTACACACTTCTTCTTGATAACTTCTCATACAACACTGCACAAAATAAACTTCAAAAACTCACTATTAACCACTTTATTTCACATTATTTTGCGGAGCTCGCAAAAACGTGTCCTCACTCGACCAATTCCTAGCTACCCTAGATTCTTCTGAGTCGCCTTGGAATAGATTGAGGATGGGTGATTCAGTAAAATTAAGTAAAAACCTTAAGCTTTCTTTCTGTTGAGTAAATATGTCAATGCATAATAAATAGAGCTAACATTTAAAGTCACGCCAAATATACCGGTTCCCATAGATCACCGAAGTTAAGCAACGTTTGACGTGGCCAGTATTTGGAAATAGTTAAAAAACCACTTGCCATTGGCATTATTTCAAAAAAGATGGGCAACTATTAATATTCCGGTACTAATTGTCCAGCGGTTGATACGCAGTAAAAAAAAAAAACAAGAACAATTATAATTAGTGCCCAGTAAGTATTCTACTGCACTTCACTGCTGATTAGTTACTTTCCAAAAGGGGGCGTTAATGAGTAATACATTTCATGCATTTCTACATTTAACCGATTCCCATAACTACAATCTAGGGGAAATCATGGAAAATAGTTTCCTCGGAATATTCAAATGAATACATTGATGTCTACTGAATGCTTTTTCTTTCTTTCTTATTTTTTACAAGTCCTGCTGAATACTGTCATCCTTGAATATTGCTTTCCTTTCAAGTTCCAACGTTTCATTATTTGGCGTACATATTGTTAATTATGGTCTTGTTTGTTTTGTTTTTTTTTTTTGTCTTGTTAGGGGAGCAGTGTTTTATTTTGTATAATGCCTGGATTAACCATAGATTTCCCTTTGTCTTATTATTACGATTTTTTCCAATAATCATTCTTTTCTCTCCCCCCCCCCCCCTCTCTCCTTCTCTCTCTCACTCAGTCTCTCTCCGGGTTAATTCTCACTTTGTTGCGACTCATATTCAGAATATTAAAGTTTAAAATGGAAAATTTCAGAATATTTATGAAATTTCTTGATATCGCAACGTAATTTTCAAACCACGCGTACTAATTATTCATCTTGGAACATAGAATGAATGAATGTTTATATTTTATAAATAACGTTTAGGGAGTCTGGTTTTTTTATGTGCAAATAATAATTATAAATAAACAGTAATTGCACCCTCCTCCTAAAAAAAAAACAAAAAAAAAAAACAAGAAGAAAAATGAGCAGAGAATATTTGTATCCCTAAACAAATAGAAAAAAATTGTAAAAAAATGTTTTAAAAAACATAATGAATTGGTGTTTAAAATATTGAATAAAATTGTACCCCGAAGGAAAAGGACGCCATGTCACATATTTTTAATTGTTCAGGAGAGGAAATTTTCCATACCTTTGACTATTAAAATTTGTTTTTCGTTACTTAAAGAAACAGTTTAAAGAAAATGCTCCACATTGTTATTGGCATTGATAATAATTAGTAGCTTTGATCATAGTCAAACAAAACCAAGTACTCCTCATGGTGTCCTTTACCTCTAATGAAAATGGACATGATTTTATTTTTCACTGTCTTATCTTTGTTATTTATGGGAGCAGGGCATAGTGCCCAATACCTTTATATGGATCGAAAAATCCTCATTAAGATCATGTTCTTACGTCAATTTCATAAAAAAATGGATATACTTTCCTTTACATCCGGGGTACAGAAATAATTTAAGCTTTTAAAAAACTATTAATAACATACTTATTCCTCAAAACATTTTTTTTTTTTGCAATGCACTGAATGCCAAGAACATTAGTACCAGTAGCTCCCCTGTATGCTTTGATATTGCGTCTCCAGCCCACACTTAAAAACAAGCTAAAATGCCAAATTTCCTTGGTAGAAGTAGCCCCCTTAGAATAGGAGAGCTCCATTTCTGCATGCATATTCACGTGCAATATAGTCCAGCAGAGTCCGTGCCGAGGGCTGTTTAGGGATCCGAAATATTAGATTTTAGATAATATTACTATAATTGTCATATTCAAAGAAATCTGATGCCTAATTTTGCACCTTTGGCAAGTGCTGGTACTTGCTTATTTTTGTTAGTTCTGTTGAAACCTTCTGTTCGTGGGCCTTAGGTTTCTAGGTCTAAATATGCTGGTAATTCTTCAAAGTGCATTGGAAATAAGCAAATGAATTCATTTCATCACCTTGAGATTTGAGTAAGAAAATCGAATGAAGACATATCTTGAGAGAGATTGTACTTGCAAGAATCGCAGACATTCTTCGGAGAAAACCTTCTAAAATGTGATTCTTTAGTTAAGCAATGTAGACGTGGATTTATACAAGTTTTAACTAAATAGAGTGACTGTCCGACCAAGTTAGGAATGGAGCCCCGGAGTTTGCAAGTAATTTAAAAGCTTTTCACTGAAGCAGAATTTAGTTTGGTTTCTAGCCAACTTCTGACTAATGGTCTTTGATAAGGAGCCTGATTCTTTTCTTTTTTAAATAGTAATAAACATTACACAGACATCCAACCCAGTGCTCTTCGTTCTCCAAATTATTCTTACAAGACATTATCACAATATAAATGAATTGCATCGACTAGAATCTATAGAAGAATGAGAAAAATCGTCAAATCATAATTTATCTACCATCATATGGGAATCAAAATGCCACTCTCTCCCAAGCAGCAAGATGTGGAAGAATGCTGGAGAAAATAGGCCCAAACATTAGTCAAAATAAGTTGAAGAGTTATCAGGCAAAATATTAGTCACCTGTCACGATACAGAAAACACATCGCTAACTGGACACATCAACCCTAGCTAAGCAGTCTTAAGTGAAAGGTATTTTCAATGTTTACAACGTCAAAAGAAAGTTAAATTTAAATAAATCAATCCAAACAACAACACGCAAACGTATATGAACCAAAGGTCATAAGTAGTTAGAAATTTTGACACCAGTGCCATTCAGGTGTTCATCTCCTTAAACTAAAGTTTGACTTATCGAGCTATTCAGGTGAGCAGTTTTGCAAGTAAATTCTATCGATGACTTTTGATACCCAAAAAACGCCAGTCCATTTTTCAAACCCCAAGGAGGCAATTCGAAAAAATCGCAAATACGTACAAAATTAGTGGCGAATCAAGAAAAAAGGACACCTTTACTTAAAACATATAAACTTAAATTATTCAGATTGATAAATTTGATATCAATTCTGGATCGATATTGCTCTATTTTTCATCCTTTATTGATAATTAGATAAAACACGAAGTGAATGGGATATGTACTTGTTTTATAAAATATTAAAATTTATAATAGGTAACTTTAAGTCCGTCCAGTTTACACTTCGTACTTGGTAGAGTGTGTAGTATTTTATTATGATCGGATGAATACTATCATGTGCTAGATATAAATTAATTGTTTATTAGTACAAAAAAATACAATATCAGTAAAAAATACAACAAACTCAAAACCCTCTACACCAAACTCAAAGATCCCATCCCTTTTGAACATACCACCCGATGTGTTTACCAAGTCCCTTGCCAAACCCCTTCCTGTAATGGTGTATACATAGGAGAAACCATAAATGACATTCACTCACGTCTCACACAACATAAACGAACCATCACTAATAAAGAAATAGATAAATCTGCACTTGCAAAACACGCCATTACACAAAAACACACTTTTAACTTCCACGACACGAAAATTCTTTCTACACAACGAAACAAAAAAAGACTACAGATCTCGGAATGTGTACACATAAACTTAAACAAAAACAATATAAATTACAAAACTGACCAACAAGGCATTTCTCCTATGTACGCTAATATTTTCCAAATACTCTCCCGACCACCTACCTAGATTTTTACCTTGCCCCTTGGGTATCCTTCCATTAACACCTTTTTCTCCTTTCCCGTCATAAAATGTCATAAACATCTGTTTGATCCTTACCGCCCGTTTTCCCCCACCTCTTGCTGTTTCCAGTTACATATACCCCTTGCAGATTCCTTTTTTCCTTAGACACTTTCACAATGGTTACTTAATTGCCAACCTTGGTCTTCCTCTGCCGCTCGGCATTTCCATTGGTATGTAGTATCTTATTTCTTTGTAAAATTAATTAATGTTACTATTAGCTACTATATTTGTCATTGGTATATAGTTTTCTTATTTCTTTGTAAAATCAATTAATGTTACTAATTACTATTAAAATCAATTACTGTACCTATTTTCTTTTTCATTCTACTCATTCTAAGAATTTAAGACGATATGTTCTGTTATAAGTTAAATTGTATCTATAGTTCTGTTATCTATCACAATTATAAATTTTTCTTGTTTGTTTCTGTATTAATTTCTGTTTTGTCATTTTAGCTGACGAAGGCTACCAATGAGTAGCCGAAACGTCCGAAATATAGATTTTTTTAAAACAAAAAATCATATTGAGGTTTATTTAGCCGAATCCCAACCATTCCATCTTTACTTATCACCTCGACGGCTAACTATCTAATCATCATGATCAGTATTTTAAATGGCATTGCCACCATGCCAACTCTCATTGTAGTTACTATTGTTAGTTGTAGTAATTCTAGTAGAAAGAAGTTTTATTATAGTGATTATACCTAAAGGACTAAATATCTTCCAGAAGTTTCGATTACGGATATGTCATTACTGCGCTCCCTAAATATAGACCTTTCAAATCATTGGTTCATCCTAATAAACATCATACAAAACCTTCCACATTCAGTCCCAATGAAAACACATAATAGAAAGAAGAACAGCTATAAAAAGTATCATATTTTTCATAATGTCATTTTTCTTAAACTTTGCCGAATTTCGCCGCCCTTTGTTCCCATGAAAACAACCAACCCTAAGCCATTCGTTGAGTTTCGGTATTGCTTTTAGTGTGGTTTCGGTTAAACAGTCCGGAACAAAAGGTCGTAAAACACTGTTCCAAGAACTTCCTTAACTTTTTATGATCCCCTTTGTGCCTTGATTTTCCCTCTGTTTCCACCAATTTGGCGAAGAAACATTTATAGGACATTTGTCCTGGACAAAGAGGAAGGGAGATAAATAAAGAAGAAGTAAAAGAGGTCGGGGGGGAAGAAGAGAGAGAGAGAGAGTGAGAGCGTAGAATGGGGTTTGAGGGGCTTAAGCTCTATCCGTCTGACACGGCTGACAACTTTCTGTCTAAAGGGTTGACAACTTTTGCTATAAACACCCCACGAGGAGGTTGTTTTGTTTATAAGTTATGACTTAAGAAGATTAACGGTCTTCAACCTTATATGAAACTAATATGGCATATTCCTTACTGACAAAATTTGGCAAAAGCTATTTTCCGGAGGATTATGAAGTCTTTCTTTTACAGTTTGCAATAAAAAGTGGCGTTAAATTCGCCACTTATACATTTAAATTAGGTATTTTTACATATCAAGAAGATGCGGAATTACCAACCAACTAGGTATAAAGTTCTCAAAAATTTCAACGACAACAGGAATTAGGAAATGCTCTAAGATAACGCAGTTCTTGCGAGTTGGACTTTTTCTTTGGTTCTTGTTCCTGAAGTAAAATACAAATACGACTGGAAATAATTAATGTATAAGGGCTAAGGTGGATTAAGTTTAAAAGTTTTTCAGTTGTGAATAAACCCTTGTTAATTGGGATATTTCTAAAACTACATTGAATATTTTTTTTTTCGCTCTGTTGCATTTATCATTATTTTGGTCTAATTCCCTTTTGGATTCAACAATGGTAATAAACTTAACCATAATTTGTCAATTGGATTAACTTACCTCATGAACTCCCTTTTTTCTGATATATTATGTAGTATGTTTTTTTTTCTTTTTTCCAAAATGCTTCTGAAGACATCTGCAAAAAGACTTACGGATCTTGGAATTTCCCCCCTCCCCATCCTTCTGAACATTCTATAAAAAGAAAACACCCTAATCCACTTCAGGCTGGGTTTAAACCACGGCCTTTAAATAGCCTCTAAAAATACTCAATTTTTAAAATGTTCTCGCACGTTTGTTTTCTGGCATAATATTTTCGTGGACTTAACCTCGATGCACTGTCGCACAGCAATTTAAGTTACTGATGCTTAAATTATTTTAAGACCCCTAAAGAACTTACATTTTCCATTGGCCCTTTCTAAGGGGGTTTTCTTAAGTTGTTTAAGTAGATACCCCGTTTCATCGGGCGTGAGAAAAAGGAATTACACTCCTGGGAATAGAGAAGAATTATGCAGCCATGGGGAGAATCACTCGGCACATATGTGACACAGGGATCATCTGTTTGAGGGGCCCGACCCATGTGTCCTCACTTGGTGTAATAGGCCAGCCACCCTCGAGGGACACACATAATTAAGTGGGTGTTTCACTACTTATGCATTCCGAAGGGTGAGAGAGAGAGGGCGTGGGGTTTGTCTAGGTCGGGTATATGGTTCTCCTGTGGGCTCTGTGTGGTTCACCGCTGCCAAGTGCCATAACATACGGTGTTTGGTTGGTAGGAGTTATGTTTGTTACGGGGTTCTACTCTTAAGTTATTGTTCATTTCTGAAGGCCAATTGCCTTTAATATCTTTATTCATTATACAAGACAGATTAATAGTTTCGACTATTAATTTGATATAACCGAAACGACCCCGAATTGCTGACATTTGTCTGGTTTAATTTCAAACTACCAAGTAGTCCACTTGAATATACCAAATAAAAGTTTCCCTAAATGCACACACACATATATATATATATATATATATATATATATATATATATATATATATATATTTATATATTTGTATACATACCAAAATATACATAAAGGGTGTCTCAAAACTCAGCAAGCAGTTGACTGAGATAAAAATGTTGACGCTGGATCAATCATGGCTCAGCCTTTTGGCGTGCATTGAAGAGTAGTAGGCGATGTATAGTGACCGGATTCTTACATACGCCTATTAACCTATTTTTTTTTCCTTTCTGCTAAACATGATATTGATCGTTTTTTTTACATGATTCGCGTCTTGTAGTATCAGTCATGCAAATTTGGAAGAACCTAAAAAAACCTATTCCGGATTATATCACCTAGAATCACCTAAACGACGATGGAATGACCTAGACATACCTAATCTTTAAAATAGAAAATACAATTCAATGAACTCATTTCCAGTATCAAACAAATTTTCTTAAAAGCATCTTCCTGGGTCCAGATGTTCAGGGAAATTTTACCAGGAGTTTCGCTTCAGCCAGAACCCATTTCAACACGCTGGGGAAAAATAAAAACAGTTGTTGAGATTTAATTATTTGGTTTTTAACATAGTTAAGTACCTTTCTATAGGCAGTGAAATTCTTCATGGTGTTAGAAGGTGGAACTCTTCAGTAGAGAAACTTGTTCTTATTATATTTATATTTTTTTGTTCTATGTTCTTATTTATTTTGTTTATTAATGTATATTTTATAAAATAATTTACTCTATTTTTATTTTTTTAATGTTTTTTTTTTTTTTAACTTTGCTTTAGTTCTAAAATGTATTTTATTTCTATAAATTTCATTCACTTTTTTTTTTTAATAAATATTTTGTTGAATATTTGGACTAATTATTTTTTTTTTTAAATAACTCATACTCGTATTTCCGTTTTATTTTTATTTCCACATCTTTTTTTTTCCCTTTCTCAATATACTATTCTATAAAATAATGTTATTTGATGTTTATTTTTATGTCACTTTATTTACTTATTAATTTATCAATGATAAATTAATCAAAATTATTAATGATAAATTATAATAGGTTGGGCTTATTTTAATAAAAACCTAAAAAGGCCTATTTTTGAACCTATTGAGCGATTTTTATCACCTAAAAAACCTAAAATGGATTTTTGGATAAAAACCTAAAAAAGACCTATTATGCCTGTTACAAAAACCTAATTTGACACTTATTTTATCCTAAAAATCCGGTCCCTAGTCATGTATGACCCCTATTAAAGATGAGTTATGGAATATGGTTGTTTATTTTATATTATAGAGGGTTAAACGAAAAAATAAACTGAACAAATCGTACTTCCAAATATCTTGAGATATAAGACTCCAAATTTCGTTATATTTACAATATTTATTATGAAATCAAGGAGTGGTTGGGATTCTCTTAGCCTAATACCAACCATTTCTTGATCGCTTATCACATCAACGGTTAACTATCTTTATCTCAATATTTTTTATGGTTTTACTCAGGTTGCTTAAGAAGAAATATGCATTAATACAACGATTTCTTCCTTCACCTTTCTAATAAATGTATACTCGATCCTGCAGAAACAATTATTTTTTTATACAGAATTTACAAATTTGGTTCTATTTAGGAGTCCAAAATCGAGCCAAATTTGGATCTTGTTTTTTATTCTATTGATTTTGAAACATCTGTAGTTTCAATAAATAATTTTATTTATTTAAATCATTAACGCCCATTATTATTTACTAAGAATTTAAGGACGTTCACTAAATAAATATTTAGTGTTAATTATTTATTAACACTCAATTTATTAACACTTCAATAAATAAATATTAAGTGTTAATGCTTTTTTTCATGGTCCTTCCACCTTGGTTGTGTATAATTTGAAGAATGTGGGTCGCTAACGATTTTATTTTATTTTTATAATAATTCTATGAAGAGTATATTTATTTGAACACATGTTTCATTGCAATATGTGCCATGTTACGTGCATTATTATGTGTATTAATATAAAAAAAAAAAAAAATCTGTTGCGTAAAATCAAATAAATTGAATTATAATCATTATTCTTTAAATCGAAACATTGAAATTTAATTTGGTTTTGATATGTCCATATCTAGGGGTCCAGTGATAGAGCACTCAACTTAAGTACTGAACTCGCACGACCACTAAAGATTTTATCTGCAAGTGGGATCCGCGATTCCGGACTGTCCCTAGGCTCACCCAACTTTGAATGGGTTCTTGCAAAGGGGAAATCTGATGACCGCGCATAGTACTTACCATACTATCTCCCTAGTTTACTGTATAGTCAAGAACCAGATATCTCTTTAGTAACTCTGGGCATGTTAGGGACTGTTTTTTTTTACATACTCCTTTTTACTTTTCTTATGTTTGGTGAATTCCTTCCTATATTCATCAAATAAAATATTTGGTAGTTCTGACAAATTTCCGCCTTTTCATATTTTTAAGAGCTTAAAATTTCAATAAATATTTGTTTAGTGTGCTCTTCATATTTACATTTATCAGCATTGTAAATTTTAAATCTTGACAAATATTGTCCGGTGCCTCCATGTTGTGTAAGGACTTGTTTAATTCAAGTGAACCTTTGTTGATTGTAGTTGGGTTTTCAAATGTAAAGGATGTATTCATGTAGGGTTCAGGATTTATGCGAATCAATCCACCTCTGTAAATTATTTTTAATTCATGCTGGGGTCGTTGTATGCTATTTATTACATTTTATATATGTTTTTATTGTAAATGCAGTACATTGGACTAATTAGAGAAAATTGACCGAGGATATATTTTTGGAAGCTGTTGAATATAATTTTATACGAATATCATTTTTAGGGTTGTCAGAACTGAAATATAACAGGGGACAGCCCACAAAAAATATTGTAGAGACATAATACAAAGTGTCATTGTAATGCCTCTGTACAACAAATTACTGTAACAGAGCGTATTTATAAGTAAGTATAGTGAAGGAATGAGTGTTTCCAAGGCAAACTTCTACCATAATTAGAGGCTAACCTTCCTTCTGGCCCTTATTAAAAACTTCTCGCAACTCTGTCGTCCGGCCTCTCAGACATTTTATTAAATCAGGTTTCCCCTTTGTATGGGGACGACCCACTTTTTTTTCCGTGCGTAACTTATATCCCTAATATTTTCTACTAGATTGCTCTACCTCTCTTTACAGAAAAGGCTATAAAAAAAAAGGAAGTACAGTTGAACGAGCAATATTTATACAGTTTTAACTCCTGGGAGATATTTTTTTTTTAAAGTTGTTTTTCTCGTACGATTTATTCTCTTAGAAAATTCTTTATGCACACCACTTTTTTTATTCATTTTATAAAAAGCGGGGAAAAGTTGTTCACTTTTTTAAAAACTAAAATAACACTTAAAAATGTATAGGGGCTTTATTTCTCATAGAATTTGTTCTGAATGAATTTTCCTTTTTTTTATTATTATATTTTCATTTTACGGTTCACAAAGCTAATTTTTAACGCTTTGTGTTTTTTTTCTGACAACAGTATCCTGAAAGGGAGTGGATTCTATATGCTGTATTGCTGTTTTTTCTTATATTGGAGAGGAAATCGTTACCAGTTGGGATTGCATAGGTAAAACTTGTCGGGATTAGGTGGAGTGTTACACTTTTTATAAGAATATGTGTTTTATTTTTGCCGGCGTTTTAGTTTGAAATTCAAGGCTTTATCAGTGCTTTTATACAGGAGGAATTAAAGGAAAAACGTCATACATATTTAAAGATGATACATACATATGATAATTATATTACGGTTTGGAACATTACTCAGGAACATTGAAAACCGACATAAAGTAATTACAAAAGTCTCTGTTATAACTAAAAACTCAAATGATAGTTTTGGTCAATATTAAAATGATTAAAGTCTATCACATTATCATAAAGTGCATTCATCAAATAAAAACGTAGTATATATTTCCAACTAGTGTAGCAGGAATATTCCCCGTCGGTCTGTACTCGCAGGGTTATCCTCCTTTTGTAGAAAAAAAAATAAATAAATAAAAAAAATAAACAGAACAACCAGGATTTTTGTGAGAGAACGACTGATGTAACGGTTATATGTTTAAAATTGATTTACTTCAACGAGCAAATGACTAAGAGAATACATATGCTGGGATACTGGCAATTCATCTTTCAAAGATTATATATTCCGTCAAAGGAATAATAGTGACCACAGTAATAAAGCAGGACGCTTACTAAACATCTAAGCAGCTAGGGAAAAACTTCGAAAGGAAATCTTTATCATGGGAAGGTGGAGTAGTTGGACGAATGAAGAAAAAACGGAATCACTAAGTATCTCCAAACCCTGAAAAAGGACACACTGGTGCCAGGATTCAAAATGAAGAAAAAACAAAGTAGATAGAGTTGCTAATTATTTCATTGTCTCTTCTTTTTCAGGTCAATATAGTGTTTACACAATAAATTTCATTATTTAATACTTTAGGTATTTCGTTTTGACGTGTGTACATTTTATTGTATTATTTTCTTTTTGATTTTTTTTTCTAATTTAGAAAACGTTAAAGAATTTATATAATTATTGAATAAGGAAGTTCCTAAAATAAAATAAATAAATACACCTCAACAAATATAGCTAATTACGTGGATTATAGTTATTAACTTAATCTAATAAGAAAAAAAAAAGTTATAGAATTCATTGGAATAGTCCGTGACACGAGTGAGTTCATGAACAGACAAGTACCGTGCTAGGTGATGGTTAATGTGACGACAGCTGAGGTCACTAGGGCAAAGAGTCTTTGACCCTAAGGTTGTCACGCTAGCACAGGAAAACAGTGAATGGAATATTCTCCACCAGTAGTAGGGTGGAGTAGTAATTTTACAGAGTAGAGTAGTAATTTTAGGAGACATGCTTGCTGGATATTTTAGATTCTTAAGGTCAGCAACCAATAATAAATGTCAACTCAAAATAATGAATTTTTTTTTTTTAATAAAAATAAATTCCTTTCTTGTTTTGTGTCAGCATTCTTTTCCCTTTATTTAAAATAATTCTTGAAAAACTTACCTACACCCCTTTCTTTATACACAGTGCATACTAAAAGCCTTCATACCCCAAAATTCGTCTACTCACTGGATGCCCATTTATATGCACCATCCTTTTTTTTTGTCATTTCTTCTGTACATAAACTAGTATTAACTCTGAAAGACTCCTTGCTTTGCGGCCCTGATGAAGGATTGAATTTCAAGCCGAAAGGTTGGCAAAAAATAAAACCCTTTGTTTTTTTTTAAAGATGTAGTTTTATCGAGATACCACGACCGAACCTTTGCAAATTCTGCCTTCGTATCACCAACGATCTCCTCTCAATGACATTTTACCGATTATTACATCTATGTTATAAGCAATATTTATAAAAATAGCTACCTCAATGTTACATAATGTTATGTTGAATGATGTAGTCCTCATCAGCAAGGCAAAAAAATGACATGGCGACTAGCGCTTTCGGGGCAAACACTACATCATCTGTGTTACATCACCACTTCTAACACCATCATCATGAAAAAAAAAACAGCTGTAATGTTAGCAGACTAAGACTTGTAGTAGTATTTCGGGTTCATTTATTTCAATTATATTAAGGTTTTAGACACATATTCATTTCTACTGGGGCGATTTCGCTGTTTTATGTAAAGAAAGCGTGGTTATTAGTAGTCAATGTTACATAGTGAGTTCCGTCACAAGGAAGAAATAACTCTTCCACATTTAAATTTTATTTTTGAGGTAAATCTCACTTGTGGCATCATTCAATTTAGAACAGTATTGCTGGTTTTTATTTGATAAAAAAATAATTTAACAAAAATCATTAACTTTCCGAGAAAAGTTCCTGTGGAGACGGACCTTCGTATTGAAGAAGAGTCTGTTTTTTTTGGGTTTTTTTTTTGGTTTTTTTTTAACTTCTTCTGAAGAACTTGGCCACCTTCTGCATTAAATTTTTAGTATATTTATGTTTATAAAAAGAGTTCCTAAATTATTTTAAGAAGATTTTCTTAATAAGAATAAATTATTAGCTACTTAAGGTTGTAGTAAAGAGATAAATTGTTGACGTTCATTTAAAATAAGTTTAATGTTGAATACTAATTGAATTAATTAATTCCGCATAAATTAGAGTTCTTGTAAGAGAAGCACCTTATGAAAATTAAGATGCTCATTAAGAATCTAGCAGAGCCCCCCGCTGTCACGGACATTGGGGTATCAGTTGCCAAATGTTCGTCCATTTCCTTTCATCTTCTATGCATTATTGAATGCCCGCTTCTCATTCATATGTCATATGAATGAGTTGGTGTACTCACTACCCCATAAAGAGATTCACAATTCCCGCAAATCACGTTCACTACAAGGTCATCAGTCAGGAGATAATTGGATGTCCTAAGAAAGGGAGGGGGTCCAAACAATCAGCTATAAAACCAAAGGAATGATTATAAAAGTAGAATTATTATTAAAAATAAAAAAAAAGTGAGAAACAATTATATAAAAAAGTGTGTTTATTTCTGTTAACACGATAGAGGCTACAATTTTAGCATAAATATGCTTTAGCGGTGACTAAATTGGATAATAACGTTACAAAAACGTGTCCGCTGGGGTTCGCGCATGTGCAGTGGCCATGTACGAAAAAGAAGACTGTATATGTCACAAGAAGGTGTCCGTCCGCTTACGTTCGCGCATGCGCGGCGGCCATTTACTTAAAAGAATACTATATGTTATACAGCACTTTACTGAGTTTTGGGACCTAGGCGTTCCAAAAAGGTGTCAGATAAAAATGTCCGCTGGCGTTCGCGCCATGTTAAGCTATTTTAATTGATTGTAATGTTGCCTTTGTTGATGGGTGTTAACAGGACACTGAGGATGAGGCGCTGACCTCGAAAACGTTTTGTTAAAATGAAGGAATTAAACAGTGGAGGTGTGTTGACTTGTTTTGCATCCTATTTAGTTCGTTAATCAGTAAAATCAATGTCTGTGTAGTCCAATAGAAAACCAATTTGATTCTCATGAGGGAGTCTCCCTCCCCGTCGCTAATGGCCTAGATGTCGGTGTGCTATAAAAAAAAAAGAAGAAAAACAAGAAAAAAGCCGATTTTTTATATGTCCCTTACTTTAAAATTTTTGTTATTTGCAAGGAAACTCTGCATAAAACGTACTAAACTCCAGAGAATTGTGTATAAAAACGTTTGATTTTCAGTTAAATTGTATTATTCGTGTTTTAGTGTATGATTATTAGTTTAAGGTCCTCTTTTTCAATGTGTGCTTCCTTAGTATTACATACAATAGAACCATTAAACCATGAATAGTTTATATAGAAGTACCATTAACACTACCGCTGTTTTTCGTGGAAATAGTGTCTTCGTGTTCTGTTTGAAGTACATAGCTGGTATAGGAATCGGTTATTTCATCCATGAGCCCTAATCGAACGTTATATTTGAAACGGAAACAGCGCAAAGTAGTTTAAATGTAGCGATAAAAGTATTCTACAAAGTTGTGGTTACAGGCGGATTAGTAGATATTCAATTGAACGGCGTTACAGCTCATACTTTTAGAAGTCTCATTTGACATCATTTTGTGAACTTCTTTAACATTTTCTTGGCCTAATTTTTTTTTTTTACCTTTCGTTGACGGTAACTCTATATAGCTACCCATCCCATACGGCGGATGGAGACCGGAAGGAGGCTATTAGCGGATAGGGAAGCTGGACAAGTGCTGAACGGAAGTCCTTAGCTGAGAGTCGCCTACCAACACGTTCGTCTACTCGCCTTTTTAGGTTTTTGCTCTTCTCTTCGGGATGCGTTGCTTCCTCTTTGAGCTCTTCTTCCACCCAGGAAGTACCTCGCTTGTTCTAGCTACTTCCGCTCCAATTAGTTTCCTCCCTTTATTTTCAAATCATCCTTATTTCAAAATAACGTTGTTTCAACATAGATCCTAATGAAGTTGAGTTCTGCTTTATGTATTTACAGCTTAAGGCCTACGCCCAATCACATCTTGGGTATACATTGTATTCCACTGTTAGGTATTTTCATTACATATTCATTATAATTATATCGACAGTCATGAAGATTATATTTATCAATTACATTTACAATAATTATGAATTAAAATGATCACTTAAAACGCAAGAATATTTGATATTTCAAAGTGAAGTTAGGTTTGCCTTGGGCTTTTCTGGACTGTTTTAATATCAGCAAATCGAGTGCATCTCTCAAGAAATTTGAGAGATGAAAACCACACCCATCCTCCCCGTACAATTCGCCCAAGGATTGCTCAATATTCATAAGTATCCTAGATTTTGAAATAAAAAAAAAGTACAAATCCTACGTTTTGGTGCAAGTCATCTAACATATTAGTTCAAGACAAAAGCTTCTTTAATTTTCATTAATTAAGTCTGTAACCCATAAAATGTAAACTTAAATAGTAATATCACAACTAATTAAGATAAATTTGTCAAAAAACTGAAATAATTTGCCAAAATAATGAATTTAGATAACTTCGTGATTATGCGCAACTAATCTCACAGATTCAAAAGATCCTGATGGCGTCGGAAAACGTATTAGATCTGAAGTTGGGGTAGGGTCGGCGATGACAGTGGGAGTCAGGATGATAGCTGGAAGCTCTGGTCCATGTTGTGAAACACAGAAACTTGTTAGACCAAAACAAATTCTACTCGTCTCACAGATTAAATGCGCCCGACGGAGGGAAAATTCTAAACAGGATTTACTAAATGAAACATGGGTCCCCCGTGGTCTAGTGGCTAGCGCCTTAGATTCATAAATGGGAGATTGTGGGTTCGATCCCCACCGGCGGCAGAAATTTTCTCATCCCACGGCTTGTTGGGAAAATTCCTCGCTGCACCCTGGATGTCGGGGCTAATGGCCTAGATGTCGAAGCGCCGTAAAGGAACTTCCAAATTTGTTTGCAACTAGAGTCTTTTCAGAGCAATGAAATTTAAGAGCTACCTGTAAGAAGGTGAGAAATTGATTAGATAGCGTAGAAAAATATATCATTGACGAATATTTTATTTACACCATTTAAAAATGTCTCCAAAAAAAACGCACGGACTTTTTCATCGACTCTATTGCGTTATAGGATTCTGTCAGAATTCCCCTCTGAGAACAACAGTAACGAAGGTGCACTGAGTTAGTGTCTTAGGAGACAACTAATGGGCGAGATGAGGAGGGCAGGAGATAACGATGGAGGGAACAGGGGATTACTGTTAAGAACGGAGGATGATAGGGTGGTCAGTAATAAGCCTTATCAATCAGGGGGCAGGTCCTAAGTACAGGTCTACAAGGAGGAAGAGAGAGGAGGGAGTCAGAGTGACATTGTCTTCTTTAGTAATTGGCGCTGAGGATGTTATGTACGTTTAGGGTTGCCGAATCGGCAGAAACAGTTTAAATACGCATTAATAAAAAATTATAGTTGGATATGCCACAAGGAAAAAAATCTTAAATATATAATTACAAGTTACTGTAACTTACAAATGTTTCTCAGTCTCAGGTCATCGCTTAACTACGGTCATCGACGGGCGGATGATCAAGTTCGGTTGACATTTGATCATGTTCTGCTGAATTTTATTTAATTTAGGTGGCCACACACGTCCAGTTCAAATCTCAAGGCATAGACTTCACAGTTAGGCCTGAATGTTTGGACTGAACGGGTCTAGCACACACACGATAAGTTAATAAACCTCAAGGCCGGGACTGCACAGTCCAGTTATAGTAGACCCACTGTATGTGAAGCAAATATCCTCTTGTCTACACACGTCATGCATGGCCTGCACAGTCACGGCCGCATTGGACTGTACAGTTAATCTATTAGTTTTATCATTCTGCTTCGATGGGACTGCGCCGTCCAAATCTTAAAATTAGGAAATTTGACAGACCTAAAGAAACAGTTGATCCGTTAATTCTAAAATCTTCCTGAGGCGTATACGAACTAGAATGAAGAACATAACAAAAACATGTGAATAAAAATGTGCTACAATTTTTGGATTTTTTTAAAGATAAATGATATTCAGCCCTAAGGCACATATGTAATACCTGTTCCATTTATTGATTTAAAATTAATCATTATTCAATTAAATTAATTCACAAAAAAATAGTCTTAAAAAAGTAAAATAAAATATTGAAATACTATTAAATTAATGAATTGTAGTAATAATAACTATATTAATCAAATAATACCAAATTTATTCATTTATATTTACAAAATAGAGGAAGTTAATTTTTAAAATAGATTTTCGCCATGAAAGGCTAAAAGGCTAACAGCTTATAAAAAGAAGTTTTATAATTCGTGCCCTTTAGCTCTTAGAGATTGGAGCCATTTGTAATTAAACAATAATAAAAGCAAATGTGAGATTCAATTTAAATAATTTGTGTTACATCCACGCAACAAGGACTAAAACTAAGTAAAATAAGCAAGAGATTGTTTCTTTAGAAGAGTTTTGAAGAGTGTTTCAAAAGGTTTAAGAACTTTGTTACTCGGCCTTTAGGCTGAAAAATCATCAAAGCCCCTTTGTGCTAAAGTTAAAGAAAAATAACAAAGAACCCTTAATTGTATTCATTATACAATACAAAAAGCTAAGTGGGAATTATTAAAAGGGAAAGTGTTCTTAATTTCCTTTGTGTCGGTATAACTAAAAGTCTAAAAATACTTGGCTGTCTCTGAAGTGGTCAATTTTAATAGCTGCAATTAGTGCACGTGAAGGTACAGAAATAAGTGTTAAGTTTTTAGCAATCGTAACATACGAAGCAGAATTTTCGCGTCAATTTTTCAGAATATATTTTATAGGAAGACAGCTATTTCATTGGAACGACTGCACTATAAGATTTCAAAAACAAACAAACAAACACAAAAACAAATAAAATTGCCAGCCTTGGAAATTTTTCGATAGATATTAGTTTTTATCTTACCAATTTACGGTCGGTTGAACACGAACACTCATGTAACCAAGAAAACTGGTTTGATCATAATTTAAACTGCACATTTGTTTTGTAGTATTAATTTCATGTACCCAGTATCATTGTTTAAGCAAGTAAATTTAATTGTATATTTCAATTTAACATTGCACTATAAGATGACCATTAAGTACGGTCGATCTGCTTGTATATCAATTCAATTTTAGGAAATATCACAAAATACTATCGAGCCGGTGTCTTTAACATATCATAATATAATTTAACTGTGCTGATAATACATAACTGTACATTTGAAGTTGAGGAAGTATTCGAAAAAATAATTATTATGAGATTAGGGATCTTCGAATATTTTTAAAAAGATCTCCAAAACGGCTTCGAAATCTTTGTAACTGGAAGGTGACCATTAGAAATCTTTATTTATTAATTTTCGATGTTGCAATATCAATCGGAGAAAGGCCACATTATGAGGTAACTTACAAGTCATTGTCTGGTAGAAAATGAAAATACATATTAAAGATGTCTGACTTGGTAAAATCGCATCTCCTTGTCAAGATTCCACTCTTCTTCCTAGTGTAATTTGCAAAAATTGGAATAGAAACAGTTAATGTTTTGTATAGTATTTCTTGAAAAATAAAAAACAATTGTAAAATGGTTAAATTAAAGATCAAAGCGAAGCACGGATCCTATGCGCCAAAACAGGAAACTGACTGTATCCTAAGCGGAAATACTGACTGCATCCGAAGCGGAACCTTATTTGTAGGAAATGTAATATGCTTTCAAATATATTCTTTACATTTATTAAGATGACATAACCGCTTTCGAGATATATAGGAATTTATCCAAAATTAAATTACTCCAAGAATAACGTACTTCTTTCCATTTTCTTCGCCAACATTTATAGTAGATATTGCCTTGATAATAGTTTCAATGATAATTCAATTCTCCTCGTTCAGTAACTTATATTAAGTGTACCTGAAAGCCTAGTATCGCAAAAAACATACTCCGGTGAACGAATTCTGCTGCTTAACGAACTTCACCTTTAAAATCACACAAACTATTTTTGTACCAAATTTCATTAAAATCTGCCCATTTTCGGACCAGTTAGAGAACAATAAAATTTATTGTTATTTTATTTATTTCGCTGAAAACTGACTGATAGGTTTTCTGGGCGTTAGAAAATGGACAGATGGTGGCCTGTTGGTGGAGGTCGGGATCCAGATGGTTTGAATCCATCTTAATTCTTATGTAAAGGTCTGATTGCTCAATCATAAAATTTAACAATTCCTTGAGTTTATTTAATAAATATTAATATATTTGTTTAATTGTTTACAGGTGAGCTTCTTAACTACACAGTGGTACAAAAATAGCTGCATATATAGTAAGTTTATTTCAATAATTTTAAAACGTACAATGATATTCTTAAAACAAAGTAGGTTATTCACAGATGAAATTAAAAGATTTCTTTTTGGATCTCTCCGAAAATAAGAAGCAATTTAAAATTTTACTCTTTTAAAGTAAAAACATTATTCTGTCAGTAAGCCTGAAAATTTATTTTTATCTATTTCTTACAACAGCTGTAATGCAATAAAAATGTTTCAGTTATTTATTTTAGAAATGTTAAATTAATTCATTTTATTTTAATTTCGCTAATGGAACGAATATTTTCTTCAAATGAGGAAATAAATTATGAAGAAGGGTTCCGTAATTAAAACTTCTCATTTTTCATGTCTTCTATTACATTAATTTGATAAACATGTAAATTCTGTTTTTGCATTATTTTGTTACTTAAATTTTAGTTACCAAAAACATATTGTTTTTATCTAGGAAAATAAGTTTTACAATATATTATGACGTAATTAATCATTTATAAAGCTTTCTCTACTAGCATTCTCTTAATTATCGCAAAATTCGATATGTGTTTATTTATTATAATTATAATTTAATAAATTAATTATTTTTCTCCACCCTTTGGGAACACTGCAATGAACGGGTATTGGAAACAACACGTCATAACACTAGCAAAAATTCTGGTCATTAACAAGCTGTATATTTTGACAAAAAAAAAAAAGTTCGTCGACAAATAAATGTCTCCCAACAAGAAAAGGCCAATTTTCGGAATTGGAAACAAATTTCTGATTCACTCGTAAACGGAATTAAAAGAACATAATAATTTTTCCTCGTAATTCTCCCAAAATATTTTTATTAAAGGATATTTACAACATTTCATATACATTATTAATATTGAAAAAAATTAAATGTTTCCATACAAATATGATAGCGAAAAACGTAAATTACAAACTTTGGGGTGGACCTTTAGGGGTAAAGGACGTATGCTCAGGTATAAAAACGCTTATAGCTAGTATCGCCAATTATGTTTATGTGTATTTTCATAATTTTGTTTGTAAGATTTTAAATAAAGTCCAGTTTTATATTTGCCATTCTTGGAAATGTTTTTCGTTTAAATAAAATAATAAATCTATGTTTAGGAAACAAAGATGGGCATAATTTTATTTATAAATAAAAAAACGAATTTATTCGTACTTCATATAATTGTAAATCCAAATATAAATAAATTCGTATTCATAAGTGTGAAAACGAATTTATTTGTATTCACGTATATTTAATATAAAAATACAAATAAAATTTTATTCGCAAATTTTTCTGCGAATACAAATAAATTCATAGAAAAAATTGTAAATAATCACAAAAAATGTGAATATTCACAAAAAATCAAGTGATTACAAAAAAATTCACATTAAAATATATGAATACAGATTTATTCACATTATAATTTGTGAATACAAATTTATTACAATAAAATTTGCAAATAAATTATGAATTTATTCTTATTAAGAATAAGAATTTCTTGTCAATAAATTTGAATTCATATATTTTAATATGAATAAATTTGTAAACCCTTGATTTTTTGTGAATATTCTCATTTTTTGTAATTATTTACAATTTTTTCTGTGAATTTATTAGTATTCGCAGAACAATTTGCGAATAACATTTTATTTGTATTTTTATATTTATTATACGCGAATAAAAATAAATTCGTATTCACACATATGAATACGAATTTATTTATATTCACATTTACAAATATATGAAGTACGAATAAATTCGTATTTTTATTTATAAATAAAATTATGCCCATCTCTGTCTGGAAGTATGAGTATTCCAAAACCTGATTAATGGGCTCTAATGACCGTTCCTTTAATTTCATTTGGTATTGAAAGTCATCGGTCAGAATGTGCCTGGCCTTAGGTGAAAATGTACTCAATCCTCTTTAACCTTTTGATGGCGGAATGGAGAAATATGAAGGTCCTATAAGAGTTTAATGGGACACTGTGCAGACTCCGAGTGGGAGATTAAACAGAAATTGGTCCGCCTATAGCTCGGGCTCGCGCATGAATGCTGGGTCCTGTTTCAAAAACAAGGCTTTCATTAGCCTAATGAAGCCCTATTTCAGATCGTAAATTATTACTCATTCCGCGAGTCTGAATAGGACAAGCTCTTCGGGCTCTCTCGTGTCCTTTCCTAAATGAACATACGAGAATCATTCAGTGTGCACCTGGGCCAAAGCAACAGGCCTACTTCGTCATTAGGACCTTCTCGTCGTTTGTTTCATAGAATATCAATATCAGTGATTAAGCTGTCATTTGCACGTTATGAGTCTTCTAAATAAGATACAAAGATATGTACTTTTGCAGGTGTAACTAATATACAAATTACGAAGACAAATGAAATGCATGTATTCATAGTAAAATTAAAAATCGTATATATTTATATATGTTCTGTTTAAGTAGGAATTTACTCATATAATACGAATTTCAGTAGATGAGTATCGAGTGTTAGATATTCTTAAATAAAGATCTTATGTCTCTTTGTACAATATATTTTAATTCTTCCTCGTAAAAGTGTTCGCCCTTATTAAGCTCGGAAAATACGTCATCTGATACATGATCTATGAAATGTAGTGCCCGACGAATCGTATCGAATGCTGACGAAACTACGCGTTTAGATGATCTTGCAGGTTCTTCTTCTACGAGGAGTATATTAATTTCTTCGTCATCAGTCTGCTTATTTACTTCTCAAATGACATTTTTATGATCAAAATTATTTCTCTTTAGAGGAAGATGACTAATTCTACTTTCGCCTTCGCATCCTCCCTACGCCTCCTTCTTCCTCTCACCTTCCAAATCTAGAGATGTAGCGAACTCCGTACAGATTTCGTCGGATCGTCTATTTAATTGGGGTTTCTTTGCTGAGGATTGATCTAGGCTTACGTTGCTTTTGCTTGAACTTTATACTGCTCCATCTGATTATGCTTCCGAATGGGATAAACCCCGAACATAAAGAATCCCTCGCTAGAGGCCTTCAGAGAAAGGTTCTAATATATTTATCCCCCACGTTCTTGTAACTTGGCTAATTAAACATGTATCCAGTGTAGAGGCAGGAGGATGGAAGGGCAAGGTTGGATACGCCACTGCTTGATTCAGCTTTACTGCGGGCCTTGTCGTAAAGCTCCTTTTACTGCTCAGCCCTTGGGAATACGGCGCTCGTATCCACAGTACAGATACAAGTTCTCTTCCTTTTATATTCCTTATTAAAACCAATCAGACTTTTTGGGGAAGTTTTATGAAGGTCACATCTCTAAGATCATTTTATTTGAAGCCTTCGACGGCAACTCACTACGTTTCAAAAAATCTCTGTAAACTTCATATGCCATAACTTACTCTATATATATATATATATATAGCAAGAGAGAGAGAGAGAGAGAGAGAGAGATTTGGTTTGTAAGGGGATTTGGTCTGTAGCTGCTGTGATGGAGAGCCAGGGGCAGTTTCTTCAATCCCTGCCATTTGTTGGAAGCCAGACCTCCGTTTTTACGCGGTGGGACATTTGTTTCGCTCCACCATTTTACCACTCCACCTTTTTCTTATATGTAAATTTTATTTGAATGGGATGCTTAAAGATTGATGCATATTTGAAATAGATTATACTCATCGACTCAGCTTAAAGAATAAGCGTTTTAGAATACGAAATCCGTTCTTTTATTGGGTATAAATTATCTTATCATGACTTACTATTACAATTAATATAATTGCGTGCGTTTTCGGTCATCCAAGTTTATTTTTATGATTCCAATGTTCATACTCAACATTAAGATATTTTTATGCCTTTTTTATCAAAGGTGTGTAGAGAACTTGGAGATTGGTTATTCAATGATTGAAAACGGATTATAGACTTCAATAAGTTACATTTTTCTTTGTTTATTTCCAGCTTCTATCTTCTGAGAAATACACATAAAATAATTGGTGCATAAAATATAAATAAATAAAGATCAGGACAAAGCAACAAGCGGCATGGCTCCGTGGCAAAATCCGTAGCGTTAATATTGGCTCCCTTTTCCTTCCCGTAATGATTTATAGAATATAATTACGCTTTACTGGAGAGCGTTACTGTCTATCCACTATTTTTCTACATTCTTCTTTATGGTCTTCCTTTAGCTAGTTTACTTGTTGGATAACAACATTTTTTCCATACAGAACTAGAACTTTGGCACCCTCCTTCTTTGTGGCAACTATCTGATGACACCGTCCTATCTATCCTATCGTACATTTGCCATTCAAGGCTTTTCTAAAAAAGAGTGTTCTCCAATGCCATTATGCCAGGCTTCTTCAGGAGTTCGCTCTTTATACGTCTATTTATCTCATATTACATTAGGATTGTGATAAATTGCATTGCAGTAGTAATGAAAAGGCCTGAGTCTCCGACTTCCCCTTTTCGCCGCGACGCCATCTGGCTAGGAAGGGTTGAAGCTTGAAGAGCCCACTTCTCCAACATTACAGCCTTATTTATTTTAATAATGGCTCCTGGAAGGGTTGCCGCGTGTTACAATGGGAGGATTAGCTTTGGCACGCCTCACGGATCAGCCAAGGGGGCGACGCCACGTTCTGGATTTTCCAAGGATGAGTGGGCGTCTTGTCTTGAGGGGTGGTTCTTCAGATCGGCTACCGCCTTTGAGCAGTCGCTTCAAGCCATTTATTCACATTATTCCTACTTTTAAGAGGTTCAAAAACCAATAATTCAACGCATTTGGAGTTGACATTCACCAACTACCAATAGATTAAATCATGGTCAGCCCTGTTTAGCAATGTCGGCAAGTTTTTCATCTCACCACTATGTATGTAAAGTCCCACGAAGATCGAAATGAGCTCTGTGTATATGAGCCCACATTTTAAACCTTAGAAGACAGGTTTCAACCAATGAGTAATATCCAAAGTTTTTTTTCTAATTCGTTGCACTATAATCGTTTTTATTTTATGTTGTTATAAATTATATGTATTGTACGGTAAAACCTAGGGATTTTTCAAAGGTTTACACACCAAAACGCGATGTAGAGGACTGACTATTGGAGGGAGATAACTATGCAAAGAGTATCTCGCTATGTTGGGAAATATTCCGGAAATGGAGGCTATAGATATAGTGATAAATATATAAAGATGCATAACATTGCATCACCCATCAATATGTTTTGCTTTAAGAAGTGGAGGGTTACGTTAATATGCTGTATTCATATTTTTGTAAAATGGCCCATTTAGTCACCTTCACGTGTACAATTATTTCATTAAATAAATATTCATTTTGGTGTGAGTTTAGAACTTTCCGACGTGGTGTAGCTATTAAGGATGCATTTTCCCCTAAAAAACGATTGGACAAATTCGTAAACCAGCAAAATCGGCCCAGCTATAGAGAGGGTTTACTGCGGACACAATCTTTAATTTGCTTTTAACGGTCCAAATTTTTGTTTTATTAGAACATAGCATTAAACATGATGCTCAACTAAAGAGAATTATTTCTTTGTAAAACTGTTATTGTTCTATTGTTTTATAACTTCTTGTACCTCTTGGGGGATATGAGGGCTTCCATTGTAGATTCGGACTTAACGGACTACTTACGTTCGATTACATTTCCAAAACGTGTTCAACTTGACTTTTCCGAATATCTGCCTACATATTCGTTGGCCCCTGCTGTACCACGCCCAATATATCACACCGGACATGCACTCCCCAACCCCCGCCATTCTTGAAGGACATCTTCTCATAGGGGACTAGGTGGAAAAATGTCCTGCCTCCGGATAACATCCCCGGACAGATTGGAGGATCTCCGGCAGATTACGGGCAGAATTCCTACCCGAGGGTTGTAAAAAGGCCCCGTGCTCCTGCTTCCAGGGGTTCGTCCCTTCCCCACGGCTTGACTGAGTGGCGGAGTGTACGGGTGTTATCGTTCAAACTCGCTGGGGGGACCCACGTCCGATGACATGCACCCTATAAATATCTCAGAGGGTCACAGGTAATTTGATAGCAATTTCAGCGGAGGGATACATCCATTCCACTCCCTCCCTCTCCATTGAACATCATTCACCACTCAGCTGAAAATGTATTAATGGCATTGCATTGTTACTTATAGTTATTCTTATCTCTAATCGTATGCTTTTTGTGACAACCAGTATTTTTTTGATAATTATCACGTCGATAAGTTCAATTGACAAAAACATAAAAAGCTATTACAATACAGGTTTACTTTAAAATTAGAGCCGGGCAAAAAAAGTTACTGCATTTATAAAAGTTCCTAAATATACCAATGACTTTTGCGCACACTAAGGCCATTGTAAACCTATATTTTTTAATTTTTTACGGCAGTTCTGCTTCTGTGGACATTGTCTACAGGTCGACGTAGCCATAAACTCTATTTCTTCATAAGCATCTAGTGTTAATGTATGAGCATATATATATATATATATATATATATATATATATATATATATATATATATATATATATATATTAAAGATAAATAAAGTTATCATCATTAAGTTTTTAGGTAAACAACTCTCATTTTTTGTAAATTTGTGACAACTTACAAAACATTTGCCTCACGAAGTAACTTGCAAGCAGCCCTTTCTAGATTACTGTACATTTTGTTGTAATCTTTTCTATCTTATAAGATAAAAAATATTTTTTTATTTTCTTTATGTATACATAATTTTTTTTTTTTTGCAAATATAAACTTTAAATGCCTAAGCTACTATTGACAATTCGTTGTCATGCCTATTTGTTTTATATTTATTTTTTATATTAACTAGTTTATTTAACATCTTTACAATGGTAAAGTACATTAGCTAGGCGTGCTAAGAAAAATACATTTTAGATATACTGAAATTAATTAAGTAAAGTGATAAAAATAAATTATAAAAATATATAATTAAACCAAATTAAATTGAATTAAAAAAAAAATAAATAAGGAGATAAGATAAAGATGAAAGGGAATATATACGAAGAAGAAATAATTTTATGACAATAAAATGAATTATTAAGAACAAATTACATTAATGAGAAGGATAGAAAAATTCCTAGAAGTTATTGTTTTAAAATTTGCTATTCCCATGTTGTTATTGCTAAACCGAAGTCAGACTAATTTATTTTGTAATAAGAAACTCTAAAATAATAGGAAATTGTACTTGTATTAAAATAATACGAAGTTTAAAAAATGTACATTAATGTTTTTCTTTTTAAATTGGTTTAATCTCTTTTGGTTTACATTCAAAGCTTTTGTGCTTATTTACGAAGAGAATGATAACTACATTCAGGAAAATTTAATAGATTCTAACGATCTTTTCAGTCGAAATGAAATCCTTGAACATAGACTTTTAAACACTCTTTCAATCCTCCAATTGACGATTACTGCATAAGTTATTATCTAATGCTAATTATAAAAACGAAGAGCCACAAAATAACGATAACATCTGATTTATCATTCATAGATAATTTGCGCGATACGGAAGCCTGATTGTAGGATCACGTACTTCTCTAACTCCAATGGCTATCTGTTAGGGGTAGATTAGAGATTTATAGCCAACTCATACTTAAACTATCTACCTTGATAACCTAATGTGATCATGTTTGTACTAACATTCCCATAAAATGGTGACAATGATATGGAATGAATGAATTATATGTTTTTTTATATTCAAATAATATTTATATATTTACTTTAGATTTCCACCTTTTGGTAATTAACCTACATTTCGAGGAGTTTGAATTTGTATTGAAATTATAAAACCATGTGTACATATGTTAAAAATAGTTAGGCGAATCGCGAAAATTGCGAAGCGGAATAATTAAATATTCCATTAAAATGTTCATTTTACTACCTCATTGAAGTACTGCTGATCACATAAGATCGTCCAGCGACTCCAGAAGCAGAAGAACCGTTGTGTTAAAAGCTTCGTCGCCGAGATTCCAACGGGAAGGGATTTCCTATTGAAGAAATGAAAGCTATTTGTCCAGTGGAAGGATAAGGCACTGAACCACTGCTTCTCTGCCGGGAAAAGAAAGACATAAAGTTAAGGCGATGAAAAACGGCAAATGGGTTCAATTAGACGATAGAAAAACCTTGAGAGACCAGACAATCCTTGCCTCAAGTTCCGTTTAAAAGTCTGAAGGGAGTGTGTTTTCTCAGCTAACTGTTTATAAGAGACTGGTTTCTAGACGTTTATTTAATATTTCCTTCCTTGAACTTGCCTCTTCTGTATTTAGAGTGTGCTCTAGGAATAGGAATAAGTTTTCTACTTGTAAATTAAAATGAGGCCTCAGTGTGATTCTAGCTCAATCCAATTCATGTCTTGTTCCTTTATAAGGAAACTTAGAAATAGAACAGATGTCCCGCGCTAATTGTCAGGATATTCATGAAACATTTGCACTAATAAATAACCTCTAGGAAGGAAGTCAATATTACTAAGATTGTTTACCTCGATAGGGGTTAACCAGGTAATGGATCTGTCACTATACCCTTTTCGTCATAAGTAACTTATCAAACCTTAGAATATATATACTTTCACTAGACAAACTAGAATTAGCACGTCTCAAGAGAAGTTATGACAACTATCTCCACAAGCTAGTACAAGTTTAAAAGTGCTAATTGCTGTTTTGTCTATTTCTGTCCTACCAAGACTAGTATAAATTTGTAGAATCGCTTCTCAAGGAGATGGTTGGGATGTTCATTAAATAACCTGTCTAAGCCATGGGAAAAGAGGCATACCAGTGAACCCCCAGTGAGTAAGAACAAAGCGAAACCCTTGCGAGCCATTGTGTAGATCAGTGGAATAGGACCCTGGCCAGGTGGTCAGAACATAAGAAGAAGTAAGAAAGTTGGCACCTGAAAAGACAAAGGACTTAAAATGCATTTGTAGATAAACTATGTGACAGGTGGAGCTAAATATAGCAGTTGTAGTAGTACATATCGTCCCTAACATGTCAAACTATCGAATATGAAAATCGGAGGAAACTAGCGTCGATACATTGACGAAGTAATATATTAAAAAATGGTCTTATTCGATACTTTATTTAAGACATTAACAGCTATTCTAAAGGAGTTCCGACAATTGGCGACATGCCGTGTTATCCACAATCCAAGAGCAATGTCTCAAATCTGAAAAACTAGATTTTTCATATTCGATCGTTTGACCTGATGGGGACAATATGGTATACATATTTGGCGATTAGGTCTTGTAAATTTTAGCGCTATTTTTTATCTAAGGCTCTGGAAACGTTATTTCTTTTACTAGTAGACTTAGTAATCTGACTTAGTAATATGTTTTTGCTGCTTTCGTCCTGAGCTGACTCATAGGCCGCACTTCTTCATTTTAGCGCGGTTACTCCCTATCTCCATAGGGAGAACCCGCTTATGAGGTTGACCTCATGATGCAATCCGGAAGTGCCGACTAGAAACTTTCACGTTTCAGACCCTATAGATCACGAAAATTCAGGTGGCCCAAATTTGTATATATATATATATATATATATATATATATATATATATATATATATATATATGCTGTCTGTTCGCGCTCTAGCAAGCTCAAAAATGGTCCGATTTTAACGAAATTTGGTACAAAAATCTGCCGTCTCATTTGAAAGGTCAAGTTTGTTAACCAACAGAATCCGCCCACTAGAAGATAGTCTTTAGGGTGAAATTCGCGCAAAAAAAATCGTAGCGCTTACGTTTTTGAGTTCATATGCTTGTAGGTACTTGTTTTATAGGTTTCTTAACATAAGAAAACGAATGAAACCATTTAAAAGGCGATATCTGTAACCGTTCCTGAGAAAAGTGGAATCAATGTTTTTGTAATTCATTATATTTTTGTGAGTACTTAAAATCGCGGGATTCAATTGAAATATTTTCTACAACTTGGAAATTAATCCCAATGTTTAAATTTTGGTTATATTTGGAGTTAAGGAAGTATGCGAAAAAAAAAATTTTATTAATAGACATGAAAAGTTTTCGGATCTTCATACATTTTTCGTAAATATCTCGATAACGGTTGGGAAATCGTGCTAAGTGGAAGGTGATCATTAGAGTGCTTACTAAATTCTCTACAAAAAAGGTTCTGAAGCAATATTCGATGGGGCAATGTTAATCAGAGATATAAGCGCTTAAAACTTAAAACATGTTTTTTTTTGTTGTTTTGAAAGGGGTTTTCTCTTTGTTTATCTCACTTTTTAATTGTTTTTTTCTTGTTTTAAATGGCATTTATCAGTAAAATTAGTATAAAAGTAAAATAAGCTAAGAAACGGTGAAAGATATTGGTAATAATAAGTTTGGAGTGGCTGTGGTAATCAAGATGGCTGTGGCTAATCATGATGACGTAGGTTGTTTTGAATTCTGCTGTCTATATAACCTTCCTCATAGCCTCCAACTGAAGTTACCGTTATTTCTTATTTTATAGAAAGATTTAACCCGCGACAGAATGGAATTTTATTCGCCATGAAGCACATATTTACAGTTGATTATAACAGTAAGACGAATTTGCTAATAAAACAAGATACTTAAAATTACAACGAATTTTTGGTTGTTTAGAATAGAGCCTTCTCAGCAGTAGTCAAAGAGTAAGTACGTTTTCAGTACATAATTGTATTGACTTATACAAATTAAGAATTATCCGCTTCTGTGTAAGTTGGCTACTGTCAGTTTCCTGTGATTTGTGATGCTAATCTATTCCATTTCTTCGAGATGTACGTAACCGCGCTAAGATGACGCAGTTCCTGCGAGTCGGACTTTTATTTTCTTCTAATTAGTTCATTTAGGTTCGTTTAGAATATTACTTATATCATGTACTGTAAAAGGAAAATGTAATGCATTTTGAATTCAAATGGTGAATAAAATCTGTTGCTCTGAGTAGAGACATTTTTTTAAGTTTTTTGGCATTTTAGCGCGGTTCCTCCCTTCCTCCTTAGGGAGGAACCCCGCTTATAAGGTTGATCTAATTAAACAATCCGGAAGTGCCGACTAGAAAATTTTGCGTTTCAGAACCCCTAGAGACCGAAAATAACGGTGGTTCAAATTTGTATATATATATATATATATATATATATATATATATATATATATATATATATATATATATATATATATATATATATATATATGTTGTTCATTCGGCATCTGTCTCCAGCTGTCTTGCTCCTCCTGTCATCGCAATATTTCGCCGGATTCCTCTCCGGCTTCTTCAGGCAATCATTCATCCTTGCTGGTTGGTAAGGGAACCAGCTGGTTCCCTTACCAACCAGCAAGGATGAATGATTGCCTGAAGAAGCCGGAGAGGAATCCGGCGAAATATTGCGATGACAGGAGGAGCAAGACCGCTGGAGACAGATGCCGAATGAACAACACATTTAATTCCCAGCGAAGTAGCTTGAAAAATAGCATATATATATATATATATATATATATATATATATATATATATATATATATGTCTGTTCGCGGTTTTCCGGCCCCCTAATGGTCCGATTTCGATGAACGAAATTTGGTACAAAAATTCGTCGTCCAATTTGAAAGGTTAAGTTCGTTAACCAGCAAAATCCGCCCACTGGAAGATGACGTTTGGGGCGAAATTCGCGCAAAAAAAAACGTAACGCTTACGTTTTTGAGTTCATATGCTTGTAAGTACTCGTTTTATAGGCTTCTCTAGTAAAACGAATGAAACCATTTTTAAGGCGATAGCTTTAACCGTTTCCGAGAAAATCGGAAAAATAGTTGTTAAATCAAGTTTTTGGTTTGGTTACTTAGAATCATGGGATTCGGTTAAAATATTTTCTGCATGTTTAAATTCCATACATACAAAGATGTGTAAATTTTGGTTACGTTTGGAGGTAAGGAAGAATTAGAATAAAATATTTTATTAAGAGACGTGAAAAATTTTGGGAACTTGGCATATTTTCCTTAATATCTCGAAAACAGTTGGGAAATCATCATAAGTGGATAGGAACTATTCAAAAGCTTACTAAATTCTCTATAATTAATATTCTGAGAAGATTTTCAATTAGTCGATGTCAATCGGAGAAAACGGTGATGAAAACTTTGAATGTGTTCTTTTGAATGGGTTTTCGTAGTTGTTTAGCTCATTTTTTAATTGTTTGTTTTAAATTGTATTTATTTTATGAAACATTTGGAAATTATAAACATTTTGATAGTTTTGAATGCATTGAACAATGAAATAAAAATGTCATGTCTGTAGCAGTGGAGCCTGGCCAAGCCAGGCTCTAGTGTGTTCCAGGTACGCTGCTGGCCTTTTGTCACCTGTCCGTCTAGGTCATTCCATTGGGATTTAGGTGATACCATCCAGAATAAGTTTTTTTAGGTTCTTCCAAATTTGCATGAATGATACTACAAGAAGCGAATCATATATCGATCTTTATTATGTTTAGGAGAAAGGAATAAAATACGTGAAAACCTAAGAATCCGGTTCCTAGTAATAACTGTTTCTATTCTAAGTATACAAAATGACACTAGGGATATGAATGGAACCGCGCTAAGATGATGCAGTCGTATCGGACTTTTTATTTGTCGAACTAATTTATATTTCATCTAAATATTATGATTTATATGAAATGATATTCAGGCAAATCCGATCTACACAAAGTTCGGTGTTTGATTAGTGCTTTATCGGAAAGACTATTAGACTAACTCCAAGTTCCCAGGAATGGAAGATTTATATTGGCAGAGAATATTGGGACAAGAGGGGAAAACAGGCCGAGAGAAAGAGTAGGTTTTGGCGCGAGATGGGCCTTCTGATAAGAACATTCTGATAAGAACCTCTTTATAATAGGCAGTCGGCCATCCATCTCTGAAGTCTTCTCTATCCTTAACGGCCCCGTCTACTACCGAATCCACCAATCACTCGCACGCTCTCTTTCTACTTTAACCCCATTCATCAAATGGATTTTATGAATCGGAAATTTTCTAACCATGATTATTTATTACTGATAACGGTGTCTTGGTAAATGTAGTATAACATTATTTCTGGGTCTCCCCGTGGTCTTGTGGCTAACGCCTTAGTTCCTCGTTGGGGATATGGTGGGTTCGATTCCCACCAGTGGCAGGAATTTCCTCATCTCACGGCTCGCTGAAAGAATTGTTGCACAGGACTCCTTACCCATCATCACTGGTCTACAAGATAACTTGTAGTTCGCTTTATTGCCTAAGCAACAGCACATGAAATACCATGCTTGATTTAGACTGCCAACTATTTTGTAACTTTAATTCGAAAGAAACCTGGCAGTAAACATGTTAAAAATATGAAGTTGTTTATGGATGGGGCTAACTAGATGCGTGCTGATTTATACCATGTAAAGGGAATATACTTTTATGATATACTTTTTGAACGTATAGACTTGATGTGTTTCAATATTGAGTGGACCTACTGTCAACAAACCTATTTACTCTTCTTGTTGGTTAGGGATGACATATTTTAATATTCTGAAATATGAGTTTTTGATGGAGAGGTCAAGCGATCCGAATAAACAAGAGTTATTACCTTAGAACTCCCTGGTTTGACATCTTGCCCACTGAGGAGGCGAAGATCAAGGGGCGTTGAATCCTTCTCTACACAACAAACAACAAAAGAGCCCCGAGGGCTGCGTCAAATATCTTCGAAACCCGTAAATTGTAAACAGATGAAACCCTCCCTCTTCTCGTTGGTCCTCCACCCATCGGACGAGGGGTGGCGAAGAGATTGCATTCCGACTGTGCAATAGCTCTTGGATATGTGTTTTTGTGTGTGTGTGTGTCTAGGACATCCTCTGCCGGCGGATTACTTGAGCCCAAAGCTCTCCCTCGTTCAGCACGTCTCGAGATCAAAGTGGACGCCCGGGGCTCGGTCGGGTAGACTATCCCTGCCACACAGATAGTAAACCTGAAGACCCTTCATATCCATAAAACCCTCCAGGCCCATGTTCTTGAGAATTTGCATGAAGCGGTCAGAATTCTTTGATATGCGTTTGATACCTTTTACAGTTATCCATTCTATTCCCCATTTATTCGAGTTCCACAAATCCTTGCTAACACTTTCAATAAATCTCGAGCAATGAATGTGCCTTCGGCTTTCGTCACATTTATATCTTTGAAATATAATTTAAGGTCCTGAAGGGGCGTCTAGAATGCGTAAAACTAGTAAAGAATAAAAATGTATTAATTGTAGAGAGTTTCTTTTTTTTTTTTTTATTAATTGGCCTTCTGTACAGACAGAAACACAAGAACTATTATTTTATATAATAATATAAGTTATGGAAGAACGTCGGAAGTAGCCACGAAGTGTAAACGAAATCGACAAACAACGTTTGAGAACAAATTACTTTTGAGTAGAAACAACGTTTGAGGACACACAACTTCCCGCGCGAGGTTTTCTTGCAATTCCTCTGAAAAACGAAGAGTTATCGTTCCGATTGTGCAGCTCCATACAATTTACAAAATTATCGCCAACCTCGATTCACATTCGTTAGGTATCCCTCAAGATACCTGGACATCCCTTTGCTTGAGATTGTATATGTTCATGTTTTCATTTTTAAGATTTGAGTATGTTGTTTATATTTCAATTTAGGCATAATAGCTCTGAAGATGGTTTTATAAAAGCTGTTTAGTGTTTATTCACAAACAAGGTTGTGAACGAATAACTATGCATTATTTATTTTTATTATTTAGGTATTTTTACTTTGTCCTACCTTTTTCTTCAATCCTATACCTACTTCCGGAGCGAAAAATGGCGTACTTCATATTGCTGACATCATTTTTAATTTCAAATATCCATTACTCTTCATTGTTCCTCCACCTGAAAGGAGGTCTTTGTAAGATTAAGATCGGAGGACGTCTGTTTCCATCTCGGAGCTAATTCATCACCCTCCTTCCCTTCCACGGCCTTTGGGGATTGTACCCAGGGCAATTCATGTTTTAAATTAGGGAAGCCCCCCCCCCTTTACAATGGGGAAATCCTGCTTTTGCTGAAATTGCACCTGCCAGAACCGGTGGATGGCCGAGGTCGGAATTAAAACAGTCAGCTCCGGATGGGAGGCCCATCTTCCTGATGGCAAGGAGGATGGGACCTCTGGGGCTCGAAAGGAAGTATATCTACAAGCATATGATTTTTTTTTTTTTTAGTTTTCTTTCGAAATTAGGTTCGCACTTCGTTTTCTTCTACACCCTCTCTTCTACTCGGCATTATGAAATTCTTCCTTACAAAAACAGACTTCTTGAAGGAGGAATTCCCCTTGACACTTTCATTTGAATAGTTGTCTTTCGGTTTTACAAACCATCTTCAATTCCCACAACCTCAGGCACGGAGTTCTCACACCTTAAAACTCACTGCCACCTGGACTCTCAAAATTAATAATTCAATCAGCTCTGAAAAATATTCATTAAGAGCAGAATTATTTATTTTTTATATATTTTTGTACACATTTATTTACTCTCTTTAAGATTAAAATCTATCTTTTAGATGATCTCTCTCTCTCTCTCTCTCTCTCTCTCTCTCTCTCTCTCTCTCTCGAATAATCATTCCTTTTAAATTTAAAATTATCGATCAGATATTTAATATTAAAATTTTATTCTGTGCCTTATAATTTATAAGCTTAATCTAAGGAAAATAATAATAATAAATGGTGCCAACGGCCATAGCCACGTTGAATGCATTGGTTGGATAGATCACCGAAGTTAAGCAACGTCGGGCGTAGCCAGTACCTGCATGGGTGACCGACCACGTTGGCAATATAAATGGGCGGCAACCAATAGATAGTCCGGCGATAATATCCCAAGATGTGATATGCCGTTAAACATACACAAATATAATAATAAAAAGATTCCTAATCTTTAGGATTTAAATATAAAATGCAAAAATGCGAAAAACGTATAAGATATATAAAAATTATAGAAAAACGTTAATACCAAAATGCTGGGACAAGATACTATATGATTTAAAATTCTTCATGAAATAAATAATATAATTATTTATAACATTCGTACCTGATATCCCGGTCAGGCAAACATCATAATGATCTAACATCAAGAATATTATAAACCTTCAGACCAGTAAACCCTACTCATCTTTTAGCAATAAAACCTAGCTTTTTGAAGGTACAGGAGAAATATGTTTTTCAAACAATACAAAAACTTTGGAATATGAAAAGAAAGGGAGAGTAGACATTTCTGGCGTGGAGGGAAAGTTGGTATCAAGCAGCGTCTAGTAGAATTTTGAGTTACACTTCTGTAATAAGCCAAAATCTACGTTTTTCGAGGTCGTCCTACTTACAATAAATTAACCCAATAAAGCCCATTTTAATTAATAAAGTTTTCTTCTAAACACTTTCTTATAAGTAAACACTTATTCACTTCCAAGCTCCAAAATAAAATTGCATTATAAAGCGTATCGAGAACCATTAATGGAATATGTTATTCTCTGAAGCCGAGTAAGAGGAGGGAGAACTAATGAAGTGGATCTGGAGGGTTATCAGCCTTTGGAATAATAAGTTTGAAGAAGAAGTAGACCTGATGAAGATGAGTGGATAAGTCTGAAGAAATGGCGGTGGTCTTGAAGAAACTCTCTAATGGGGAGAAAGGTAATTTAAAAAACTTATTCTCTCTTTCTTTCTCGGAGCTGAGGAGTTCTCTCAATGCTCTCTTTCATCCAGTTCACTAACTTTATATCAGGACTTCTGTCAGATTTAATAGTCTCCTATTCGCAATTCTAAAATCTTATTCACTTTAAAGTGACTTGATTAAGTTAGAACATGTTAGAAAATTACTAAAAACGGAGGGGAAGCGGTTTAAGACTTTTAGTCAACAATATATCACAAAGAAGTCAAGGAATGGTTAGGGATTCGGCTAGGAGAAACCCATTGTTTGGCATTTACTCGATTAAATAATTACTCGAGTAATGGTAAGAGTGAAATTTTAATCGTTCCTTATCAATCATTACTCATACATCAAAGTTTTAATCATTAATCATCACTCTCAAAAATGACTGATTACTCTTAATCATTACTCATTACTCATCATTCATTTGTCAAGAGTAAATTATAATTCTTATGCTTTTTGTTTAAATTTAAAAAAATTATCTACAACATTTTAACTTTCAGAAACTATAATTCGCAGAGTTTATCGTCGCTATCAGTTAATCCATTCTAGTAAGTGAAGCTGTAAAAGTTCAGCATGCATATAATGTTATTTTCTTCAATTGCTTTTAATAATTTTCAAACAAATTTCATAATTCATTAGTTTTTCTTATTGGGAAATATGAGAAAGTGTTTTATTCATTAAGTTTTTAATACTCTTGTACTGATACTTAGTAAGATCTTTTTAATTTATGCGATGTAATAAATTTGTTTTGCTGAATAAATTTTTATGTACTTTTTTTTCTTTCCTAATTAATTAAAAATCTACCCACTTTTTTTTAAAAAATTGTGGTTCATTATTATGAGTGAATAACTCACTGGTAAAATATTATTGATTGATCACTCATCACTCATGGTAATGAGAAATTTAATAATCACTCGTTGTCCATTAATAATTCATTGTTTATTCTTTCTCATTTACTAGAATAATTGCCCAACAGTAGAGAAAACGTAAGATTATCAGAAAAATCTATATTTCGCATGCTCTTTGGGAGCTTTGTTTAGCAAAAATGCCTTGGGGATGGATACCAATAATATTAGGCGACCTTGGTCTTCCTCCATCATATAGGCATTTATTACCGAAGAAGTCTGCCTGAGACCGTTCTAAGGGCCCAAACGTTCCAAATATAGATTTATTTATTCCTTCAGTTCACATCACCTCAACAGGGATATATATATATATATATATATATATATATATATATATATATATAATATTACCGAGATTCGGTGCAAGAAAAGTAAAAGAATTCGATACTGGTGTAAAATAACCATTCCATTCGAAATCCATTCGAATGGACCGATTTCTTTTAATTTTACAACATATTACTCTCTGAATATAAAAAAAATCTTGAATCTTTGGGTTAGAAGTAAATACTCCCGCTGGTTAACGATCTCATTCAATCATTTGATATAGGACTGCTGAAAACAAATTCACGCGCTATACTGTTAAGGACTTACATTAACATTTACATATATATATATTTATATATTCACACACGTGTATATATATATATATATATATATATATATACGTGTGTGAATATATAAATATATTCAAAAATTGTATCATGAATGCAACCACAAATACTACATTCTTAAGGTTTGTAAATACATATACGGACATATTAAGTGTCTTTAGACCTTCTTATCCATCGTCTCCATTTGTTTTTTTAAGAACAGTTTTTAATTAATTTCTGTCCTTTGATAGGCTGGTCTAATTAAAGAGTAGCTAAATGTGTGCAATTAGTTTAACCGTTAGCCAGAAGAGCCTAGTTTAACGAAGTGCGTGGTTACACCACGGGGCTTTGTACTGAGCTAGGCTAGTAATTAATGCTAGTAGATCACTAGATCAGGTCCAAAGTCCTGGCTTCTATTTAAGTCCCATGCCTCTTAGCTCTCTATCTGCAACAGTCAAATCGGAGGCAGAACTTGTCGAGCCCGGTATGTTTCATAACGTTCTCATTCAATAGCTCTTCCCGAGCAGATACTACAGAGGTATCTGATTCATGACCATACGGCACACTAGGAAGGTAGTGTGGTCAGTACTATGCTCCGGCCGCCTGATTTTCCCCTTGGCTGCTTCGACTGCTAGAGCCATTAGCACCAACCAAGGTACCCATTATTAAATTAATTAAAGGCTGGGTTGGCCTAGGAACGGTCAGGGAGGCCGAATTCAACCCATTAACGAAGACACTAGAAGAAAAAATCTTAAGTGCTTGCTCAGGATTTGAACTCAGGTCCTCCAACTTATCCAGTGCTCTACCACTGAGCTAACCTCGCCCCATACATAGAAAATTTAAGAAGATTCTTAATCACAATAATTTCAATACAAAATGCAAAATACAGAAAACGTAAAAAATTATATTAAAATAATAGAACAACTTGTATACTGAAATGCTGGGACAAAACACTACATAATATAATTATTTATTATAAAAATCTGTTATCTAATACATCACCAATCTACTGCTCTAACTTGAAGAATATTATGAACCTAACCTTCAGACCAGTAAATCTTTAGTTATCTTTACGACAAATTCGAGGTGTTTCGTCGCGTTTTCCTACTCGAGACAGTTACATTATGTAAATGTTTTCGGATGTTGCCATACTTCGTTTTTTCTTCTTGAATATGGAACAAAATAATATCCGATACGTTTAAATATTCTTAGGTATTATTGGGAAGGTTGGGAATCGGATAAGAGAAAAATATTTATCTCCAACGTTTCGGCATGCTCGGCAGACATTTGACATGGATATATTTTTAGTCTTAGCTATGGCCTAGTGAGGCGCTAAAACAGTAACGGTTCGGCTACGTCCGGACGATGGTACACGAGGGTTATGTTGCTATGGCCACTAACCGACGTACTTTTGAAACCGTCAAATTTTCATTGGAATATCATTGGAGATTAAATCCATGGAATTAGTTACAGCGTTCTATAGAGGAACTAGTCAGTCGGGATCGTGTGTGTGTCAGGATGTCGTCCGCGGACATATCCATGATACAAGCCATTTCCCATAGGGAAATTTTTAATTTCTTGTGGTAATGACGGGGTTCTAAAGCCTCTGCGAAGGGTCTTCTAGTGATCTTAGCTTCCTCCACTTGATCTAAATGCCTTTAATGCATTGTTTTAATTATTTTATTTAAAATAAAAGAAGAAACGTTTTCCAATTGCAAAGGTACGCATGAAGTAGGCGGCAAGCCGCAAATCGACTTCGACGTTGTTAGTGAGCGAACGATAGACTGAGGATTTGAGATCTCAAGCATCCAGCAAACAACTGTCTTATGCTGCAGAGATTTACCCTTGCAAAGGTACGCATGAAGTAGGCGGCAAGCCGCAAATAGACTTCGACGTTGTTAGTGAGCGAACGATAGACTGAGGATTTGAGATCTCAAGCATCCAGCAAACAACTGTCTTATGCTGCAGAGATTTACCCTTGCGTCGAAGGTCAAAATAGTGATGTTTCGGCTAAAAAATAAATATAGACTATTACAAACGAGGGAGAATAATCACAAAAGTATTTTTTCGTATTGTTATGAGAATTCTCGTTTCTGTTATCTGAAATTATAACGTTTTCTCTTAATCATTTCTTGAATTCTTATCACCTCAGTGGCTATCTTCATCCCGCTAGGCATTTATGGTTACGCTAGGCTGAAATTCTTTAGTAAATTTTTAAGCAATAATAGTCAAGTCCAGTTATGATCTAGATCTTTTTATTCCGATTATCTGTTGGTAAGTCCTCTGCAGTATTGATTTTCCAGGCTCCTTTACCACATGAAACGGTCTGAGGAAGATCCTTTGTAATCCTCCAAGAGCATTAACAGGAGGATTCTTGATTATAATTAGTTTCAAGTGGCTTATGGACTGAATCAATGGTTATCTCTGGCTTACCGAATAGATAGTGCTAAAAAGGAATTACCAGCTAAAAACTGTTAGTACATTTGCAGCATTATTTTTAGGTGCATATTTGCCTGGTCTTACTTCTTTTAGTTTTGCTAGTAGCCCTGAAAAGATGGAATCTATAAGAAGCGGTGAAAAATCCGGATAAAAATTTCTTGATCTATATCTAGTTCTTGCGTTTAGAGTAAACAGTTAGCGATTTCCTCATTTTGTATGCTTCACACAGTTGCTAGGTTCTAAAATTCCATCTGGTATATTATTGCTTCTTATGACTTAAAACTGAATGACCACCATGTCAAATCTGTAAGGTGATAACGCCCATATACATACCCTCAACAGCAATAAAGAACTGGGCACTCTGATTATTGTCTGTTAGGACAGGAATCTCCAGTAAATCTGTGTTTTGTTTTTTTAATTTATAGTAAGAATTAGATGTTTTTGATTATGTAAACAAATTATTATTATTAAACAAATGTTCATTATTTTAAAAAATGTACAAATGAATAATAATGCGCAGACAAGGTATAGTTGGGATTCGGCTAGGAGAAAAAAACGTCAGACTTTCAGGAAGAAATCTGTATTAGGACGTTTCGGCTGCACATTGGCAGCCTTCTTCAGCTAAAAAATACATACAAATTATAAGTAAAAAAAACAGGCTGAAATGAGAGTATTATATACATCATGACAATGATTAGAACCAATCTTATAATTAAACAATGAAAATGCGGTAGTAGGAAAGTAAACAGTATGTTGAAAGTAATAGGTAAAACAGTACAAAAACTAACATTTTTATAAAGAACATTTTTATATTGTGAGAAATTCAATCTATTCTATAGGTGAATACAATTTATAATAATCAATATACAAATACGTACCACTAGAAAATGCCTAGAGGGGAGGGAGGAAGACCTCGAGGACACTTAGGTAACCATGGTTGGATGTATGAGGGACAGCAACTACACAGGGGGTTTTTATAGTTATGACTGGGGGAGGGGGGAGGAGGCGGTAAGTCGGTGAAGATGAAAGAAGTGGATTGCTAGGTTGTAAAAGCGGGCTGTAAAAAGGTGTTAAAATTTTGGGACACACAAGTAGAAAACTACGACAACAAAATGAATAACTTACTTAACGACACAAATACATACAAACCTATCCCCAAAGACATCACCCTCAAACTGGAAAGAGAATTTAATGAACACACACAACAACTCCTACAATTGAAAGAAATTGACAAAAAGACCTACCGTCAATCAATTTCCCACAATTCTCTCCCTCCCCGGGCTTACGGTCTCCCCAAAATTCATAAACCCGAAAATCCCCTCCGACCCATCATTTCGAATATTAATTCGCCCTCTTCCAAATTAAGTAAATTTTTTCTCCCCGCGTTACAAGCATTAAGCCATAATAACCCATACGATATCAAAAATTCTTTCGATCTTATTTCAAAACTATCAAATTTCACCGTACCCCCGGACATATTCTAATCTCATTTGATGCCAACTCCCTTTTTACCAACGTCCCTATAACGTTAGAAATAATCCAAAATCATTGGTCGTCTATAGAACCGCACAGCCCCCTATCGTTTCAATATTTTGTTGACAGCCTCAAATTATGTGCCAACAGTGGTTTTTTTAAATATAACGGACAATTTTACCAACAAATCGAAGGGTTATAGCCATGGGAAATTGCCTTGCTCCAGACTTATCCTCGATCTTTCTCACCAACTTACTTAACACTCTCGTCCCTCTGTTCCCCCAGGACATATCCTTTATTTGCAAATATGTAAATGACCTCCTGTTAATTATAAACCCCGATAAACTAACAGACATACTAGACTATTTCAACTCTTATCATCCCAGACTACAATTTACGGTAGAGACAGAACAGGACCAACAGCTCCCCTACTTGGACGTTCTACTAATCAGACAGACTGACGGCACTATCATAACAAACTGTTATACAAAACCTACTTATTCTGGACGTTTACTCAACTTCCACTCTTCCCATCCTTATCACATGAAAATCAATGTAGCTCGAAACCTTCTTCGCCGCGCCCTTTCTTTATCTCATGAGTCCTTTCACAATGAAAACTTGCAAAGAGCTACCGAAATATTAACACTAAACCAATTCCCCCCTAACCTCATAAACCGGCTTTTAAAGCAAATGAAATTCCAATCCTACAATGCCACCTCCCCCAATACCTCTCCTGACTCCTCCTCCCAGATATTTCGTTCCCTGACATACACACCAGGACTGACTGAAAAACTCACAAAGACTTTAAAAAAAACCATCCCGTCACTAAACTTTGGGTTAAAAACCACTAACAAACTTACTACATTGTACACCAAACTCAAAGATCCCATTCCCTATGACTGCACCACCCACTGCGTTTACCAAATACCCTGCCAAGCTCCCTCCTGTAATGCAGTATACATAGGTGAAACCAAAAATTATATTCACTCCCGCATAACACAACACAAACGGACAATTAAAAATAAAGAAATCCACAAATCCGCCCTCGCAAAACACGCCATAACAAAAAAACACACATTCAACTTTGACGACACTAAAATACTTTCCACAGAACGAAACACCAAAAAACGACAGATTTCCGAATGCGTCCACATTATTTTAAACCCCAATAATATTAATTACAAAACGGACAAACAAAACATCTCCCCTACTTACTCCGCCGTCTTCCATAAATTGTCCTGACCTCCTTTTACCTTTGTTCCCAGACAATTTTTCTACTTGTGTGTCCCAAAATTTTAACACCTTTTTACAGCCCGCTTTTACAACCTAGCAATCCACTTCTTTCATCTTCACCGACTTACCGCCTCCTCCCCCCTCCCCCAGTCATAACTATAAAAACCCCCTGTGTAGTTGCTGTCCCTCATACATCTAACCATGGTTACCTAAGTGTCCTCGAGGTCTTCCTCCCTCCCCTCTAGGCATTTTCTAGTGGTACGTATTTGTATATTGATTATTATAAATTGTATTCACCTATAGAATAGATTGAGTTTCTCATAATATAAAAATGTTCTTTATAAAAATGTTAGTTTTTGTACTGTTTTACCTACTACTTTCAACATACTGTTTACTTTCCTACTACCGCATTTTCATTTTTTAATAATATGATTGGTTCTAATCATTGTCATGATGTATATAATACGCCCATTTCTGTCTGTTTTTTTTTTTTTACTTATAATTTGTATGTATTTTTAGCTGAAGAAGGCTGCCAATGTGCAGCCGAAACGTCCAAATACAGATTTCTTCCTGAATGTCTGACGTTTTTTTCTCCTAGCCGAATCCCAACTATACCTTGTCTGCGTATCTCTGCAACGGCTAACTACACTGTTCTGCAAAAAAAAAACTTTTCTCCCCTCCCTTGAACAATTTTGCCTGTTTCTCATGTTTTCAGGTGTGCTGAGTCCGAATCTGAACTCAGAAAAATTCTATCACCCTCTGATTTTGAGAGAAAAGAGGAGAAACTTGGAAAAAATGAAGAATTGTATTTGAAAATTATTGTCTTTATTATAACAGATTTTTTTTCTTTTTCAACGGTAAAATATAATTAATTGAATCCTGCATGCTATCAGGTATAATACTAGATATGACACAACTACAACTCAAAAAATATAAAAAATATACACACATCGTCAATGAGTATTTTTTTTTTCTTTTGTACTCTTCCTCCTCTGTCTCCCGCTGCAGTGTCCAGCAGTAATCCGCCAGCATCTTCTCATTCCATTTGCCAGTATATCTTTTTTCCATTCTGGATATGTCTTGGTGGAATCGTTCTCCATGTTGGTCCGAAACTGCACCCAAATTTGGGGCGAAAAAGTCTTGGTGACTATGCAGGAAATGTATTTTTAAGGACATATTGCATCCCAATGTTTTATATGAAGTAAGCAGTTCTTGGACTATTTTTCGGTAGTCTCTAGATTTTTCGTTTCCCAAAAACTTAGGACATACCTCTCGAAAAGCAATCCAAGCCTTTTTCTCAGTAGTATTTAACTTTGCTTCAAAAGTGAGGTCCTTGAGTAGATGTCGAATTTGGGGTCCTACGAAAATTCCCTCCTTTATCTTAGCATCGCTGAGATGCGGAAATTTTTGTTTTAAGTACATGAAACCTTCTCCTTCCTTGTCCATCGCTTTTACGAAGTTTTTCATTAGCCCCAATTTTATGTGGAGTGGGGGTAAAATTATTTGGTTTTTGTCCACTAATGGAGGATTGGTAATGTTTTTTTCACCTACTTTTTCCTTACGCTCTGGCCATTTTTTACGACATAATGGTCTCCCCTTTTTCTGCTGTCCCACTCGCACAAAAAACAACAAAATTTAGTGTAACCTCCTTGGAGCCATGTAAGCATGGCTACCACTTTAAGATCTGCACAAATGCGCCATTTGTACTCATGGTACTTGATTTTTTGTAGAAGTATCTTCATGTTGTCATAGGTTTCTTTCATGTGGACCGAATGAGCTACTGGGATAGATGGATGTTTGTTTCCATTATGAAGGAGTACTCCTTTTAAACTAAACTTGGAGCTGTCAATGAATAGTCTCCATTCCTCTGGATTGGTTGGCAGATCAAGTTCCTGGAGCAAATGAAATACATCATTGCAAAATACAAGATTTTCTTCCATCGAGAAAAAGCATAGAACTCCTGATTCCCGTTTTCTAAAGAAAGATATATTCACGCCTCCTTCCAAGAGATTCCATTGTTGCAACCTTGACCCAAGCAGCTGAGCTTTTGATTTTGGGAGATCTAAATCACGAACACGATCATTCAATCGCCTCTGATTTATGAGCTGTGGCTGAGTTTCAGAGGGGCTGGACGAACTTTAAATTTCTTCTTGTTGACTGGTTCCAGGTTGAGGTGAAACGCTTTCAGAATCGCTGCACTCCTCAGAACTAAGACGGAACTTACTCGGATTTGGTGGGATGGGCATGGAGGCATCATGTGGAGCTGGTCTCATGGCAGAGGGGATGTTGGGATAAACAATTTTATTTTTGCTCTTGAACGAGAAACCTTTGATTGTGGTCATGCAAAAATAGCAATCGGTCACGTGATTTGTAGGTTCTCGCCATATCGTGGGAACTGCAAATGGCATTGACTTATGTGTCCCATTTAACCAACCAGTCAGAGAACGTGAGCATGAACTACAGCATATTTTAGGAGCCCAGGATTTGTCCTGATCACTTACTTTACATCCAAAGTATAACTCGTATGCCTTCTTCACCAGCGGAGTCAGAGGTTTCTGAGTGGACTTGAATGTGACTTCACCACAAACATAGCAAAAGGAATCAGGCTTATTTATGCACTGTCGTGACATTACAGAGAAAAAGTGAACTGTTCCCAGAACAATGATAGCACAACTGAATATCCAAATAAGTGCGTTTAGCGAAAGCCTCGAGAGTACTGATCAAATCCTAGAAGAAAATAGTGACAAGAGAGGGGCTGAGTGGGAGGGGGGGGAGTTGGGGCATTGAGGGTGAAAGGGGGGCAGGTAAGGGTTTGAATGAAAAGGATACCACCATAAAAGAGAAAGGAAGGTCATTCCCCTAAAGATCCAGATAGAGCCCTGCCTCAAGATCAAAAACTGAAAAAAACACTTTTAGCCATATTTCTTCAACCACTTGTAATATTCCCATCAAATTTTTTTTTCGTTCAAATATACTTCATTGCGCTCAAAATCATCGGGCTTTTGAATTTTTTTCACAATGTTTTGATGCCAAAAAAAATTCGTCAAATTTACAAAAAACTCACATTTTTGGATAAAAAACTAGAATTTCTCAAGAAACTGTGCGTGATTGACAGAATCTGACTTCAAATTCGTGTTCAGCACATTTGAAAACAGTAAGAAAGCATATTTTGGTTTGAAGGAGGATTTTCGTGCTATCTCCATCTCCACTATGAATAATAATGGTTCACAATAAAAAATACGATTTTTTTAAAGCACTTATTTATTGATTTTGCCTCGTTTTCGGAGGATGGCTTCAAAAATGCAATATTACCCCCTCTTGTTGTGCGAAGGGTCCGAACCCTGTCAGGCATTGCAGACCAATAGCTATCCCGAGCCTTATCTCCTCTACACTATTAATACTGAAGGGTTATTTCAGTGAATTATCAGGTTATTTCGTTCAGTTCCTATTCTGCAATAGCCAGGTTAATGACAGAAACGAAACCATCTCTCACAATCGGCAAGCAAACTAAAAAAATATTAAAAGTTTCAGGTTTTTTGCTGCTCAGTGTAAGAACTAACCGACAGCCTTTTTTAAACAAACTTGGATATGCCGCGGAACATAACCGACTTACTTACTGACAGTATCTATCATATTCCCAATATAATTAAACATTAATAGAATATAGACATGAACGAATAAATATACTAAACATTCGCAAGTTTTCTATTTATAACATCAAACGATTTTATAGCTTGTAAATATACAATCGCTGATTTTCTAAAACAGGACATTCTAAGTACAATGCTTTTGGTTTTAGTAGCATTTTGTAATGATTAGGTTTATGTTATCTGATTGTTTCTGGTCATTTTATTTAATAAGTCATGGTTCAATCCTGCTTAAACTAAACTGTATATTTTTTATTATTATGACTAAAAATATAATATAAAAAGCAAGATTAAACAAACCCCTGAAAGGATTAGACAAACATTTAATTAAATCCAATACAAACCAATATCCAATTGTAGAGGAATCGGCTTCGGGTGTGGGGCTATATTAGACAGAATATTGCTGAATATGAAGATGTATAAATCGTTAATAAAGCATAAGGCTTATAGCCTAAAATCCGATACGCTAGGCAAAGGAAGGGCCGAACGTTTCCAATTAATATATGCAAATTTTCTGAGCAGCCGATAACCAAGCTTGGCTCTCCCAAGCCCTTTATTCTCTTCCAATACGTCCTTCTAATCACCAATCAATAACTATCCCATAGATTTTATTCAATTTCAGGAGTTTGGATAATTTTGGCTGCTATCGGTCAATTATTAATTAGGTATAATAATGAGAAAATGAAATTAAAGAATGCGTTCATTTGAAGACAGTGCTCTAAGGTTTTGGACTCTTTCCTTTGTTGAAGAATACAAAACATGTTCCACAAAATTAAACACAGTCGAACTAAAGAAGGATGAGAGAATATAACGAACCACCCAAAAGGAAGCTACGAACTACGACTGGGGCCACTGACTATCAGGTACACCTGACAGCTATGTCTGATTAGGTATACCTGACAGTCTATGGTAGAAATAAATAGCCTATCAGGCTACCTGACGCCTGTTGAAAATTCGATCAATTCTGCCTGACAAGCGAGAAGACTTGATGTGTGTGTGGTGGTTTCGTCAGGTTTAACTGATCAGGACTCGGGTTTCAACAACCTTTTGGTTTGTTTTAAATTTAAATTTGCTTTTTCCGTTGTGTCCTTTTTATTTTACTAATTAGTAAATGTAATAATTAGTTTACAATGAAAAATTTCACCAAGAAAAAAGTTCTTGGTCATTTTATTGAAATATATAACAAAACCTTGCTTGTTGGAAGTGAAAGATTATGAATATCACAATAGAGACAGGAGAGATACTGTATACCGAAAAGTGAAGGAAATCTAAATTGAAGGGGATACAAATGCAACCGATACAGGTTAAAAATTGTTGTCCGATTGCTAAGAATCTCAAAGGAGCTGGTAGTTTTACGTGTGGGGATACAGCTGCCCACATTTGTGTATCTTTCTTCTTAATAAAATAAGATAAAAAATCCAGCAAATAAAGAGAGATAAAGTAGATCATGTTATGGAGGATCAATGGTGAAAACTGATAAACTTGACAGGTACACATTAAGAGTGCCAGGTACACCTGACAGATAGGTAGGTATACCTGATCGGGCGTATCTGTCAGGTGTACCTGATAGTCTGAGGCCGGCCTAACTGTACGGCTGGCCAACAGTAAAGGCTACATTCTCCCTTAAATATATGTGAAAGCCTATAATTACTTATAGGCGAGATCTGTAATATTTGGAAATACAAGGACTTAATATTATTTTATTTTATTAATTTTTTTTAAAGTCTGTAATTATTATTGCATCTGCAGAATTTTGATTATATTGTATGCTGATTTTCAGAATTCACTGCTATCATTAGTTTTGCTTGTCCTGTAGTGAGAGCAATCACTCGGGTTTTCTAGAATGATAACGAAAATTACGGCGATTAAAGGCTCACTTTCTTACACCCCAATGTAGTGCGAAAAGGCTGAGATTTAGATGTCGCCCACTACTCTTACGAAAACGGTATTTTGGTTAGTTATTAGTTTTAGGGTTTGTCCTCGTTTTCTTAAATTTTTAATTGATTTTTATTAAAAGAAACAACGATATGACAATTAATGACTTCTTACAAAGCATGTTATACATTCTATTTACATTCATTTTTCTTTCTTAAATTACTCCTGATGAACTTTCAAAACTAAGTTTCAGTCTTTACCTAAATAAACGATATTCTTTAGATATATACACTATGCAACTATAAACAAACTCACGAATTAAATAAATGCAGATAAAATAAATAAACTGATTACATCCCTTTTCTCTACACATACACCATAATTAACTAAGGCGGAATTATATCAGGCAGTAAATATTGTTTTGTTTTAAAAATTCTATTAAACTCCTCAATTTTATACAACAGGACATTGAGGTTACTGGCTAATTGATTGGACTTTTGTAGTGATGGAATACATAATTTTATAATTTCTTCTGAACAGATCATTGCGATTGAATGCAATTAAGGTAGAGAAACTGTAAATGATCTACCTATCTGCTTTTTGACTTCTATTCATGAATTTAGAGACCGCTCTGAAGCCCCACCTGTTCTGCCTAGCACGGAAGTGGTATAATGCAAGGGCAGGTACTCGGGACGAGGAACACCGAACGCTTTGTACTTCAAAGAGACGACCCGAAAGTTGTTTACTTGAACCCTCGTCCCGAAGGAAGAAAGGAGGGTTGCCTACTGCATTATCCTTCCACGGATCTTTCCAAGGACACCCTAACCCCTTTAGGAAAAGACCAATCTTCCTACTATGCAAATCTATAGGCTGACAGAACCCTTAGTGAAAATTAGCTAAATTTGATACTTGCTACGTTTCGTTATAGTTTATTAGACCATTAAGAAATGTATTTATTTTTTCTGTTCTTAGTGTAGAACAAGTTTTTTCGTGTTTTTTTTTTCTAGTTCATATGTCCGTCCAAGGAAATTATGTCCAATACAGACAAACTCCCAGAGCTAGATCGTTATTTCTGAACTCTGACAAAAGGGGGCTTTAAATGAAAACAAAATATTGAGTAGTTATGAACGCTTCAGTAATTTGGTACGAGAAAATAGCTGTACCATTGTTCTGAGTGAAGTACAAAGCGTTCGTTTTTTATTTGCTAACGAATAATATTTATGACCAACGCAAAGTGCTTCGAGTAAGTGATCGAGGTGGACAAAATTCCATACTTTAATTTTAATGAAAAGCCAGGTGTTCCCAATAAGAAACATAAACTGATACTAGCAAGGTGTTTATTGTAACAGGATTAGTAATTCGCTTCTTGTATAGGCTTTAAAAAAAAAAAATAAATAAATAAATAAAAAAAAAAAAAAAAAAAAAAAAAATAGTAAACGATCTAATCCTGGCAGAATGTGTTCGAAGGATTATTAATAGATTTCAAATCGTAATTTACTTATTAGAAAATAGTACATTTTTTTTTTTTTTAATTTTTGGCCGTGGTCGATGCACTGTGCGACGTGCCAGAGTCAGAGTGTAAAGTAAGGGTTGTTATTTAAAGTAAGGGTACCACTCATGTTTCCTTTATAGGAGGTGGTTTTCTTATAAAAAAGGGCATTAACTCTGGGTAGTACCCTGTAGTATCCGTCCTAACTATATTTGTGTTTTAAACAGGGACGTGTAAAATATTTATTTTCATATAAATAAACTACTCTCTAGCCGAAGAATATTCTTTGAAAACGGTAGTTATGCACGTCCACCAACAAAATTTTAGACTTCCTGTCCTGATTTCATAATATTTCAATATTAAAGAGGTATATTTTGTAGTTTAAAAAAAATTATAACTTTTAGTTTTGTTATTGTGCACAGCAGTTTCACCATTTTATTTAATTTTTTTTTCACTGACTAACAATATTCAAGTAATAAATATTTTTTAATATAATTTATCAATTTCCTCTTGTAATCGACAGGTAATACAAAATTTAAAATAAAAAATGCTAAAAAAAGGAAATTTGAATCTAATCGGTTTGTGTATTTTTTTAATTATTGTTTTCACCGAATAGCTTGTTCCATTGCCTTCATAAAGGATTCCAGATTTACACCATTATAGCTGTATTGATACAATTATAATGGGAAAATTATCTGCTTTACCTGTTATCTGTAATTAATTTCCCTTAGTTTAAATATTGAGGTAGGAATTATCCTCCTCCATTTATGCAAACAACATTCGAATAATCTTCTGTATTAATGTTTACCGGTAAAATGTTTTGAATTGTGCTCGTGAAATAGCTTTATTGGTTTAATTCACCGTATTACTCGAAAATGGAAATCCACTTTTACACGAATGTTATATTTATTTAGGTTTCAATTACTAATAATTTATTGCGACTTATTGTAGGTTCTTTGTTGAATGTTGGTTTCTCAGGCATTTATTACAATGTTTAGAAAATCATTATACATTAAACGTCATAAACCGTAGGTACCGAAAAAAATGGTTGTATGAATTTGTAAAGATATGTACATAGCTTTAATGTGTATATATCTATACATTAGCTTTAAGTTAATGTTTTAAACAATTTTGGGGAGAAACTCCTGCCAGTTTCTTCAAGAATCCATTGATGCTTCCCTATCGTCACTTCATGTTAAAATAATTGTGACCTTTAACACCCATCAGAGTCCTCCAACAAGAACACTGAACTTTCGGTGATATTCGCGCAAACTAATGGGTTCCCGCGGTTTTCCATTAATAGGCTTTTAGGTGGACTTTTTTTTTTTAGATATTCTGTCATTGAAAATCGAATAAAACAACTTTTCAAATTAATTAGTTTAACAAGATAAATAGGCCTATGAAACCAAGTAACTTATAAGCAATCAGGGAATAGATGAGATTCGGCTAAGAAAAACTCAATGCGATTTTTGTAAAAAATCTATATTCAGGACGTTTCGGCTACTGTTTGGTAGCCTTCGTCAGCTAAAATGACAAGAAACAAAGAAAAAACACAAATTAATACACAGAAAAAAGGTTTATCAGTAAGATAAATGACAGGTCTATAAATGCAAATCAACTTATTATAAAAAAAAGAACAATTTGTTGTTAAAATATTAGAACAATTATGTTATTAATAAACAGGTAAAGTGAGCATTAGTATATATCTAGAAATTAGTTCTAGAAAATCAATAGAAACATAAAAAAACATTTTTAATGAGGTATATACAAGTAACTTATACTTGTTCATCGACGCTACTTCAAGGCTCTTCATGACTTTTTCAGCCAAAAATCTTGCTTTTGATTTTAGATTTCGTTGCAACAGGTATTTTAATTTGTTTAACGTTAAAATTGGGGGGGGGGCGAGGTTAGCTCAGTGGTAGATCAGTGGACTAATATGTTGGAGGACCTGAGTTCAAATCCCGAGCAAGCACTAAAGATTTTATCTTCTGGTGTCTTCGTTCATGGGTTGGATTCGGCCTCCCTGGCCGTCCCTAGGCCAACCCAGCCTTCAAATAATTTATTAATGGGTACCTTGGTGCTAATGACCCTAGCAGTCTAAGCAGCACGGGGAAAATCAGGCGGTTCATTCATGAATCAAAAACCTCAATAGTGTCTGCCTCTTAGGGCCCGTTGCCTGTTTTTTTTTTGACGTTAACATTTAAAAATTAATTTTTCAAAAAAATATCAACAAAGTTGGCAGCAAAATACATATATATTATATGTTTATATTCAACGTTAATTTAATCACGCCAGGAATAAAGTCTACATGAATACTCGAAGTTCGTGCGAGTCGGACTTTTTGTTTATCACTAGCAAGAAAAAGCAGGAATTCTTCGATATGAAAACACTGTCATTCTTTTAAGGCATTTTGTTCATTTGTACCGTATTTTTCTTTGCCAGCAAGATTGTTAATTGTTGGATTAACTGAAACTGAATGAAATATATTTTTATTTTGTCCATATACTGCTTTAATGAGATTAATGTTGTGGATGGGGTAAACAAAGACTTAGGACAAGATTTTCCTTGTTTTGACGCGGTCAAACATCTATTATTTATCTTATTATATTGTTCTGCCTGCAAAATCTTAGTGGATTTTCCTTCCTGAGCCAATATCTCTCCGCGTTCTTCCGGAATGGAGCATAAGCCCCGATGAAGAACCTAGGGTTCTATCAAATGACCTCTAACGAACTGAGCAATTTTCTTCCCCTACCCGGACCTACCGTAACAAATGGCCAATTCCCGCCGAAAATGGCCGAGATTGTGAGGTTTATAAATTCCACTCACGTCACACAAAGTACATTAACTTGTCGTGGTCAGGGCTCATCGGCTGCTTCCCCCTTACGTCTTCGGATCTTGACGAAGTAGGCGGGCGTTGCTCGCAAATCCTCCTTCATAACTCGTTACCGTTCCACTTCCTTTTACGTCATCAGGTTTTTGAAGTTGAAAGAAATGAGTTTGTATCCCATTTAATCATTATTGCCACGAACTGGCTAAGATTCTTTAGAAATGAGTTCTTCTGAACAGAAGTAAAAATGAAATCTAATTAAAAACAAACAATTCATGTCTATTGGCACCTGACAGGCGAGAAAGGGATTTCAAACGCACTAATTAGCGTACAATGCTGATGTTCGTTATTTTTTGACAGATTTTTAATAAAAAATTACAAATGTGTCTATTTTCGAAACACCTTTTGTAATTTCTGCAAAGATGGGGTGATGATTTTACCATATTAGGTAATGTTTCATTTTAAGAAACCTAAATCTCTGCCCTAACTAGCTAATCAAACACGAAAGGAACCACAACGTCCTACAAGCTTTTCTTTTTAATATTTTATGCAATGGTGTTAGATAAAAGATTTTTAAATCTGTTTATTTTTTTTTTATTTGTATTTTATTGAATGCTCTCAGTGTTTCAGAAGCAAGAAACATACGTAATGTTCAATTAGACCAAAGTAAAGGAAAATGTATCAAGTTAAACAAAACAGTATGTTACTTCTAAAGATAGAAAAATAAAAAAACGTTCCGTGTACATTTAGGGCGAAACAGACGATAATAGCTCAGACGCCCAGGAAGTAGAGAGCCAATTAAAAGGGTAGAAATGGAAGATTGTTAGCAGGCAGGTTTTTTTTTTTTCTTTTGTACAATAAAGCCCAAAAACGGTGACTGATGAGTTGACGAACCGCTGGGAGACGAGACTGAAAAAACGCACAGATAAAAAACAGACACTCAAAAACAAGGCGTGGTCTGTGCTCAGCTTTGGATAAGCTCCGTCGTCTATGATCCCTTTCGTTGACGCAATTCCAGCTGTGCGTTCTATCGAAACTTCTTGCAATCACGGTTCAGTGGCTTGATAAAAAACCCATTCGTTAAATCGTGAAAGACTTGGATCAGCGTTTGGTTGGACCGATAGCCAATCTATCAGGGAAAATACTGACTAACATGCGTTGCGGTTGATACCCTGAGTCATCCTAATTGATTTACACAGTATTATTATTTTTAGTTGACAAAGAAAATAAGTAAATTTAAGAAAAGTGTATTCCTTGTTTCCGTAGAAGAGGTTCCATGCCTTAATTTATACAAAATGATGCAAAATGATTTTAAAAGATAGAAAATAAAATGTGACTTCGAATTAATCACTCTTTGAATCCTAAAGGATTCATTAACGATTGTTAACAATCATCTACCTGGCTGAGGAAAGAAATGAAAAAAAATATGAATATTTAAAAAAAGAAAAAAATGCAACATTTCATAGAAAAAATAACCACACCCACATGAAACCAACTACGTAGGCGAGAATTTTATTGGCATTCCAAGATAAAAAGTTACTTAAACACACAAAAAAAAATGCCATGGACTGAAAGCTGTCGTCGAATACGGTCAGCCATGAGTTGGACATGGCCGTCTCTTCATTCACTTATTTATTTATTTTTAATTGTATTTTTCCCCCTTTTTGCGCTTAGCTAAAAATAAGTGATTTGATGTCGTCCTAGGATCTGAGGATCGTAAAATGAAATTAATAAAATAAAGCAACTGGACGACTAAAATCTGTAAAGGCACAATAAACTTTTATAATCTAGTAATTTTGAGTGAGAAAGGAATATATTCCCTTCGGTGGTGGAGAGGATAGGGGTCTTGTCGATATCTCTTTCCCATTCCCCCCTACTTCTGTGTGAAATCCACATGATAGATACAAATTCAATTTATCTCCCATAAACCCAGCAGTATTTGATCAAAAGCATAAAGCGACTCAAATATTTGTCCCGAAGAATGATAGGTTTTCAATGTTTACACTGTCGAAAAAGAACGGTATTTTATTAATCCATCCAACATCACCATGTGCAGGTTTATCAATATCATTGTAAACAAAAGTGTATAACAATAGTGGGGGGGCACTAATGGCCACGATTTGTCGATGCGCCGTAAAAATAAAAAAATAAAAAAAAATAAAAAAAAAAAAATAAATAAATAAATAAAAATAATAAAAAAAAAAATTAAAGAATAAAATAAAATAAAAATGCTTCTACCGGCACCACAGATAAATTATGACATTTTATGACAGGAAGTGTCATAAAATGTCATAAACATCTGTTTGATCCTTACCGCCCGTTTCCCCCACCTCTTGCTGTTTCCAGTTACATATACCCCTTGCAGATTCCTTTTTTCCTTAGACACTTTCACAATGGTTACTTAATTGCCAACCTTGGTCTTCCTCTGCCGCTCGGTTTTTCCATTGGTCTGTAGTATCTTATTTCTTTGTAAAATTAATTAATGTTACTATTAGCTACTATATTTGTCATTGGTATATAGTTTTCTTATTTCTTTGTAAAATCAATTAATGTTACTAATTACTACTAAAATCAATTACTGTACCTATTTTCTTTTTCATTCTACTCATTCTAAGAATTTAAGACGATATGTTCTGTTATAAGTTAAATTGTATCTATAGTTCTGTTACCTATCACAATTATAAATTTTTTTTTTGTTTGTTTCTGTATTAATTTATTTTTTGTCATTTTAGCTGACGAAGGCTACCAATGAGTAGCCGAAACGTCCGAAATATAAATTTTTTTAAAACAAAAATCATATTGAGGTTTATTTAGCCGAATCCCAACCATTCCATCTTTACTTATCACCTCGACGGCTAACTATCTAATCATCATGATGAAAGTTATTTATCATTTGTGATATTTTGAAACTTACTTCATCCATTATTTGTCTCTTCCAATTAATAATGAAACTTTCAATCGCGTAATGAGTCCCTCTAATGTATTCTAGTTTCCTAATTCAAATACACGCTTTCTCCGAGTTTCCTGAGAATATTTACTCTTTAGTGATAAGATCTAGTAAAAAAAGGAGAGATTTTCAAAGGGGTCGACAAAAAGGAGTGTAGCTAAGATTAGATAAACAGGATATAATTAAGATAAGAGTGCTTTTAGAGATTTAAATAAGGCCTTAAAAATCTTCAGAAAGTAAAGAGATATTTTTATGCCGCTATGTTTTATCAAAAGCTTTATTTTTAGCTTGCAAATTTTAATTAAATTCTTAAAGAGAATAATAATAAACAAAATCAACTAGTTTTAATTAACTGTTCATCTTTTTCGTATAATTTGGTTTTGGCATATAAGAATTTCTGGAACTTTCTAATTCAGAATTAGGAAATTTGCATTAAATATCATATATAAATAGAACCGAATTATCCGACAAAGCGTCATGAATGGAATCCCCAAAAATGGTACATAAACAATTCATATATATATATATATATATATATATACGTGTGCTTGTGCGTGTATGTCTTTTTGAGTCGACTCTAAATTGGTCATTGGACATGTTAGAACAGACTATTAGCGAACAGTGCAACAATAATCTGACACCAAAACCAATAATAATTGGTTCAATATAATAACACTTACAAATTGAAAACGACGGGCTTGACCGAACTTACAATCGGTAGCCATCACATTGAATCAATGTTAACTTACTTACTTACTGCGGCTCTATAACCCGATTTCGAGTCTTGTGGTTCCTCGACAGTTTATTCGATTGCCTCAGATTTGGGCTGAAGCCATCCAGCTCCTCAATCCCAGCATAGACCTAGCACCTTTCACCGAAGGATCAGAACATCTTAGTCGTGGTCTTCATCTTCTTCTAGTACCATCGACTAGAAGAAATCTCTTCTTCGGAGATCTACAATTCTCATGAAACATGCAAAGATATTTCACTAGCTGGACTATATCTTCTCGTCCTTATACGCCAAAAACGAAATAATGATTGAACACCTTAAAATCAATCAATCTACAAAAAGAAATTCTTCCGGGGCTTGGTTTTTTAAGAATAAGTAATACATTTACTTAGTCGAATATACAAATAAATAAAATAAAGGGGGTCTCCCGTGCTCTAGTGGCTAGCGCGCGCTAGATTCATAAGCGGGAGCTGGTGGGTTCGATCCCCACCGGCGCCAGAAATTTTCTCATCTCAGGGCTCGCTGAGAAAATTCCTGGCTGTACCCTGGATGTCGGCGCTAATAGCCAAGGTTTGTTGATGCGCCATAAAAAATAAATAAATAAATAAAGGTTCAACTCTATACGAAAAATGAAAAAAAAAAAAAAAAAAAAAAAAGAATCTGTAACGCTGCTTTCAAAACCTTATATAATACAATAAACCATTTGTAAATATTAAATCAAGAAGATGGGAGTGCATATGGAGTGATCGTGGAATACTGGAACAGCGGGGAAGAGTAGGAGAAGAGCAATTATTATATTATATAAGGGGGGGGGGTATAAGAATACAGTTCAATATAGAAAAAAATACATATAATACAAAAAAAGGGAGAGTATAAAAGGAAAATAATAAAAAATAAATGCATTGACAAAAAATAAAATAAAGTATAAAATCATAAAACAGAGAACAAAACAAATATTGATTTTGTCAAACCAAGAAAAACACAGCAAAAAAAAAATACAAAATTTAAAACGCCCTAGAGGTACTAAAAAGAAGTAGCACTTAATTGAAAGTTACTTAAAAAAAAAATACTCCCCACCCACTCAAAAAACCCGGATCTCTACAGGTAAAATGGAATGCGGAAAGGCCTAGGCTCTCGGACCATTACTTCCTGCTATTTCCGCTTGATTCGAACGCCGACTGACAGACAGCGCTCCTGTGCCTGCCCTGACTTCGTTACATCTAAAACCAAGAATTAGTGTAGACGTGACCGCACTCTTGAGGCTATTTCATTAACTCTTGTTCTACCCTTTCCTTCCTCCACCCTCCATCTGTAGCAAATTGGACCACGTAACGTAGGGGAGGAGTTAACACTCTTCTAGAGGATAAGTCGGGAAACTGGACTGAGAAGTACGGATCTCCTTCAAGGCAGAACTCCTCTGTTTCTTGATATCCGGAAAATCAGCTTCCTCTACATTCAGCTTTACTACCAGAAATGTCTAACATTAACTCATACTCTGATGCAAATAGCTAGACCGTGAGGTATTAAGAAGTCAAGGAGTCATTGGGATTCCGGTTACAAAAACGTCAGATTTTCAGAAAAAGCTATATTTCTAACGTTTCGGGATACTCTCTGGCAGCCTTCTACAGCAATAAATGCCTAGGGGATGGAGGAAGATCCCAATAACTTAATCATCATAATAACTTTTAGGTCACCATAGAGAAGTCTAGGGGTAGGGTGCAACCCTTAACCATGGCATATATATATATATATATATATATATATATATATATATATATATATATATATATATATATATGTGTGTGTACGGGTGTGTGACTACAATTTCTGTTTATGTACCGCAAAATATGATACATACCCTCCTCATAGTAAACGATTGGCGAATATAAACGTATCATAATATAAAATAGTTTTTGTAAAAATAAGCTAAATAAATTGCCTAATGTAATACGGCGTTAATTGCCCTATTGTCAGTCTTGCCATATTTTTGGTGAGTGAAACCGGGACAAATTAATACCCCCCGGGAAGGGCTTACCGGGGAAGGGGGGGGGGTTATGGAATAGAAAGTTTTTTGAAGCCTCGCAATTAACGGGAGTGGGTAATCTGGAACTCTAAATTGTTAGTCTGCCCACCTCTTAAAAATAAAAAGCAATTTTTGCTACTTACGCTGTGCAATTAGTTGAATACTTCTTACTTCTTTGACACTGTGCGCGGTAGTCAAAAATGTTGATTGTAGAAAAGTAACCGATTCATAACAGATCCTTAAAAACACAAATTCATTACTTTTTACATTTTACAGCCTTTTCCAAGATATTTATAAAACCGGGCGGGACACCGGGACAAAAACCAAGCCGTATGGCAAGCCTATCTATTGTTGAACACACACACACAACAACTAAATACTAAGCTAAATAGGCCATTTACGAATTAGTTTCCTCCAGATCCCAATTTTATTTTGCTCCTACAGGCATTTTTATTTTACTTTCTTGACGCAAACACGGTAGATACTCTGCCTAAGAAAGGAGTATCGTGTTAATGGAACCAAAATCGGTCCTTTAGAAGTTCGGGTCATTAATATAAACTAACAATAATCATTAAATCCACTATACATAAGAAATAATAAAAACCTAACCTATTTATGTTTTTTCTTATGAGTTTATATAGGTTACTAGCTGTTACCCAGTGTGCCATGCTACACCAACTTTATATTATATAGTTGTAAGGAAAAACATACAGCTGGTAGATTTTTTTCACCTTGCCTATGACACTTCCCGTTTCAAGACCTACCTGTGTTCCAAGTTTGGTCAACATCGGTCAAACGGTGTGGATTTGTATAAGGAAAAAACAGATAGACAGAAAGCTGACAGATTATTTTGACCTAGCCTATGACACTCCCCGTATCAACCCTTACCTGTGTGCCAAGTTTGGTCAAAATCGCTAAAAGCTGTTGATTTATATGAGGAACAAATTGAATGGTTTTTTTCTTTTTTTGTTCCACAATATAGTATCCTTATACTGTGGGAGTTCATTTAGGTTCTGCAGGTTCCATCTTCCAATACTGCCTGCATTACATTCAAAGTAATATACATTTTTTTTTATAATTTTTTTTAAGTATAATAATAATATTAAAATAGAGAAATATGATAGCGTAATGATAACAACTATAATAATAATACAAATAAAAATAGTAACAATAATATTGAAAAAGAAACAAATTATAATATCAAAATTATCAATTAATTGAAAGAAATACAAAAAAAAAGAATGAATATAAATTAATCAAATAAAATAAAATAACTGATTAATGAAAAGAAAACGTCCGTTCTTGCAATGGCTTATTCTTGCGATTGTTAAAACAAAATTCAATCTGGATTGTGGTCATGAGAAACTGTTCAATTATTTACAGCAGCATTATTTTTCAAAAACAAATGCACTACTTTTCTCATTTTTTCCGATACTAAACATGGTATCGGAACAGGTATGAATTCTGATATGATATAATAATAAAAAATAATGTTTTGTCAAAATGAAATTATTTACAGTGATAATCCATCATCTCAGTTTAAAAATAAATATATGTATAGATTGCTTTACATACATTCAGAAAAATTCCACAAAAAGTTTTAGCGGAAATATTTTACTACAGCTCATGACAAACGTGTAGTAGATAGGGTGGGAGAAAGAGTAAAATCCTTGGTCTCTAATGGAAGTTATGAGCAAATCTGAAACTCAAAATGTAAAAAACTCAGTAGAGTTTGCTAATGTTGCATCTAGTTTAATGACAAACACTACAATTCTCCGTATGAGCCAAGTAGATATTGAGCCTCCTTTAAGTTCGGACAGTCAAGATTGTATAAGTAGGGTATTTATTTATTTTTTCTCTTCAAGTAAAAAATGTTCATAGTGTAAATATTTAGTATTTTGTTTAGTTTTATTTTGCAATGCTTCTATATTTATTTCTTATTAGTATTCAATTGTAATCAAATGTGGTAGACTCCTTGCTGTAAAATTGTAAATTTTTAAGAAAATATTCATTTATTCATAAGTTCGGACAGTCCATGGGTTACTGTTAAAGGCATAGTTTTTATTAAGCAAATGCATGTGATAAAATGCAATACGCAAATCAAAAATTCAACTATGGAAAACAAACTGAAACCAGCAAGTTTAACAGATCAAAAACTTAATATTTCAAATTTTAATGTTAGTTACTGGTGTGCAGTTACCTGTGATAAAAATTAAGTTGTATTTCATTTTATATTGCCCAGCAAACCCTTCGCTGAAGTAATGAATGTTTTGTACATGTAGGTAGTTTTCATTCTGAATAGCTTTGGGTTATTTTTTATAGTTTTTAAAATTAAATCGCTGTACTATAAAAAATAATATATTGTTAGCTAAAATTTTAATTGAACAATTTTTTGTATTTAACGGAAAAAAAAATTAAAGAGTGAAAAAACCATACATTTTATTTTATCATGTGATAGTGTATAACTTTTAGAATAACAATAAAAAAATATTTTAGTGATTTTCTTTTTATCGTTTGATGATATTCCACTTAGTGTGGAACGCCATATTTAATTTTTACAAAATGCATTTTAACACTTCAGGTTTTTTTCAGAACATTTGTAATTACTTTATGCTTATATTATTTTTTTTTTCTGGCTTCCATATTTATTGAAGTATTGTCATAGAAAATGTCATCAACATTGGTCGATAGGTATGATTTATATTCTATAACTAAGTGCACTTCCTTTGTCCAATCGATGATAGCTGCAAAATTTGAAATACTTTAGCAGGGTATAAAATTAAACTATTTGAGATTGACAAAAACTATTTTATATTCTTACTTATATCCATGAAAGGACTGAACATGCCAAGTTTCATTAAAATCTGAGATCATGGGTGTCAAATCCTATTTTTTTGGGTTGATTTGACATGGAATGATCCAAATCTTTAAATATCATGTCACACATAGATGATTTTCACAAAATGCAATTCACAAACACAAAAAAATTAACTATGGAAAACAAACGGGAAACTCCAAATCAACAGATCAAATACTTAATATTTCAAATTACTTACTAATATATGATATTAATCCAAAATCTGAGAATATAAGGTTATAATTTAGATCAACACAACATTTTTGTACGTTACATATAGATGATTTTAGGTGGTACGGTAAAGAACTAAAAGTATTTAAATTATTAAAGTTCTGTACAGATCCATGGGTTAATGTTGAAGACATAGTTTATGTTAAGCAAATTAATCCAAAATCTGAGAATATAAGGCTATAATTTAGATAAACAGAGTATTTTTGTACGTTATATATAGATGGTTTTAGGTGGTACGGTAAAGAACTAAAAGTATTTAAATTATTAAAGTTCTTTACAGATCCATGGGTTAATGTTGGAGGCATAGTTTATGTTAAGCAAATGCATGAGATAAAATGCAATTTGCAAATAAAAAAAAATTAACTATGGAAAACAAACGGGAAACTCCAAATCAACAGATCAAATACTTAATATTTCAAATTACTTACAAATATGTGATATTAATCCAAAATCTGAGAATATTTATAATTTAGATAATCGCAACATTTTTCAACAGATCAAAAACTTCATATTTTAAATTACTTATTAATATATATTAGTCAAAATTCTAAGAATATAAGGCTATAATTTAGGTAAACACAAATATTTTACTAAAACTAAAAAGTTTTGGAAATTAGATAAACAAACCAAACTTAAAAAAAAGGATAATGGTTAATGGCTTCTAGGAGCTCAGTGTTGCTCTACATTTTCATCAGAAATTAATAAAATTGGTCTTATATGATATTACATGTCCAAATCTTGAGAATATACGGCTATAATTTAGATAAACATACAAAGGTTAAAACTGAAAAGTTTTGTTCGCAAAAGAAAAACTTTTCGCAAAAAAAGAAGAAAGTTTTTTTAGCTTGCTAATCTCCACTTAGGCAACACTGGAAAGAAAATTACTATTTCTGAACAATTCACTCTTCTGTAATTGACAATTTGGAACTCGTTACTTCCGAACTGTGAAGCCTAAAAGATTTTATATATATATGATTATATAATGATGTAAAGTCATCAATGAGTTCGAGTTATTCTAATTATCAAGAACATCAACAAATAAATTTGAGACATTATTCAAAATGGCTGTCAGAATATGAACGGTTCAGTGTAGCCGATTTTTCTTGAACAAAACTTTTGACCTTTTGACCAAATTTCGAAATTTGACTATTTTGACCTAGCCTAGGAGATTTCCCGTATCAAGAAGTACATGTGTGCCAAGTTTCGTCCAAATTGGTCAAACGGTGTGGATTTGTATAAAGAACAAACAGACAGACAAACTTACAGGTGATTTTTATATATATAGATTTGAAGCAAGTTATTCAGGAATGCAGTCTATACTACACATCGTTCTCAATAATGTTCATAGATAAGCAGCTCCTGCGTGACGGATAATTTTTTTTATTTTACTTTCATTCTGTTATTTCTATTCATTCTCTTTTAGTAAAATATTTTATGAAAGAAGAAATCTTTTCTTGCATAAAATATTCAAGCAAAGTAAATATTTTCTTTGCAAACTTGATCAAAGGGTGTAAAAGCCATTACGGCAACCACTCATCTTGTTTTTCTCGAAGAAAATATATTTTACGCCGCTTGAAAAGAGTTAAGAAGGAAGGAAAAAACTGAAAGAACTAAATGATGTTACTTTTCCTGTAAATATTTTAAGCTAAGGTGAAGTGTAATCAGTCTAGTGGGTGACCTGTTAATTATGTTATTCAGTGGCGCTCCTAGCGGCGGCCTGAGGAAGAATTAATGAAGCTTCTCAGAGGACTTAATTACTCGTGTTAGCCGGCTTCGCTCAAAAAGAAATTCTTACTTATTTCCACCATATTTCCGTATTTCTTTAGAAGTTAGGTTTCGTTCTTTACGGTTAGACATACCTTCTCAGCAGATATCATGCTATTATTTATTTATCTAATTCCATTTCGTTCCTTATTTGATAGCCGATTGTGTTATTATGAAGAGCTAAGTCAATTCAACAAAAAATTAAATATCATAAATAAACCAACATCTGAAAACAAAAAAAGGTAAAATTTAGAAAATTGAAAAAATATATTTTATTTTACATACAAGTGCCATATGCCTAAGATGATTCACTCTTTATCATAGAAAGATTTTGTTAAAGGTAAATAACATTGATTTCGTAAAAAAATTAAAAATATAACAAATAATTAAATAAAACGAAATGAACATTATATTTTTTTCAAATTGCACTGGTCATCACAAATATTTAATAAAGTTCTTTCATAAAAGGTTGAACCGTTCATTACAATCTTACCACCTCATTCATAGAAACCTGCCCTTACAGGTTCTGAATTGTGTTTGTCAAACCATTAAAGGCTAAATCATTAATGTGTTTCTATTCTAAGCTTTCCAAATCACACAAAATATTAGCAATAATTAATTTATTAATATGTGATATGCATTAGGAATTATCACATACCGACATAAGTCTTTTAAGAAAACAGGATTCCTTTACATGGGGTTCATTAGGCTTTATTTAGGATTTTCAAAAAAAAAAAAAAATTATTTGATAAAAATAGTTAAAATACATTCTAACCTGATGCAATGGTGACTATGTCCTCATTTATGGAATAAAAATGTAGAGTCTTTAAACTGTCTTCGACGCCTTCAATTAAGATAGTATAATGTTCTACTTCGTTCACATGTCCTTGTATTTTATACTTTGAAAAGTTGAGATTTGTTGTGTGGTGTTGTTAAGTCATTAAGTCTTATGGTGTCTGTAAGTTTATTGTTTATTGCCAATTTAGTATTAAAAATTTCAATATGAAAGTTTCTCCTGTCTCGTTATTATATAAATGATTAACATTATATAGAAACAGTAAAATAATAGTTTTTGCTTGTAAGATCAAGGTAGGAATAGCCGGATGTGCCTTGCCCTTTTTAAAATGAATCGCCATTACCTGTGTCCAATAACGTTCAATGGTTAAAGGTTAAAAATTACTGGACTATTTATAAGCCCGAAGATGTGGTCAACAAGACTTTGCTTTGCTGTAATTAAGTCGGTAGGCGGCGTTGTTCGCAAGGGTGACGGACTAAGTCAGAATTAATGAAGCTAAGTAGAAAAAAAGTTAGCGCAGGTAATTAGTTGTGTTTGCTGAGAACTTCAGGTAATTTCTTACTCTTGGTAATATCTCACTTGAAATTCCCTCTTCCAACTAGAAACAATCCATTTTAAAATGGAGATATGAATAGATTTCTATGTATTTGGGTTCTTTTTTTGTATTTTTGTGCATCAAAATCCAAGAAAAATGATAAGGGGCTTCCTAATCCCTATGTACGGATATTGAGGTGAAATTGGCCCTACCAACGTACATCGTGGTATTACCAAGGAAGCCAACTTATTCCCAACATATTCTTATGAATTCTTAGGCTCGAAAAAAGACTCCCAACTCAAGTAACACAAGAATCCTGAAGAATCCAATACAACGTGTTAAAATATTAAGATGATATTTACAAAATATAGTGATTTTCCCCCTTGCGGTCTGTTTTTGTATTTTTAACACGAAAAGGTCCTAAGAACAATAGTCAAAGCTAAAGCTCCGGTCTACGTTTCGAACCTCAACCTCCATAAAGATGTTCCTCATCCCACTCGTTATAGATGTTATAATATAACATTATATAACGTTAGAATCTGGATAATATTATTATCCAGATTCTAACGTTTCAACCTTAAACACTCTCTCCACAAAGAAGACGGCGATTAAGAGATCTGCTGCAGCAAAGTGTTAGCAGTGGCTTTCTCTTTCTTCAAGTGCGTCAATTTCTGTGGCTCACTTAGATTGACACTGAGAATCGATGGAGATTTAAATGCATTTTTCAATACTTTTATCAGCAGAACCTCAATACCTACATTCCTTCGGAACGTGCTAATGGCCTTTACTGTGATTTTTATAATTTCCCCCTCTTTTAATGATATTGTACATTAAAATGCTACTTTTACTCTACGTCCAAGGCCTTTGTGTCATGATAAATCTCTTTTACAAACATAAATTATCCAACAAGAGTCGAGAGACTAGCCTCTACAATGAAAATGAGGCCGGATTCTCCATGGTAGTGATTTGAATTTTCCCGTCGGATGTACATCCGGTAACTCTCAGCACATTGACCATTCATCCGAGGCCGTCGTTTGCTACCTCACTTTCAGGCCACCGAGAACATCTTTGCTAGCTGTGTAACAATAATTTTAAAAGTATAGTGCATTTTCTACAAGTTTAAGTGTTCATAGTGAAATCGAATTTTTTTTTAGCAAATTCTCACCTAGTTTAGCATTATGTGGAAACACGCTAAGATAAAAATTCTATGGCCCTTCCACGAATTGTGGTATTGCTTCTGCTTTGCTGGAGAAAATTAATTAAAAATGGTGTTAATTAGAACCCAAACTGAGAGAATTTCATAGCATTTTTTTTTTTTTTTTTTTTTTTTTTTTTTTTTTCTAATAGTTCCCTCATCGTCACCGTAACACCTTGATACCACAGTATTTTTGAGGATTTTAATGCTGAATAAGTTGCTAATTAGAGTCGACCACAAAGTTTGGTGAACTAGGTATAACTCACCAAACTATCATTGTCCAAATCCAGCATTAATAATTTATTTTTGCATTTTTTTTTATTGATGTTGATGAATAATAAAAGCGTACACATGTACATAAAGACCAACCCGCAATCATAACAACCCCAAAACCGGCTGTTCAGCGCCTCTGGTGGTAGTCGCATCAGCCGATGACAAACAATTTTATGGAAATAATACCCAATTTCTAAATAGATTTTCTTTTTTTTTTTTTTTTTTTTTTTTTGCGCTACACTTGATCCTCATTAGCTTTGGATCGTTTGTCCCGAGTACAGTTGCAGTAATGTCCGGCACGAACAAATTTATAGTTTGGTTCTGAAGTAGAGCCCACAGCTAGTGGATGTCTTAGTTTATTTTTAAAACACATCTTTATCCTTAGATACCTGTAAACCGAATTTCGTCACTGTATATCAAAAATTACGGCGGGTATTAGTAATTTGGAATCACAGTAAAGTCAACATCCGGATTCAACCGGTCTAGTAAACTGATGTCAATGGATATTTGTTTAACAAATAATGTCTCATAACAAAATGTGCATACACGTCTTTTTTATCATTTCCATTAGCAAAGAGTGCTTCGCAATTAATGAACATTGGCTCCCTAGGCAATTACTCAAAATCCAAGTTAGCAGCCAACCTCGTTGTTTGCAGTCAATTTGTTAGAGACAATCCTCCAAGTCCATTGTGCGTTACGTTCCATCCAAAGCTATCCGGCAATCTCAAGTTTTCCGGTATACAAACGGATGAATAGCCAAGCTTAGAAGAAGTTAAGATTTTCACGAAGAAGAAAACTTTTGTCATCTATTTCCTGTGAAGAAAGGCAATCGGTTGGCGACTTTTAGCGGACTTCATTCAGTAAAGTAGGTTCTTAATGAGTTCACAGAAAAGGGAATCGGAATGTCTATTTCCCACTTTTCTTTTTCAAGCATTTCATTCTCCTGGAAGTTTTTTTTTTTTTTTTTTTTTTTTTTTTTTTTTTTTTTTTTTTTTGGTGCATCTACTGCTGAGGTCATTAGCACCTGGAAGTATTTTTTTCTCCTACCGACGGCTTTTATTAATATAACTGATAACAGGTATCAGTTGACATGAATGATTTAAACTATCTCCAACGTAAATGTACAGCGTGTCTTCTCAGAGAATGTGTTTTCTCAGTTATTGTTTAGCTTCCATTGTATTTTTTATGTTGCCTCTATCTATAAAATGCTCATCAAACATGAATTTGGATGAAGGTTATCAATTGGTATACCAATGGTTCATTAGGATGAATTCAAAGAATCCCTAAGCCCAAGGGGACTTTATATGAGAAAGCGAATAGCCCACTTAGTGTATTGTAACACAGAAGGAGCTGTTGGTAAGCCTGGGAGATAGCAATCTCGGAGGCAATAGATTATGTTTTGGCGGGAGAAGGGCTAATTGGCGGGAACACGTGCTCGGCCACGTGGCCGTATATCCCTCCTTTGAGGACAGTTTTGTGCATTATAAGCCACAAGCCTGTTGCCCGTGGAAACCACAGGTCACGCACATCTGTTGAAGCATTTTCCCACCCTCATAAAGGCAAAGCCTTTATTTTCCACTCACACTATCATGGCCTTTCGTTTTTGTTTTTTTTGGAGGAATTTGGATTGCACTCATAAAAGAAGTTTTGAGCAAGTCAAATCTTTATCAACACATACCTATTAGATTCCGAAATGGGCCCCGTTATTCTCTCTCTCTCGCTCTCATCTCTCTCTCTCTCTCATCTCTCTCTCTCTCTCTCTCCTCTCTCTCTCTCTCTCTCTCTCTCTCTCCTCTCTCTCTCTCCTCTCTCTCTCTCTC